>CANTUR010001056.1:0-422046 GCA_947683625.1 Mallotus nudiflorus
ACCAGGGTGGAAGATTCAATATACGCGCCATTTGTTGTTGAATGGAGCAAGAATCTAGGTTTACAAGAGCAGGGATCACAAGTTGGTAAGCGAAATTTGTATGATGGCCAAGAATTACCTCGAATTCCTCTGGTAGGGGACATATTTCTATTGTGTTAAGCCAAAAAATGTGTTTATGGGGATCCCAAAATTGAACCATGGCATGGAGAAAAGGGAAATTAATTCTCCTAGTATGGAGTGATTTGAAGACCGTGAGGTGAAACGGCTCTAACCTAGCCTAAGATTTATTATCCAAACCTTTCAAAATCAAATGTAGGGGCCTTAGACTTTGTTCTATCATGTTTTTGGCTTTTCAGAGATGCTTAGAGGGATAAACAGAAAGGGAAGGACGAAGGGGATTCGAAAATTAGGTTGAACACAGGAATGTGGGTTTTTATAAGGGCAGGACTTCCTGTTGCTGAGGCGATCGCCTCATTGATGAGCCGATCATCTCATCAATGAGGCGCCACCTTAGCAGGAAGAGGCGATCGCCTCATCAGCAATATGAGCCGTTTGTGCTTCTTTGAATCACACAATCTAAACAGGTGGGACAGTTACATATATAAACAGTGAAATCAACTCACATATAAAGAAATGAGAAAAGCAAAACAAGTGGATTTAATCAAGGAAAATGTTGAATTATGCAAGCATTCTATTCATAAAAATCAAAAATCAAAATTTTGTGTTCACTATTCGAAGACTACATAAGTTTTAACCCCAGTACATCAAGCATCCGGTCCAGTATCCTCGGGGTCAGTCTCTCCTCCCGCATCGCTGCCACTCCTGTCTTCGTCCTCGTCGTCCTCATCAATCTAAAACACGTTAATCTGACACTCGAGAGTGGCGATCCTCGCCCTACTAGCCTCATCCCGATCCTATTAAGACAAATCGTAGGTTAGTAAACCATGCAAGCATGCATACATGTAGAAAATAAAGAGGTTCTTACCCTCCACTACTGGGTGACCTTCAGCATGTAGTCTCTCTAGGCCTCTATCATGCAATACATATATAGGCCCTGCTCCAGTGAAATCTGAATTATTGAAATAAATGTTGGAACTAACATTTGGTTTAAGAATTATAGAGAAAACAGGTAAGGAAAAGAACATACGTGAGTAGCACTACCAGGGGTACATGTAGGGGTCAGGTCCCCATCCAAGGTCAAGAACTAACGCGATAAGTCCCCAAGAGGAACCCAACATCGGACTAAGGGGTCGGGGACGTGGATGAAGCTGTCTATGACAAACTCAGAATCGGGGGCAGTAGTCGGCCTGGCTTCCTCGCCAGCCGCAGAAGTCTCCCCCTTGCTCGGATCCAACTGACCATTCAAGGGCTCTCTCTCCCGCACTCGGGACCTAACTGGGCCACGGGCCTAGTAGGCACAGCCTGAAGATGAAAACAGGAGGAACATGTTAAGAATGCAGTGAATTTGCAAGAAAAGGGGAACCGACAAGGATTTACCTTAGAGGTAGAAGCGGCCTGGAAGGGGACTGTCAGTAGAAGTTGGGTACAAATGAACTCCGCATACCGACTCATCACACGAACTATATGATCCACAACTGATGAGCCCATAATGGCCTGAACAAGATCATCACCCTCCAGCTTATGGGCCCAAAGCATACTTTCAGGAGGAGACCTGGGGACTCGCCTAGCTCTAACACCTGCCCTCCAGTTCAGGACTCGCTCTCCTAAGTACCAAACCCAATACCCAAGGCCACAGAAGAGTACCCTCTTCTGAGATAAGGGGTTGGAGCGAGTCATCTCAATGGTCCAAGTGTCCTCGGACCCCCATAAGTCGTTCTGGATCTGAAAAAAGGGAGATGTCAATATATAAGTAAATTGAATGTGAATAATTTACTAAAAAGAAGGTTTGTGCTTTGTAGGTACTGCATCCTATGTCAGAGAGTTCATGTGCTGTATGTGGATATGAACTCGCGCAAGGTGCCTCTTCACAATGCGGCTGGCGCCCTACCTACCGAGGGCCGGGAAATGGTCTCCCACTTAAGTAACGCCCACAAGCAACTCTAGCTCTAGAGCCCAAACCTGAAAAATAAAATAGGAGAAGTTGAGAAGATTGATGTAAGTAATGGGGGTCAGAATAAGATAAAGGAAAAAGGGGATCATGATGTACCAGAATAGTATGCCAAAAGCTGCAAAACCTCCTAGCCCATTGGACCACCTTGTCCATGCTCCGGTACAAGTATGCCAGGGCGCAGCTACCCAAGTCGAATGTGGAAATCTAGTAAAGATACCGAAGGGCCGGTAGGAATATCAGATCGATGGAGCTGGCGATGTTAACAAAGAAGGTGGTACCGAGCAGGTAGAGCAAAAAGGCCCTCACCACCTGGTCAATCTCAAGGGGAGAGATCATCGTTGCAGCCCGATTTTGGGTATAAAAACTCCTGATCGAGTCCAATTTAAGGGTATGAGTCCCCTTCATGTCAAGGGTCATCCCCAAAAGTCGCTCAATATATGCAGCCTTATTTGGAGACAACTGATGTAGACTCGCATCAAAGGGAATAGGATCCTCGGCACAAGCAATCCCCATGATGGTAGCAAATGATACTGAGTCTAGAGTAAGCTCACCGAATGGGAGGTGGAAGGTATGGGTCGTATCAAACCACCTCTCCATTAGGGCATGCAGTGGTTGGTAATCCGTGTGCCCCTGCTCGGATGGAAGTGAGAGTACAAAGTCCTTAAACCCCGTCTCTTGAATTCGGTCCCTCTGCTCGTCAGTCAAGTCACTGAAGAAGACCCGGGCTCCATGAAAATTCCTGGCACCCTTGAACGTCTGAGCGTCATGCTGCAAACAATAGATAAGGAAGTGAAGTTTATGCATGTTATGGTTTTAGAAATGGAATTCAGAATGAATGGACTTTTAGACAGTGTGGTTTGCCCTGTTGATGAAGCGATCGCCTCATCGTAGAGGTTATCGCCTCATTGGAGAGGCGATTGACTCTGTGAAAGGGTGATAGGTTATCGCCTCTTCGCAAAAGCTGATCACCTCATCGATGAGGTGATCGCCTCATCAATGAGACGATCGCCTCTACAATGAGGCGATCGCCTCTGTAAGGTAGGACGGGCATAGTTCCCGATTCCTGGAGATTAAAATAATGGATTTCTCATTTGCTTAATAAATTAATGTCCTGAGTTGATAATTATGTTTGATTAATCACTGACCCAACATAATTTTGCAGGAAATTATAGGGTACTAACCTCTCCAGATGCAGATGAGCAAATGTGGGATCCTAGGTCTGCCAAAAGAGGAATCGAGTCTTTGTGGGTCAATCCTAAGCTCCTAGAAGCACTAACAAGAGGCGGGATGCGATCTCACCCAAGTACAGGGGGTGTTCTCTCATTCTCCATTGACTGTAAAAGGGGGGAAGATGCAAGGAGTATAAGAAGCGTAAGGAGAAAATAAGAGAGGAAAAGAAAAGGTGACAAAAAAAATAGAAGGGAGAAAGGATAAAAGGAAGAAGTTATTTTTATAGCAAGCAAAGATGTAGGGTTTTCCTCATGTAGGGTTTTCCCCTAAAAAAAAAGTGAAAATGATGATGATGAAATGAAATGATGGGTGGAAATTAGTGCCGCATACTAGGGAGGCGAAATTCAGAGTATGAATTTTTGAGATGAAGTTTCTAGAGAAAAGGGCCAAGGAAAAACCCACATCGCAAAGAAAAGGCTGTTTGGGTTTGAATTCCCGAAGCTCAAAGGAAGGACTGTTTGGGTTTGAATCCCCAATGCTTAAAGGATCGAGATGACTGTTCGAGTAGTATCCCCGAAGTCGGAAGTGAAGGACAACTGAGCCAGAAAAACCCGAAAGTCTACGTCCCTAGAGGAGTGATAATCAGATCAGGAAAATCTGAAAACCACATCCCCAGTGAAGATCGGGCCAGGAAAACCCGAGAATTAAGTTTTAGTATTACGAAGACCGGGCCAGGAAAACCCGAGAATCGAATTCCAATATTGTAAGGGTCGGGCCAGGAAAACCCGAGGTTAACAGTTTTCAAATATATCTATCAAATATTAATGAGTGGCTGATCGGGCCAGGAAAACCCGAGGATCACGGTCACGTTTCAAAATTGAAGGATTCATCTCTCGGGTGAAACCCGAGAGTCAGGTATGTTATTTATCTTATTGGTTGTTTGCTGTTATGCATGTGATTTTTTAAAAAATGGTCATTGCATGCATTTATTTTTTTTTTAAAAATCAGGGGGTAAACCGTAGACACCCGATTCGATTGGCTTGTGTTAGGGGACAAATTAGGGGCGCTCGATTTGACAGGCCCGTTGTCAAGCCCAATGATAAGAATGTGAAACTTGGACATGAGAATGAAGCCTGAATCTCTAAGTGGATAGTGGACTTGAAAACCCAAAACCTGAAAAACCTAAAACCGAGCCCAACTATCAAAATTTGGCCCAAGCCCGCCTGGCCCACTGCAGGCCCGAGCAAAAGGGGCATCGCCTCAGTGTAATGAGGCGATCACCTCTTTGGCAGCTGCTAATGAGGCGATTGCCTCACTAATGAGGCACCGCCTCTATGGTAGCCCACTTGCAGCTGCAATCATGACGACCAAGTGGTGCAGGCCCACTTTTCAGACCTCTTTCTTGCGTGAGGAAAAGATTTTTGGGGAAAGAAAAAAGGCTATAAGAGCTCATGATGGGCTTAGGGGCATGGGAAAGCTAAGGAATAAAAGAGAAAAAAAAAGAGAGAAGAGGAGGTTGGTGAGAAAGGAGGGAGGAGCTCTGAAAAAGAAAAACACAGAGGGAAAAGAAAAGAAAAAAATGTCCTCAAGAAAGGGAGAAAGGTTGAAGCAAAGAAGTCCACTTTCTCCATAAGAGAAGAAACTTGTGTCAAAGGTAGATACCACATCCTAGCAAGGATCTCAATCAAAACAGCTCTGAAGGCCTCTCATTTTGGTATAAAATCTGCACTTAAACTTGACATGTTCATCATTTTATGTGTTCTTGCTTATATGTAACTGAGCCATTAGTACATTTTAGATTTATCTCTAGTGTGTCATGCTTCATATCTCATTTTATTGATGGATCTTTGAATACTTTTGCATGTAGTCGTAGTATGATGAGTAAAGAGTGTGTATATGCATGTTTTGGTTACTTAGAGTGGAAGTCTGTACATCTTGGGAGTCAGAGCCGGCCTGGTGATGAGGCGACGACTCTTCATAGAGATGAGGCGATCGCCCCATTGACAGGCCTTTAGAGAGTCTATCTTTTGTGTGTGTGTTACCTTTTTTGCCTCGAAATTGTAAGAGCCCCTGTTGATGAGGTGTCGCCTCATCAATGAGGCGACTGCCTCATTAACAGGGTTAACCCGCTTCCTGCTTCATTTTTTTGTTTGTTTGCTATGACGTCTACTTTAATATGTCCCCTTTTGACCTTAAATATGTATGTATGATTGCATGATGGTGATTATCTTTACTATTTGATGGTTTCTTTAGTCCGTAATATGAAAATCCCTTTTTTATATATGTATAGTCTCTTTGCAAGTATTGTTACATGTGACTTCATTTTTTTATGAAAGGAAAGGCTAACTGTGTGTTATTTGCAGGAATTACTTGATGATTTCTGTCATCGAGTAATCACTTTTGCTAGTTATCCCTTGTACATTGTCGCTTTTATGTTATTTTATTGGTTTATTTTCTGTATATTATTTCATTTATTTAGCTAAAAAGCGTTTTAATCCTTAATCCCTTTCCCCATTCGATTTTGAATATATGGTTGTAAATTATTATTTATTTTATTTATTGCGTTTTTTAGTATTGGGACTTAAAGGCGTGAAATCGAACTAATGTGCAAACTCGGACTTAATTATAAAATCTGGCAATTATCCGAAGGCAATTTCATTACGTTTGGTAAATGAGGAAATAATTAAATAATTAAATGGTAATAAAACGCAAAACACAAATGGAGGCTAACTGCAAGGTTGGGTGAGCATTCAAACGCTCATACCCAGTTTTTGAACCCGATCTCTGATGACGGCTTCTGGGAACCTCTGTGTGATCCAGTTGTTGTACAGTGTGTCCCGGCTTTTATCCGGGTGGTGACTCCATCTCCGAATAGGCCCATAACCTATATAGTATTTCCTAGTGGGCCTCGAGCCCACATAGTGCCGTGGTTGCCAAACACTTGGGCGCGCGCTAAACCCTGCCGCCTACAGTATGCTCTGTGGTTGCGACTTTGTTCGATCTTCCACATCATAAAAGATTTTTTAGAAATTGTTGTGATCCAACTTGAGGTCCTTTAAATACGATATTATGTATATTGAGTGTGATATTGTGTAAGCAAGTACAACCAATAAAGTTTTGTTACAAAAGTTATAATTGCCTAAGGAAGTTAAGACTTAAGTGGTATCATTTGTGTCCAACAATCTCTCTTGAAAACTTTCTTAGTGCATTTTCTAAACACAATTATTCACTCATTAATCACGCGTGAAGTCACTATAGCAGGAAGTATTGTTCAAGTATAAAGAAGTATTGTGCATTGTTGAGAAAAAATTAGCTTCATATTTAATATTGTGAAATTTGATAGGAGAATAAATTTTGGGTTATGGAAAACACAAGTTAAAGATATACTAATTCAGTATTGATTATATAAGGCCTTCAGAGGAAAGTTAGCTTTTTTGTTCAATTAAAAGAAACCGGATAAATCCAGTGACAATAATGAAACATAGGAAAATCCAAAATGATTAATTGGTTATAAAATAAACTTCTTAGTTATTTTGTTTAATATGTCAATCACCAATAATATTTAGTGTACCATTGAAATGTATTAACTATACTAGTAGAGAATTTAAAGGAAATTCTCTTGGATATATTTGAGTTTTTAAGTGTGTGTAAGAGTTAAATATTTTATAGTGTGGTTATAATAATTTTTCACATAATAAATATTTTTCTCTTGATTGTCTTTTGACAACGTCTATGATTTTTTTCCATTTTGGAGTTTTTTACATTAAATTATTGTGTGTTTTTTTCTTTTATTTTACAAGTATTTTTGTTCAAATAATGATTTAAAAGGGTAAATGTATTTATTGTATTGTAAGGGTCAATTTTCCTCTACATATATATTACATATCTTAGCCGTTAAAGTACATAAGAGGAACAAAATCACAACAGTTAATTTTACTACAAATGAACTAATATACTAACAAGATGTCTACTTATTCATGGGAAATACATGATAGGAGAGCGGTTCAAATCCTCCCTCCCCGTGTCAAAAAAAAAAAAGAAAATGAATATATTTTCTATTTTCAAGGAATTTTTACCATCGATGAGATTTTTTGAATTCATTTGTAGTACTATGTTAAAATACTTTTAGAATTCGATGAGACACCCATTATTTAAGTAAATTAAAATTTATATAATAAACTAACCAATATATTACTTTACAAGCAGCAGTGAGATTCAAAATCTTACTAATAGTTTCAGCACAAAATATATACCTATTTCGATCTCGCACTACAAAATTTTTTTGCCACCAATATGTTAATTGGAGTTAAACAACAAATCTTCAGGTAACTATCAGTTCTTGTTTGATAAGGGTGAGAGATTGTGTTGGCGATGAAAAGACAAGCGACATGTTACAATGTTAACCAACGTATCATTTTCCTATTTAAGTGTTTGCCTCAAAGTGCTATGTTTACATCAAATTCATGATCATGTCCTAGTGTACGTGCAGTACAGGCTACATGAGGCTGTCGTTTTTTATTGATCTTGATGCAGATGAAGAAATTAATAGGCAAACTCATTGCATAATTGAGCAATTATAATCTCATCAAACTTTAAATATTTCATTGACTATAGATCTAATTTTACCAAATATATTAAAAAAATAAGTTGATCAATAGGACCACTTTGAGTATCTTAGTGTATAGTAGTGGTTGAAATAGTGACTGAAAAATGACATTACTTCACATACATTCATCCCCTTGATAATTTAATAACAATTATTGACTAATTAATTCAATTTTACTCTTTGAAGAAATCAACAATGATTGACTAATTAATTCAATTTTACTCTTTTAAGAAACCCTAATCGAAAGTTATAAAAATTATCGAAATTTAAATATGTACAACTCCCTTCCAAACATTAAAAAAATAAATTAATTTTGTATTAAACTGAATGAGCCCACTTTGCTAAATGGAGCAAAAGGTGGCGGAGGGAAGTGGGTCATTTGGGGCAACGAGCGGCGCAGTAGGCCGAAGAAATCGGGCACATGAACACGGAGTGGGTAAAAAATATTTACTTGTTCACTGAGTCAAAGTTACAGCTTTACAGCGTTTAGAAAAAGAAGACAAAATGTTAGGGAAATTTCATCCATGCCCGGTCAATGTCATTAATTTTCTCTGTAGTTGGGCTCAATTTTTTCTTTCAAATTTATTTTGTTGTCTTTCACTTTTGTCCCAAGAATAGAACATTTTTTAAAACCATGCCTCAACGTTGGGGTTTTGCCGTTTTTCCTTTTTCTTCTTCTTTTTTTTAATTCTTTTTTACCTATTTATTATTATTATTATTTTAAAATTTAAATTCATCGTATGTATTTATTTAATTTATAGATTTTAAGTAATTTAATTTTTTATTTTAAATAAGAATTTTTTAATTTTGATACTTACTATTATTTAAAATATAAAAATTAAATTAATTAAATTAAAAATTACCCATAGTCTTCAATAATTATTTAGAATTTAGAAATTAAACTAATTAAAATAAAATTTACCCACAATATTCAATAATGATTTTTTCAATAAAAATAATAAAAAAATTATGAAATATATTAAATAAATTATTATTTTTATTATTGATACTAATAAAAGTAAAAATTATATTTATGCTCTTAATTTTATTTTTAATGATGAAAAAACAACAAAAAAATAACAAATAATAACAAAAATAAATAAAAATCAACAATTGCAATTTTTTATTGCTTTTATTGATTTTATTATTTCACTTGTTGCTTTTTAATTGTTTTGTTTATATTTATTAAAAAAATAACAAAAAAATGAAATATGTCAAAAAATTTATTATTTTTATCATTAATACTAATAAAAATAAAAATTTTATTTATAACCTTATTTTTGTCATTAATAATGAAAAAATAATTTAAAAAATAAACAACAATCAACAACATAAATTTTTGTTGTTTTAGTTGTTATTTTTAATTTTTTTTTGGTTTGTTGATTTTTTTTATTTTTTTGGCTTTTTTTAATATTTTATGTATATTATAAGAATTGTAAAATTATTACATATTGATGATAAATAAGTATCAAATATTTTTTTTTAAAAGAAGTTGTTAGATATTTTAACCAAAAAATAAAATCATTATTTTTAAAAAATATAAAATGAGAAAATTTAGTTTATTTATTATTGTTGCAATAGTTAGAGATATTTATTGTTTAGTTTAATAAAAATTGAAGATATTTAGTTCATAATTATTTATTTAAAAAAAGGTGTTAAAAGAAAAAAAAATAATGCAAAAAAAATATTAAGAATAAAATGAAGATAGCATTTGAAAATAAAAAAATATTAAATAAAAAAATATAGTGCTATAAAAATAGAAAAAAAACGTTTAGCAAAAAATGTTAAGAAAAAAATGAAAAACAGTAAAAAAGAATGTTAAAAAAAAGTTGAGCGAAAAATTAAAAAAATAGATAAAGATAAAAAAATATTAAAATAAAAATAAAAATAATATAAAGTAAAAAAATTATTAAAAAAACAAATAAACGGTTCAAAAAAAATATAAAGTAAAAAAATTGAAAAATCAGTCAAAAAATGTTGGAAAAAAATTTTAGAAATAAAGATAACAAGAGAAATCAGCTATATTTAAAAAAAAAGTAAAAAAAAAGTTTTTAATTTTTTTCTATGTTTATGTAAAAATTCCAAAGCGTTACAGTCGTAAAATTCAAAGGAAAAATGTAGTAACGTGGGCCAGTGAAGCTGCGACCGTCCCTGTCTCTTGCTAGAAAGTGGGACCCATTTTCTTCATCATGACTTTTGTTTGAACTTTGAATCCACCGAAACCCAGCACTAAAACCACAAATCTAAGCGCACACGCACTATACTCATACTCTTCCTGTAGATTCTAAAGACTTTTTTGTTACCTGTTAGTTACTGTTAGTTAATCGAATAAAGAAGAGGAATAAGAAGAGGAGAGCAAGTGTAATGGCGTCGAGTGCTTATAGAAATGGCACTCAGAAATGTGTACCAAAACCTCTTTCTTCCAATCTCAAATCTTCTTCTTTTAAATCCAGACTCCATCCTTCTCATTCACCGGGATCCGTCCTCCGCCGCAGCGCCCCCGGTTCTTTTGCTCCTAACTCCGCCTCTGCCTCCGCTGATGATGGAGGTTATATTATTCTTTTCTACTGGATTTTTTTTTAAAAAAAAAACTTAATGTGCTGTACTTGTATTGTCAATCATTATGTGGAAGCTTGTTTGGTGATTGGACAATGTGTTTAGATAGGGATTTGATTTGATTTTTTGAAGGTTTTAATTATTTTTTATTAAACTTTCTTTAGCTGTTGGTTGATAATTGCAAATGATTTGGTATTGTTTCTAATGATGAATTATAATGGTCCAAAATAGTACCTGGAAGAGTTCGAGTGGCGGTAAGATTGCGACCGCGAAATGCAGAAGAATTGATGGCAGACGCTGATTTTGCCGATTGTGTGGAATTGCAGCCAGAGGTATGATTTAGTCTCAGCTTGATTTTACATTTTTTATTGGTGCTAGATGTGGCGATATTAATCATTGTGCATTTCTGTAACTGTAGCATTTTTTTTTTTTGGCTTAATACTTTTTTTTTTTTTTCTGCGTTGCCTCAGCTAAAGAGGTTAAAGCTACGGAAAAACAATTGGGACGCAGACACTTATGAGTTTGATGAGGTGCTCACTGAATTTGCATCGCAGAAGCGTGTCTATGAAGTTGTTGCTAAGCCTGTTGTTGAGGTTCGCCTGTTTTTTTTTTTGCTATGAACTTGTCTATTTTTTCTAAGGACTTCCTCATTTCAAATAGTTTGCTTTTGGCTGAATTCCACATGGCTGAGATATTCAAGAATGCTGTAAAACATAATGTGCCTAAGATGATTATAGGTTGCATTGCATTATTTATGTGACTAACTAGTGTTATAGTCATGCTCTATTTTTTCTCTTTTTATGTACCTTTTCAAGCCATATCCTGTGTTTTTACATCATTCAAAAGATAATGGCAATAATCTACTGCTGTATTTTATCTTGTAGAGTGTTCTAGATGGATACAATGGAACTGTGATGGCATATGGTCAAACTGGGACTGGGAAAACTTTCACTGTCGGACACCTGGGAAGTGATGACACAGCTGCTCGTGGGATCATGGTTCGAGCAATGGAGGACATTTTAGCAGATGTTTCGATGGATACAGATGCAGTCTCTGTTTCATATTTGCAGGTTAATAGGCTGCCGCTACATTTCTCATAAAAGATGGTGTTGTTACACAGACACACACACGTATGTATAAGAAAGAAAATATCCCTGTTGATCCCCAAAATATCCTAAACTTGTTCTCAACATGTATGTATAGCTTTACATGGAGACCGTTCAGGACCTCCTTGATCCTGTTAATGATAATATTACCATTGTGGAGGATCCAAAAACTGGTGATGTTTCGTTACCTGGGGCAACTCTTGTAGCAATCAGGGACCAGCAGAGTTTTGTGGAGCTGCTAAGATTAGGAGAAGCTCATAGAGTTGCTGCTAATACAAAATTGAATACCGAATCTTCCCGTAGTCATGCTATTCTAATGGTGAATAATTCATTCGCTTCTTTTTGATGTTCACGTGTCTGTTTTCCACGGTAGACTATTTGATGGATAATTCAATATGTTAGTGCAGGTTCATGTTAAGAGGTCTGTTGCAGGACAGGAAGACTCTCTTTCAAGTGAAATTGATAATTCCTCACATTTGGTTAAACCTGTGAAGCCGCTTGTTCGGAAGAGCAAGCTGATTCTGGTAGATCTGGCAGGTTCAGAACGTGTTCATAAGTCAGGTGCATATTGAAACTTCTAACTTTTATAACTACCGCCAATATACTTATCGATATCACCTAGCTTTTTATGAGCTTTGTCTTCATATGAACCATGTTTATTACAAGATTCCCATGTTGGAGATAGAAAAAAAAAGTGGATTTGGTGGATTATGTTACTTTTGTTTGTGAATCTTCAGTACTAGATAAAACTTTGTTGAAGATGATAATTTAAAGATGCAGGTTTTTTTTAAAGTTTTAATGTCTGCTTGAGATGACGTTCTATGTGATGATAAGAAATGGATGTGTTATGGGTCCACAAAGCATTTGCACTCTAGAAGCTTAGACATTTATGAGGGCATGATGTGTTTTTTATTAGGGTTTTTCTAATTTTTTGTTGTGCTTTTGAGTCACTGCCCTCCTTTTTTTACCTTTATCTGGCAGGAAGTGAGGGGCATATGCTAGAGGAAGCTAAATCTATCAATCTCTCTCTCAGTGCATTAGGAAAGTGCATAAATGCTCTGGCAGAGAATAGCGCACATGTGCCAGTTCGCGATTCCAAACTTACTAGATTGCTCAAAGATTCATTTGGAGGTGAGATTCCTTTCATGTTCATGTAAGTCATTATGCTTTGGTTTAAAATTATCTGGGTAAATCAGTTCATCAAACATTCAGTGATCAAAATATGTGCAACTAATATTGATTTACCATCAATGTACAATTTCATATAATAGTGACTTCTTCTTTTATGTCTTCATTAATACCAACATATCTTTTTTTTTTCCCCTAATCATGTATAATTTCATTTCATTCCCTCTTCTATCATTCACAGGCACTGCAAGAACTTCATTAATTGTAACCATTGGCCCATCACCGCGCCATCGAGGGGAGACTACAAGCACCATATTGTTCGGACAAAGGGTGAGCTCAATTGCTCTATAACTTTTAACGTATGCACTAGTATTGTTGCGATGACTGTAATTATTCATTGTGTATTATGTCAAAAATCAATTCATGATTGTATTTATTAGTTCATCTGTCTTTAGGCTATGAAGGTGGAGAATATGTTAAAAATAAAGGAAGAGTTTGATTACAAAAGTCTGTCTCGCAAGCTTGAAATACAAGTAGACAAGCTCATTGCAGAAAATGAAAGGCAGCAGAAAGCTTTTGATGATGAAATTGAAAAAATAAATCAAGAAGCAGAAAATCGGATTGCTGAGGTTGAAAGGAGCTTTGCTGAAGCTTTAGAGGTTCGATTTATTGTTTCTATATTGCCTAGAAACAGCATAATTGTTTGTATTATGAGATCTCAAATAATTTATCTGCAAACGTTATCTGTCTACAATTCTAATTGGTTGTGGCTGGTGTGCTTACAATGGTATAATGCTTTTTGTGTGGGACTTACTATAAATTCAGGTGTTGAATATAACAACAAAAAAAAAAGGCATGGAAGCTCCTTTGGCTTTTAAATTTTAAGTACCATAATCTTTTTTTTTCTCCTCACACTGTTAAGTTCTATGCAACTATTTGCAGAAGGAGAGGCTAAAGTGCCAGATGGAATACATGGAATCTGTGAAGAAGCTGGAGGAAAAAATGATGGCTAATCAGAGAAAGCATGATCGTGATGGCTTTATCAATGACCGTTGCAATGGAGAGGTACTGTGTTCTATCATATATCATTATGTCCCTGTTATTTTGGGTTCAAATTTGCTGTGGTTGGTGACTATGAGGAGACATGTTGCACCGGATCTTGTTTCTTTTTCAAAGTTTGTATTGTGCTTGCACAACTTTACTTTTGATAAATAGGAGCAATTTTGTCTCATATTAAGCCCTCTGCAATGTGATAAAGTTAGTATTTTCTGATCATTGATCAGTCAAATGTTTAAACAGTGACCTTGACCTTTTCTCATTCCCTGCATTCCATTTTGCAGGTGCCTAGTGCTTCTGCTTCCGAGGAAATTGCTGATATGAAAAAGTTGCTTCAAAATGAAATTCATCAAAGAAGGACAGCTGAAGAGGAGGTGAACAAGCTGAAGGGTCAGTTAGAGAATTTTATGCAGTCTATGGTATGGATTTATGTAAATTTCTAAATTCTGTTGTTTTCTTCTAATACTACTTCTCCCCACTAATGTCCTGAACTCAACGAAAAAGGGGAAAGTTTAGACTTTTTATATGTAAGGGGTTTATTTCATGCTTTAGGCAGGTGGGGGAGATTCAGAGATTGTAAAGCTTCACAAAATTCTGGAGGATGAGGCTCATAAAAAAAAGAAACTGGAAGAAGAAATTATGATTCTACAAAGTCAGTTACTGCAATTCAGTCTTGAAGCTGAGCAGGTACTTCATTTAGAAAGGTTAAGCAGCTGTTTAGCATATACTTGAGTCTATGATGATTTCCTACTCTTATTTGAAATGTGAGTGTTTGAGGTTTTCAATCAGATCTTAGTTCAAAGTTGAGTTTATGTGTGTGCATGTAGCATTCTTTGTCCCTCCTTAGCCCTTAACCAGTGCAATGACAAAAGTTTACATCTTAACTCTTTATTCTGTTTACAGAGGAGAAGGCTTCTTGATAGAGTGGGATCAGGAAATGGTTTTTCTGGTTCAGATTCTTTCCTATCCCAAGTAAGGCATCCTCAATATAAAGACTCTGTGAATGGACAAAAAGCACCAGTGTCAGCACTCTTTGAACAAGGTAGCGTAAGTGTTTGCCCATAATAATACCAGATATATTTGTTGACATGTTTCTTATTGTTTTCATAATAATACACTTCTGCAGTTGGATTACAAAAGATTTTGTCATTGCTCGAATCAGATGATGCCACTGTACGGATTCATGCAGTAAAAGTTTTAGCTAACCTAGCAGCTGAAGGTCAGTAGTCCTTCTTTGAAATCATCACCACCAACCCTTGCTCCCCCCTAAAAGAAGGAAAAAGAAAGTTCAAAAAAAAGCTTTGGAAAAACCTTTTTTGATTTGCATCCAAATAATTTACTTTTTTTTCTTCTATCATATTTATCAACTTTAGATCATATTATCTGATGCTTCTCAATAATAGACAGTCTGCCTTAAAAATGCTTATTTCATGCCTTGGACTTGGCCTTCAATGTTGAATGGCAATCATCTGACATGAAATTACCACTGGGTATTGCAACTATATATTGTTGGGTTTTAAATCCCGAGTGGTTTAAATGGTGATGGGAGTTTGTTACTTAACTTCTATGTGCTCCACATGCATGTAATAGAAGCAAATCAGGAAAGGATTGTTGAAGCTGGAGGCCTTACTTCCTTGCTGATGCTTCTTAGAAGCTTTGAGGATGAAATGGTTCGCAGAGTTGCAGCCGGTGCAATTGCCAATCTTGCAATGAATGGTATTATTTTTGGTGCTTGGTTTTGTTTTCTGCTATGCAAGAGGCTTATCTTTAATTCATGGATATTGCATAAGGGCTCCAATGCTATTCCATTTAAGTGGCTTTTGTTTTTGTGTGTTCTATAACACTCTCTGCAGAAGCTAATCAAGAGCTTATAATGACCCAAGGAGGGATTAGTTTATTATCTATAACTGCAGCTGATGCTGAGGATCCTCAAACTCTTCGAATGGTGGCTGGAGCTATTGCAAATCTTTGTGGAAATGGTACCATGCAACCTTTTCTTCATAATTTTTTTCTGTTGTGATCTTAATCTTTGGTATTCCTCCTAGAGGAAGGCTTAAGGAGACATCAAACTGTATATATTAAAATGCAACTTCCAGAAGTTTGTATTGAGGTTGTGATTGAGACTTTTTCTGCCATGGATGCTTAATTTTAACGTAAAATATCATATGCTAATTTCTTTAGGATCCAACCATATCAAAATTGCCATCAACAGAAAAATATATTTGCTGTATTTACTAGATTATTACTTCAAGCCTTAACTGAAACTGCAATTATTTATGGCCTTAAACTGGGTCTGTCCATGTATTCCTGTATTTATTTGTTATTCTTTCCAATTGCAGATAAGCTACAAATGAGGCTAAGGTCTGAAGGTGGGATAAAAGCCTTGCTAGGAATGGTGAGATGTGGACATCCTGATGTTCTGTCCCAGGTTGCGCGTGGAATCGCAAACTTTGCAAAGTGTGAGTCCCGTGCATCCACACAAGGTTAGTCTTTTGTCTCATACCTGCAATCGCATTTCCTGGAGTCTTGGCTGTCCCTTTTGCATTGCATACTAGTGCTTTTACATGATAATGATCATGCGGCTGGCACACAGACTGTAAATAGAGGTCATAGACTTGAATATCTCTGGCTTACATTCTATGTATTTATGAACCACAGGTATAAAAAATGGAAGATCCCTTCTTATAGAAGATGGTGCACTTCCGTGGATTGTACAAAATGCTAATGATGAATCTGCACCAATCAGACGCCACATTGAGCTTGCTATATGCCACTTGGCACAGCATGGTAAGTGCAACATCCTCTCGTCTTTTGGGAAAAGAAAAAAAAAGGCCTTTTAAATGCGATTCTTCTTATATTAGATTTCTTGAATTTCAGAAGTAAATGCAAAGGACATGATCAGTGGAGGTGCACTATGGGAGCTAGTTCGTATCTCACGGGACTGTTCTAGGGAGGACATAAGGAGTCTTGCTCATCGAACTTTGAATTCAAGCCCTACCTTCAAGGCTGAAATGAGGCGGTTGCGGATAGAGTTCTGAATGTGGGAACGAGTAATTCAGGTATCAATTATGGCTCGGCCCATCCCATAGAATCTCTCATCATCTTTGTATAGATTTTTCGAGATCCACACTTGATTCATCATGCTGAACGAGAACTGAGAGGCGCATTTATTTAAGCTGGCAATGTGTAATACCGGAAGGAATCAATGTGACCTCGCTTGTTTCATGTGAGGAGGCGAGATCTGGTTTTGGAATCTGTAATATGTGATATGTATGTTGAGCACATTAATGTTTATGAGCGGAGAGAGGGTATTGGGAGACGGTTTTGTAGGTGGATAGCTGGGCGGATTGTTTGTATTGTATGTCATGGCGATAGGAGGATGTCCCAAATTTCAGCTTGTAAATTGATTCGTAATGGTAATGAATATACTGATTCATCTTCATTTACTTCTGTAGCCAAAGCCGAACATATGTGATGAAATTTCTTGGTTAGCTGTCAAGATTCCTGTCCTTATGTGCTTGAAATGGTAAGAAAATTCTGAGTTTTGATAAATATAGCCGTTAGTTCTTACTTAGCTTGTCGTATCACAAATTATTGTCCTCAACTTTATTAGGCTGGGGCTGGCCCAGAATTGAAAGTTGACGGGCTACAGGCGCCATTTCTGTCGGCCTTCAACCGCATTCGTTACAGCAATTTCCTATTCATAATTATTATTGACAAGATCACTAACATCAATAATACACTTCAGTGATGTTCAAAAATAATAATAATAATAATACACTTCAGAAATTAAACAAATATAATTAGAATTTACACTCATCAGCAAGATAAACATGTCATACAATATTATGACTAGTAGTTATGTTGATTAGACATGTTACATGACATGTCATGTGCACGTGTTATACTGTTATTGATAAGGTTGCTACCATCATAATGCAAGCCATTAGGTCTTTATCATCTTCCGGTATCCTAAGCAAAAGTACAATAAATGAAAATTAGATCAACAATGATGTTATACTGTTAAAAAAGAAGTCTAATATGCGTACGTGGAAAGGGTATCTGGTGTGACCTCAATTTAGAATTTAATTTCAGGCTTGGGTTTTTTTTTTTTTGTGACACTCATTGAGTCAATTGTATGAAAACAAAGTCTGACATATGCCTAATGTCGCCTCATGATATGTTGATTTTAATTCATGTCCTATTTTCAAATATCAAACGATATCTTATATGTTTTTCTTTTCTTAAAAATTGTTTTGCCCCTTATATATATATATCCAATGAAACCTTATAATGGAAAAAGTTCATATAAATTAAATTTCATATGAATATTATAGAGCACTCGATACAGTATAGTCAATAAGTCGTGACATACATAGAAGTGATCTGATTGGAACGACCGACAAGCATTTCATCTACATGCTATAGTTTTTGGGATTAACACAGAGATGGGCATAAGCAATGCAAAAGCACTTCGCAAATTCAAAGAGGAAACCAGAAGAAGGTCATATCCACATCCACAGACACGTGTCACATGCATGTCTTCTTCAATTCTGAAGCTGGAGGAGCCAGAGAGAGAGAGAGAGAGAGAGACAGAGAGAGAGGGACACAAATGAATGATTTAGAAGTTGATTAATATATGACACCTAATCATAGGTCAAAAGAAGAACTCGTGGGAAAAGGGTCCTATTAAAATCCGAGTAAAAGGGTCCTAAACACCGTTGTGTGTGGGTCGGTGGGACATCTATTTAAGCACTCAACTACAACCATATGCAGAGATGAAGGAAAGGGTTACAGATAAAAAGTGACGAAAGAAGCAAACTAATTGTTTTTTTTTTTTTCTTTCTTTTGAAAGTTTGATATAATTCAGAGAACAACTTCGAGGTGGGGATTGCCATAAAGACATCATTTCGGTAGCTCTTTCTCATGGGATGTATAGCAACCACAAAAAAGAAAGCAAAAGGCAAACATAATTATCAGAATGGAGAGTCCTAATATTTTATAGTTACATTTAATGATTGAAGAGTAGTTCAAAGAATTAAGATGTGTTAATCATGAAGAACCAGAATAACATTTTTCACAAAGTACAATAGGTATGGTCCACCTAATAATCACCTCCAACTTGTACAAAATCTAGGTGACATTAATATTCTTATCATTATAATGTTTTTAGGATTTTAAACCTTGTACACACTAAATTCACAACAATATATAGTACTGTTCAATATATATATATATACATATATAGAGAGAAATTAAAAAAGAAAAAAATAAGCTAATAAAACAAATAAATACATTTATAAATTTCTTGCTAAGATACATCATAAATAATAATAAAATGTAGCAATCATTTTGTAGCAAAGTCAAGAAAAAAAACTATATAATATATAGTTATGAAAGAACATATATATATATATATATGTATATATATATATGACTTGTGAAAAATAATTAAGATGAAAGTATGATAATTTAAAAGACACGTTAAAAATCAGAACATGATTGTTTTGAAGGAATATATATATATATATATATATATATATATATATATTAATGTCGTGAATAGGTTTAATAATAACCGCCATTAGCAGAAGAAGAAAAAGAAGAAGTCTTTCTCCGACATAATGGTCAGTGTAGTTTGGCTAAAAGGACTCAGTGTCAATGAATGTTCTAACAGAGAGAAGACGACGTATATATGGAGCTGCAGTAAATGAAATCAAATCTCAACAGTGATGAAGCAGATTCAAACAGACAAGAAACACATTCAATATACACTAAGAAATCGACTAGCTACTTTTACTCATGTTCACAAAAGAAAAAGTAAAAGACAAAAACCTACTCTTACTGGGAAACAAAACTCTGAGATGAGAAAAGGGCTATATATGAACATGTCACAATTAATCCAAAAGTAAAGGAAATAGTGTGATATACATATATATAATAGCTATGTTGATTAGCTTGTAAAAGCTTGATGGGCAAAGAAAACGGCTAGGGTTTCAAGAAAGTTAAGGTTCTTTTTCTTTAAATTTTTTTTTTTTTTTTTTTGTAAATTGCTTACCTTGCAATGCTTGATTCACTCACAACAGTCTTTTGCTTGTATGGCGAGGGAAAGAGATAAGAGGAAGAGAGGAACTTTAACGCTTGACGAGGTTGGTTTTTGTCTTGGTTGTTGGTGCCTCGCTCCCTCTTTTATATGTCTATATGGAAGTGGTGTAAGTTTGCCTCGAAAAGGAGCTTTTTACAGAGCAGCGCACGTGTAAACCTCACTACCCAATGTCCATCTCTCTGCAGAGCTTCCATAATGTTCAATAAAACCCTAAACCGGTCAGAATTCAATTCATACATATATATATATATATATATATATATATATATATAAAATAAACCAAAGCAAACCAACAAACAAACAAATACAGCTCAACCCTAAGCCCATAACTTCACCATCTCCAATTTCTTTCAAGTGATGATTCGCCACTTCCCACCCACCAACACTACATTACCTCTATTATGTCTAAGTAATTACAGCTATCAAAGATTTTACAAGAGTAATCTTCCCTACTTGTTGAAAAATGAAAAACAGTTAATTTAGAGCGTTGGGTGTAATATTTTTAAAGGATCAGCGATCGATGTAGAAGAAAAACAATAGGTAATGGAAAAAATATATACATGTCTAAGCGCAAACAGCTACAATAAATAAATATCAAAATATTATATATATATATAAATCCGCAAAAATCTAAGAACCCAAAACTTGAAAGTTTCCTTCTTGTTTTTATTTTCTAAAAAGAGCAAATAAGGGTTTTGATTGTGTAACAGAATCTGAAATTATATTGTATTTATTCTTTTAAAGAAAAAAAATAAATAAAGGGAAGAGAGATGACTATGTATATATATAGAGAGCAAATCTATTGTTTTCAGTTTTCAGCAAAGAAAGAATGATGAATTATCAGGCAAGTTATCAGAACTGAAACTGATGAGAATGAGTAGAAAAAAGAAAATAATTGAAAGGCCATCTTCTGCTACTGCTGCTTCATCTTCAAGCTAAATCAAAAGAGGAAAGCTATACTCTGACATTAAAAAAAACAAAAAACAAATTAACCCACAAAAGAAGAAGAGAAAAAAAAAAACTCATAAAAATTTGTACATCCTTCTTCAATATCAAAGGCAGGTATGAATACCCACCATCATCAACATCTTAAAAAAGATACCTAACTCTTAAAAGGAAGAAGAAGAATGAAGATTGATGATTAAGAAGTGAAGAAAAACAAAAGGCCCAAAAGAAAAAGAAGTTAAAAGAAAAAAAAAAAACCAACAGCAATTTCTTTGATGTTACTAAAAAGGAGGGCGAGCTGTGCCCCAGTAAGCCTCCGCTGGAAGTTGCACTGAATTCAGTAGATTAGGTGGCAGCCCTTGAAATAGAGATGGGTTTGGATCTTGCATTAGCTGTTGCTGCTGCTGCTGCGGTTGTTGCTGCTGTTGCGTTTGCCCCACTGAGTCTAAAGGCCCACTTCCAGGCACAGCCACCTGCCCTTCATCCTCCTCCAAAGGCAGCCTTTCATACGCTGCATTACCAAAAGAAGCTGCCATAATCACCACCGGACCAGATGCCACAAGAGGACCTACTACACTCCCTCCAACCACCTGGCCTTGACCACCGGCTAAATATATAGTCAACCCAGATGCGGCTGGTGGTGCTGGAGGTGGCAGAAACGATCCTGAAAGCGATAAAATCTCGAATCTTCCATGTAAAGTAACAACTGCTCCTGGTGAAGCTGGTTGTTTAAGAGTAACATTAGTTACAGTTCCTGTTCCACTCAAAATGCAAACTCCTCTTTGCCTTCTTCTTGCAAAAGTTGATACGCTCTCCATAATATCACTGCCACCAGCGATTTCCATTACATGAGATCGGAGGGCATTTGCGCTGTCTCTTGTGATTATGATGGGTGGCTTGGGCTTATTCTTTGACCCAGAAGGTCTCCCTCTAGGTCTTCTCGTCATCTCTCCATCTCCGCCTCCAATTAGAGGGACTAATTCTTTGCCTTCAGGAGTGGTGGTTTCATCATGTTCTCGCTTTTGACCGCGGTTTAAGCTACCGTTCCCGCTTTGTTCATCTTCAGAATTCTGTTGATGTTGCTGGTGGTGTTGAAATTGATGGTGTGGGTGCAAATGAAGATCTCTTGTATGAAAAGGAGGTGGAAGAGGACGCCCATGTGCTGCAACTGGATCCATTAATTACCCTAATCAGCTTCAATATACAAAAGACCCAAAATTAGATTTAGAGAGAGAGATTTTCTTTTTCACTTTGCTTCTTTCTACTGTCTTTGTTTCTTTGCTATGTTTGGAGATGTTTTGATAGATCGAATGCTACTGAGCTAGCTAGCTTCACTGGATAAGGGAAAAAGATATATTTTTGAACTTCATATCCACCAAATTTTGTGCTGAATCAAGGAGCCCGTATCTTTCTCGTGATCTCTACCCTTCATGCAAGTGAAAAGCTTGATTTTGCATAGGTGTTTCTTTGTTTCAAGTATAATTCAGGGATTGATATGAAGATAAAGTTTACTGGTTAAAAAAGGTTTAGGAGAATATGAAGGGGAAAGGTAAGAGAGAAAAAGAAGGAAAGTGAGTCTCTAGGAGAGGAGGAGAAAGGGTCGACTAGAGTTTTGGCCCTTTTGCCTTTGGGCACACTCTCTCTCTCTCTTTTTCTTTTCTTTTTTTTTTTTTTTTTTTTTGGCCTTTTTCTTCTTCTTTGTGGGTTTTTGGAGCATAGCAGTGCTGTTGGGTTAGGGTTAGGTCAAGGGTATCGGGTCGATGATGGGTTTAGTTTTGGTATGACAGCGTGCGCATGGGCGGTGAGTGGGTCCTATCCTTTTTTTCACTCTTTTCTTTTGTCCCTCTCTCTCACACACACACCCATAGGATTAGAGAAATCGGGCCCCTCCAGCACACCCCATGTTTTCATTCTTTGCTCTCCCAGATCATGTCTTAAAAGCCTGCTCTATAAGATCATTTTGTCCTTCAATTCCTGCTACCTATATACTCCTTTAGTTTCATGCTTCATTATATATAGGACATCAGCTTCAAACATTGATTAATCATCATTTGCATACATTTCCAGTTAAAATTCATATATAATATAACCATTTCATGCCGGGTCTTAACATGCATGTAATGTAATGATGCCTGTTGACTTAACTGAATCTGGATGGCTCAAAAATGTCTGTTTTTCTCATGAAAGAAAGGCGTTATGCTGAGCCATTCGAAAAAGACAAAAGACCCAAAACATAAAAACTGAAGACTTGAGCTCTTAAGCTAGCTATGGAAGGAAGCAGCAACTTCCATATTTAGCTTAGACGGTTACAGTAATTATTCACCGTCTTTCTTCTGTTTCTGGTCATGAGGAGGAGACGAGGGAAAAAAAAAAAAAAAGACGGCCAAATGGAAGAAAGTGCGGAAAGGCAGTATAGTAAATAGGTGGGAAATGAA
This sequence comes from Mallotus nudiflorus, assembly GCA_947683625.1. Taxonomy (NCBI): domain Eukaryota; kingdom Viridiplantae; phylum Streptophyta; class Magnoliopsida; order Malpighiales; family Euphorbiaceae; genus Mallotus; species Mallotus nudiflorus. Next base: position 23,180 of record CANTUR010001056.1, read on the forward strand.
ATGGCAGTTAAATAAGAAACGGGTGGTCCATGTGGTGGGTCATGGGAAATTGGGGAAGGACCCACCCGAACCAAATGAGTCAGTGCGTGTCTTAAGGGCGACTCTCGATTCTAGGAATAGGAATAGGAGGAATGCAGATGCATTGACGTTGATGTGTATGCTTTTGGGGTCCTTTTTCGCCGATCATGAGACGTGTCTGCTCCCTACTTCCCTCTCTTTCTTGGCCCTCTCTTCTCCTTCTCTTCTTATCATCGCCAAGTCGGATCCACTTGCCCCGCTACATTGTAGGAATCCGACAATTGCAAATACCCAATTTCTTTATACTATTACTTTTTTTTTTTTTTTGAGATTTGGGTGTATTACATTCTAGGTAACTATAGAGTCTCGTTATACTATTTTATTTCTGATAATTAAAAAATATTTATTTATTTTTATATTTTATTTTATTAACACTTATTAATAATTTTATTGGAAATGAAGTAATACATGGTTGAATAAAAATAAATATTTTTTAAAATATTAGAAATGAAATAATATAATTGATCAAAATACATGAAAAAATATAATTTATCCCACATTCTATTATAGATTTACAATATATATTTTAAATATTTTTATATTGAATTATTATAAATTCAACCATATAATCTACTATACAAACAACTAAGAACTCAATAGGGAGTGAAAAATTGAATACATTATTTCATCTTATAATATTTATTACCTGAACTATTAGATTATAAATAAATAACTATAATGTACTATATTTAAAATAAATAAAAAATTTTATCTCACGTTCAATATTTTTTTCCTAAGCTATATGAATATCGTCTCTTTTAACTAAATAAAATTGTTGTAGTACATTTTTTATATATAAAATTTGAAATTAAAACTTTACTTTATCGATCAAATAATGATATGCAATTATTTCTTTTTATGAACCTCTCCCGCACATGATAACTGGAAAAGAAATTCTAATTATAATATTATTACATGCTAAATTTTTTGAATAACTGAAAGATCAAAAGAAAATGAATAATCGACCTCATAATCTTATTTTACAATGTTTATCATAAGACTCAATAGGCTATAAATTAGATTATAATTGTATTGATTTTGACATAACATTTAAGTGGTAGATAAAGGGAAAAATTCCAAATTTTAGATTATTTTTTTAATTAATAGTTTTTATGATAAGAGTTGTCAGAATTATACTTTTTTCTAATACAGCTTAACAGAATTTTTCTACAATATCATATAGGCATTGATTCTTCTAATATATGGTTTAACTTAGATAAAATATTACTTATTGTACTTAAGTTTCTAATTTTATATTATAAAAAAAAGTTTCTAATTTTATATCTTTATTTGTAAAAAAATTATTGTACTAGATTAGTTAGTTAATTTTTCTATCTTACAAATAAAATATTTTTTATTTTAAAATGACAGTTGCATCTTTAAAATTTAGAAGGTAATATTAACTTATCATTTTTTGAACATATTCTAAAACTCTTAAAAAAAAAATAGTGAATTGATAAAATGAGCTAATCATAACTTTGTGCGATGTGAAGACTCTAAATTAACATATATTTTATTTAATTATTTTGAAATAAAAATTATATATATATATATATATATATATAATTTTGTATTTCAAAAGAATATAAAATTAATTATTTAAACAAAGTATAATTTTATATAGTCCAATAATCATTGATTTATCTTATAATTCTAAAATTAGATAACTAGTTTCTATTTTTTTAATCTTATAATTTACTATTATCACATTGGGATCAAATTGAATGTTTTCTAATTCAAACTAAACGGACAAAATTTGTATTTATTTTGTGAATCATTCTTTTTATTCTATCAAAAAGAAAGAGAATAATTTTTTATAACATAATTACAACAGTATATTTTAATTTGCTAACACTTCATATTTATTTTAATTGTAATATTGAAAATAAGAGATATTTCTATGTAAACATGTGAAATGAATTAAAATAATTTTCTATATTGTTAATTTGTTAATTATTTGTTTGTTTATAAAGTTGTAATTTAAAATGAGAAGATGAAAATCGTGAAATGTATTCAGTGAGAAATTTCGATATAAAATAATTTATGTTAAAAATGTTAAAATGTTAAAATGCTCATGTGAAAATATATATACTTTATGAAATGAGATCATTAAGATGGGCTATATATAATATGAATAAAATCGTTTTATTGTAGTAATTTTTTTTAAAGATAGCGATTTATTTTATAGATTCATCTGTATTTTACATGTTTTTAAGTTATAGTTTTTTTATTTTGTATTAAAATTTGAATTAACATATATATATATATATATAAAAGACATTACAAAAACTATAAATTTTAATATTGAATAAAAAAATCATATTCATCTTATGTCAAAAATAATTTAAGTATAAAAAATTTACAAAAGATGGAGACTCAACTTTTTTTTAAAAATTTTATATTTTAAAAACACGTGTGTATAGTTGATGACTAATTGAAATGAGATCTTCCAATTTCTAAAATATTTTGTCGTAAAATTCAAACAAGCAAATAACGTTGAAAAACAATGAGAACATTAAATGCTTGTTAAATGTAGATATAGCATTAAATAATGTTGTTCTGAATTTTCCAGAATTTAAGTTGGATATAAGCATTTTCATTGCAACATAACTGGAAAACGATGGCCTAAGAATTATTTAGTTGAAATATTCATTGGCTTGAAACACATATACAATAATTGATGAGTATTAAATGCTATGAGTCATATCCATCACTTTCATGAATATCGAATTTATTTGCTCCTCCTCCATGATCCATCTCTTGTAATTTCCCAACCACAGTTTAACGTTGCAGCACATTTTTACATTAATTTTTTAATTACCAAATATACTCTCAAGATTCCCAAAAATAATTGGGCAATAAAATAATTAATTAACATCAAAACTGCTGATTTCGGTCCAATTTAAAAATTTCTGGAATTATATTGCGAATATTGAGATTTGATACTATGACTAAAACTAAAAATTTGTCTTATATTGTTTCAAAATTTTGAAATAATACAATTCAAATGTCAAATATTTTTTTTCAATACAATTCAATTCAATACATAATAGAGATTCAGAAAATTATATAATATATACTATTTTCTTAAATGTTTAAACATTCATAAAACTTGAAATTTCAATAAATATACCTGCATCAATATTAATATTAGTTAAATAATATTTGTAAAAAAATATTAGTTAATTCTTTTATTTTTTTATTTTTTAATAAAAGAATATATATTTTAATTATAATATTAGCATTATTTATTTAAAAGTAGTTAAATAATATTTATATTATTTATATATTAAATTTACTTGTATAACTTATATGTTATAAATATATAAATAAATAAATTTCGGTAATTTCTATCAAATACAGTTTGGTTCAATTCAGTTTAACTTTCGGTTAGGATATTTATAAATATCCAGGATTGTATCTAAAATTTTTTTTATCGGTACAATTCAATCCGGATAAAATTAAATTGTCAATGGTCCAATTTGATTTCAGAAATTTTCAATCCGATTATTCAATTCAATTTAAATATTTTAATTTTTATACTCAACCCTAGCTTCTATAACAAAAAGAAGACAAATGAACCAATAATGGTAGATTTGGTTAGGGTACTATCGCATATAAGTAATGTTTTATTAAATTTGAATCATAATGTATATAAAAATTTTAAATTAATTGTTAAATTTTTTTTATAATTTTATAGTTTTATATAAATTGAATCGAATAGAGTTTAGTAAAATTTAAATATAGATGTTGTAGAGAGAGAAAAAGAAAAGAAAAAAAAAACTCAGCAGCTAGCTGCAGTAGCAGCACTGGGAAGAATTTATGATAGCGCGTCAGGCACCGTTGTTTTTTGTTCCCAATCCGTCTCATGCGCACGTGCATTTCCACCACGGCTACGGAATATACCCTTGTCTCCGTCGTGAATCATTACTATTTCTCCCATTTTATCTTCCTTTCAATTCAAGTACAGTCTTGAAGCTCCTTCAATCCAAAGTCATGCATTTTTATTTATTTATTTTATAAAAAAATAAAAAAAGAATTAATTACCTAATTTAATTATAAAAAAGCGAAGATTTTCAAATTTAAAACTATATATTTTGATTCATCAAATAATTAAATTAGTTTATTTTATTTTATCATCAAAGTTCTTAGAAGATATAATTACATAAATACAGATTAATGAGGACAATAATCTACGTATGTTTTGTTTTGTTTTTTTCTAAGATTCGACATTTTGGCTAAAGGTGGCTTTGATAGATCATGCTGCTCTTTTTCTCCTAGAAAATTCCTAACTCCTTGGCCCATATGGTTTAACTGTGTTAAGACATGATCTGTAAGTACAAATCACGGCATGATCCCGTAAAATGTGGCATGTTTATGATGTTTAACTCGTCCTCAATTTATGACATTTAATTCATATATGCATTGTACTGTGTAGTCAATGAGTGAATGAATCATAAGTGAAAATAATTGTACCTAGTTTAAAATATTTGGACTCAGTATGAACTGTTTAAAATTTTGCACTATATAGTGTAGACAAGGGTAAAAGTCCAAAAGAGGTGGTGAAAGCAGGATCAAACAAAGAGATATTCTAACCGTTAAAGTGTTTGACATATGAAGATCGAGAGTGTATATTTAGATTTTCATTTTCCCTATTCTTTTCCAAAATGGCATGAAATAGCCACCACATAAAAAAAAACAAGATCCATGCATCCTGCAATTAAAGTATGTTAGACACATATACTACAACTCCAAAAATATGCACCAATTAGCTAGTGAGATAGTAGTCAAGTGATAACTTTCTCTAAGAACATTATAAATTGTAGGGTTCGATTTTTACCGTTGTTAATTTAAAAAAAGAGAAATGTTTCCAATTGCGCAGTTCATCAAATACTAATGTAGCTCCCAATTTATCAAAAAAAAAAAAGCACCAACTATGTTAGCAGCATATGTGGAGTGCGAAGTGAAAGGAAAAGCATGAAAACACAGTGGTGCGATATATACTGCATTTGATTGCATCGTCAAGGGTGTTGTATGTTGTTGAATGACAAACCAGAGCGTGTGGGCTTAAATGAGAGAGATAGACTAAGTAAATGTGTAGCGTGGGTGGCGCTGACACTGTACAATCTCTCTCTCTCTCTCTCTCTCTCTCTCTCTCTATATATATATATAACAAAGAAAAACTGACAAATTGAGAGACAGCAGAGAAAACAATGCAACAGTATAGCACGAGCGGAATTTCAATGCTGAAAAGAGAAGAATAAGATGATGATGCTGAGAAGAGGTTCAAATTGTCCATAAATTAAAAAAAATGGTGTCTTGGGTATGAAATTTTTGAGAGAATTAATCATAGTGAGAGTTGTTTCTGATTTGTTGGTACATTTCGAAGGTTATTTTTAATAGATTTTGATTAGAAGAGTTAAATAAAATAAAATAAAATAAATTTGTTGTTATATATATTTTTTCTATAAAGAATGGTTGGTTAATTGTATGGGGTATATGATTATAATCTGGTGATGTGTAGTCTCTGTGGGATTTGGTAATTGGCATTTGGTATTCCCATAGTATCAGTCACAGTCACTCACTCTCACGTCTCAGCCCACGCCCTGAATCCCATGAGTCTATTTGATGCACTATGTCGGCTCTCTCTCACTGCATCCAATGCATTTCCCATTATGCCATTTACCTCTTCCTTTCTCCACTTTCACTAGGGCGTAACCAAATCGAACTATTGAAGACTTAGCTTTGGTGTACAATATTTGAGGAGGGTTCGAATTCGACTTGGGTTCATTTATTTTTAAAATTTAGATTTGAGCTCTAGTTCGGCTTGAGCTCATCAAGATTTAGTTTAGTTCAGACTTGTTCATTTAAGGTTCATTTGATTATAGTTCGAGTTTTTTTGTTTGTGAACTTGATTATAAACTCATTTGAGAGCTCAGTAAGAAGATCGGTTACAAGCTCGTTTGGGCTTGTTTGTAAGCTTAAAAAAAGAATTGAAAAAAAAATTAATAGAAATTTAATAGTTTCATCATATATTTAATACAACATATTGTCAATCTATTCAAACCAACTTAAAGTTGCAAGTAATATCAAAGAAATAAAAAAAATTATAATAATCTTCATAAAATATTTAAAACAAACACATGTCAACTTCAAAATAATATCCATAAAATCCGTTATGATGTCCTCCATCAAAAGGTTAAAACAAACAATATCAACTTCATATGTCGCCATGATATCCTCCATGTATTTGCTTGTGAACCTTTCAAATAAAAGCAAACATTAATAGTTTATATTGGTAAAATACACCCCAAATAAATATAATTGAAGCTTAAAAGGTTAAATACACCTTAAATAACAACATAAACAATAAGTAACTCTTAATCCTTTCTAATCAACAAAGAATAATACCCAACATCAACTATACACCAAAAGATTAAAGAATATATAAGAAAGGAAATCAACTCCACATCATACCTTAAAGGTAACCTTCAAGTGTGAAGTATTTTAATCTCTTTGATGTCCTCTTCATCCTATAAAAATTGTAACAATTAGTAAAAATCAAAATTTAATAATAGCCCAAAATCAAATTTAAACTTAAAATAAGATAAAAATTTGAGATTTACCTTTCTTTTTCACTTTATCCCATAGAAGGCACGTAACCAATCTTCAACACATAATAAAACTTTAACCGTGACTGCTTCTAAAGATGCACGATGCGGTTCAACCACCCCCCCTCACCCTAGCGGCATTGAATGCAGACTCTGAAGCTACAATTGTGATTGGAATTGATAAAACATCACATGCCATCTTTGATAATACTCTAAACTTTAAAGAGTTCATCTTCCACCATTCTAAGACAGCAAACTTTCAATCATCTTCACAAATATGAACACCTTCATCTAGATATACATCTAATTTAGATTTAACTTGGTCAATTGATGATTTAACATTTCTTATATAAGTAAGAAATTTTGCCCTCACTCTAGTTAATGGGAATAATTATAAAGGGCCTATTTAGCCCCTTAACTTTTAGCTAAGTATTGATTTAGCCTTTTTCAACCTTTTAGGAACAATTTTGGTTTCTTGGGCCATGGATTCTTAAATCTAAAGATGAAAAAAAATATCCTCATTTGGTGAAACTGTAGTTATTTAGGCTTATGCCTCCTTCCTTGTGCCAAAAAAGATGAAAAACAACATTCAATTCCCTTCCAACAATTAAATTAAATTAATTTTCTTCAAGCAATGTTTTCGAATCTTCGCACATAAAAGAAAGGTTTGTTCTCTGCCAATTCCATTGCATAGCAAATACATTAATATTGGATATAACCTGAAATGGAAAATTTCGAGTCTCAACAACAACCATTGTTATCCATAATGCTTGCAAACATTGTAATTTCACATCGATAACCACAAAAAATTAACCAGAACCAATGTCACAAAATAAGAATTAAAATATCACAATTATATAGGATAGAAGGACAGAACCATAACAACTCACCTGGACCAACGTTAATTGAAAACAACAGAGCATTAATTGAAAACAACAAAGTGTTAATTAAAAACAACAGAACCAAAATGATAAGAATGCAAGAAGATAGAACCAGCAGCGTTGTCCACCGAAGATTCTGCGAAAACAAAACGCATGAGTAAGTGTATCTTTATCCCATCAAACAGCAAGTATAAGCAAAAATAAATTAAATGAAAGTTTAAAAATTTTAAAAATAAATTTGCTCAACTGGGAGACAAAATGACGAAGAATGCAAGTAATCACTTGTTGTTTACCCAAAAAAGGGTAAAAGGTAGCGAGCTGTGGTTGAGGGCGACAGAGGTGAGGTGACTGTTATGGTTGAAGGAAGCAATGGAATCAATACGAAATGGGTTAGATAAGGAAGAAATGGGTTAGAAGCTATTGGTGAGGGATTAAACAAGGGAGAGGTGAGACGATTGCTATGGTTAAAGGAAGCGATGTAATCAATACGAAATGGGTTAGATGAGGAAGAATTGGGTTAGAAGTTGTTGGTGAGGGATTAATGTCATGACCCAAAATAGGGGCCATGACCGGCACTAGGGAACGAGAATTCTTTCGAATCTGGAACCCGTAGCAAGCCTTAAAATAAATAAAAATATGCAATAATAATAATAACATGGTTAAAACAATCTGCAGCGGAAATAAATCATAAATAATTAAATAATAATCCACCACAGGATTTAAATCAACAACTCATCTCGTATATATAAATAAACTTTTAATATAAATCCAGTTCAAATATTTAAAGTACATAATTCATACCAATATAATACAATATCCTTTTTCAATTTTACAACTACTGCAGTGTCTAGATTAATAAAATAAAACTCAGGTGAGCAGTTTACATAATAAAGCCGGGGCAGAAGAAATCTGGCGTACGGGTCTGCTACTGAGGTCTGAAGACGATGACTCTCCTGAAAAATAGTCAACGGAGGGGAAGTCAAACCTCACTGAGTGAATTGCTATAATATATATACATGCATACTAAATGTCGATGCACACAGTCAATAGTATATATAATAAATATATATACAAGCAAATACACACAGATGCAACAAAATCATTTTATATATTTTTACTGAAAATCACTATTTATGAAGGATCAAATACAACCCTAGAAAATCACAACCTCAAAAAAGTGTTAAACAACACTCTAGCCATACAGACTCACTTATTCCAATATATTCACTTGTTCCATTTGGACAGTAGACTGGCCCTGAGACACTAAGTCAATCGAGCTCCAGCAGTCTGACTGTCAGTGTGATTGGCCCTGAGACACTTAGTCAATCGAGTTCCAACAATCACACTCCCAAATCATTTCTCACACATCAAATAATCAAATCCAATCAATATCCACCAATAAGTTAGTGATATAGCCTAAACGCTATAAGCGTACCAGTATGTACTCGGTCCTAGTGCTGCCCACTAGGTAGCACGTTCTATTGATATCCTTCATCAAAATATAAAACATACATTCATAAATAAATGATGCATGAATTTGAAATAAATAGCAACATAAACCATATATATACTAGAAATATACCAAAAATAAACCAGGTATATTTCGAGTATATATATACGTCAAATAAATCCAATATAATCGTAAAATAAACTAAATATATATTTAAAAACATTTTAAATATAAATGTTTAATAAAGCATGCATATAATTTAAAATATATCAAAAATAAACCAAAAATAAACTTAAGTACTAATTAAATCATTTATGCATATTTAATCAAAATAAAACATATATTTCTAAAATCATGCACCCTAGAACATATATATATAAAATAACAACTCACTATTTATTGCGCTCCTCGAGATGGGTCCGACGGGCCTGGTCCACTAGGTCTCGGTCTCGGCGCAATTAAACAAATAAAAGACCACAGAATATCAGAATAAATCTATCAGAATTCCAAAGACTCGATATAGAATACTATACACAGAATCAGGATTAGAGTTTGACCGGATATCACATTTTACAAGAATCCTACTGAAAATTCGGTAGAACCTCCCCTGTAAAACGGACATCTCTCTACTCAAAGAGTAGAGCTGGCCTTGCAAAGAAATACACTTCGAAATAACACAATATTCACAACCAAAATCCCTCGGTCAGACTCTAAACTACAAATCACCGACCGAGGTTCACAATTCACGGAATATTTACAAAATATCAAAAATACCCTTATATAATAAAAATACATTTTATAAGTAGAAATTACATAATTAACCCTAAAACACAGTAAAAACCGATAAAAACTCATTTTATTAGAAAAATCGTATAATATACATACAATTTGAAAATAATTTACGAAAAATAGTTTTAATTAGTTAAGAATACTAAATAATTTGTAGAAATCATTTTTATACCCTAAATAACTATTAAAACCAATTTAATTACATTTTTAGCCAATTTAGTATAAAATTACCAAAATACCCCTATATATATAAATATACTAAAATTACTCAAAAATAATATAATTGCACAAAATTAATTTTATCAACATATATTTCAATAATATCAATAAATATACTCAATTAGCCAATTAATTTCAATTAAACACTCGATTAACCCTATTTTTTCAAAATTACATAAACTAAATAAATTCAAAATAAATACATAAAAATTCACAAAAATTACAAATAAATTTCTATAATTCAATTCAACACCTATAATTACCATAAAACAAAATTTCATAATTTAATTAATTAATTTTCGAAAATTAGAAAATATTAATAAAATAATCAAAAATACCCAAAAATCAAAATAAATTGAAAAAATTCCACAAAAATTACAGAGTATATATTGAGCTACAAGGATCAAAGTTTGTGAAGAAATTTTTTATGAATCAATCAAATTGAAGCTCAAAAAAATCAAGAACCCTAATAGGCTGAAATTAAAAAATTGAAAACTAGGGAAATCTAGACCATTTTAAGTGAAATAAAGCTTTGAATCACACTCATCGGAGCTCAAGGAGAATATAGAGACCGGCGGTGTTGAAAACGGTGGCCGAAAAGTGCTTGATTGACGGTGGAGATGAGTTTCGGCTTTCCGGCGATTTTGAGCTCCTCCGACACCGGAAACAGGTGCTGCTGATGGCGGGGAAGGCTGAGGACGAAGGTGGCACACCGGGAGGCACACCGACGATGAAGAAACGGCGTGACAGGTGGTGATGAAGGTGGTAGGGCATCAGGAAGAAGAAGAGGGAGTCGAGGGTAGTTTTTGTAATATGAAATATAATAATATATAATATTATAATTAAAGTTAAAGTTATATATATATAACTTTAACTTTAATTATAATATTATATATTATTATATTTCAAATAATTGTACACCACAAATAATAAATATATAAAAATATACATACACATATACATATATATCACATATTAATAATAAACTATATAATATATACATAATTAAATAATAATAATCTAAAATTATTATATATATGTATATATATATGCATGTATATATATATATTTCAACACGACACTTAAAATAATGCATGCACTCATGCAAATACGTAAATCTATTTAAAATAATTAATATTAAAATTATTTACGTGTCAATTTCCCCGAAAATATAATTTTCGGGAAAATTTTACGTAAAATACTTAAAATAATATAAAACAATTAAAATTAGTTTTAAACAAATAACAAACTCATAAAAATATCATAATTATATACAAGATTATTAACACTGCATATCCCGATGCAATATAAATATATTTAAAAACTCAGAATATTACAATTAAATGAGGGCGACTGAGGTGAGACGGCTGCTATGTTGAAGGACGCAATGGAATTGATGAGGAAGAAATGAGTTAGATAAGGAAGAAATGGGTTAGAAGCTATTGGTGAAGGATTAAATGAGGGCGATAAAGGTGAGGCGGCTATTGTTGTTGAAGGAAGCGATGGAATCGATGAGGACGAAATGGGTTAGAATTTGTTGGTAAGGGAATAGACGAGGGCAACAGAGGTGAAGTAAGAGGATTATATGAGGTGAGGCTATGACAGGATAAAGGAAGCTAGCAATTAAAAGAGGCCACCGTAAGGGGTGAAGGAAGCAACTGAGGAGGTTGAGTTGAAGGAAGGAAATTGCAAAAGAATAGAAATGAGAATTAGGTTAGGGTAAAGGTTAGGTTAGATAATAAAAACTACATAGTTTTTTAGTGTTATACATATCAGGTTATTTAAATTAGTATTATATGCTTACTTATAAAAAAATTAAAGTTATATGTAAATTATTATTTAATTTTGTATTATCTTAGATATTTATTATTTGTTAGTTATAGACATTATGCTATTTAAATTGGGGTTAAATGCAAATTAATAATATTGTAATGAATATTGTATAATATTTATGTTTTAATTAAAAGTATACTTAATATATAATGTTATATATGCAATGTTTCATTTTACTTAATACATATATAATTAGTATTATATAATAATGCTAAATTATAATACAACATTAAAATTTTTTATACTATCAAACTACGTAGTTTTGAATTAAAACTACGTAGCTTTGAGTTTTGTTGTTAGAGATAAATTGTGTTTTAATTAATTAATATTAATGAGATGTATTATTTGTTCGTTAGAGATCTTAGGTTATTATCTATGTATTACTTGACAGTTACAAATATTAGGCTATTTATACATTAATTTAAATTTACATTACTTAATATCAATATTTATATATTACTTTAAAATACAAATGTTATTTAATTTTGTATTATCCTAGATATTAGTTATAGGCATTATGCTATTTAAATTGGGGTTAAATGCAAATTAATAATATTATAATAATATTGTATAATATTTATATTTTAATTAAAATTATACTTAATGTATGATGTTACATATATAATATTTCTTATTACTTAATACATATATAATTAGTATTATATAATAATGCTAAATTATAATACAACATTAAAATTACTTATAGTATCAAAAATACATAACTTTTGAGTTTTGTTATTATAGATAAATTGCATTTTAATTAGTTATTATTAACATTTATGAAATATATTATTTGTTAGTTAGAGATTTATATATTTATTAATTGTTAGTTATAAATATTAGACTATTTATATATTAATTTAAATTTACATTACTTAATATTAATATTTATTTATTATTTTAAATTTGTATTATTTTATATTAATACTTATATATTACTTTAAAATACAACTAATTCTCAATTTTATATTTATCTAACAAATTTATTATTTTCTAAATATTTAATTAGTATTGTATAACATTTACTTATTATATTATTATTGTTAATTTACACGCAAAAAAAAAAAAATTATCATGAATACATAATATTGTCATATATAATATTTTATATTAATTTCTACTAATTTAATCAATATTGTCTTTGTTTATATAATATTGACATACTAAATCAAATTATATTGATTGAATATTAATATTTAAATTAAATTATACATATTTAATATCATATCTAATATAACGGGTATGTAAACGAGCTTATAAACGAACTTCTAAACAAGCCTATTTGTGAGTTTTAACAAGCCAAATCTAATGAAGCTTGAGCTTAGCTCGTTTAACTTACGAGCCTTAAAATGGAGTTTAGGTTCAGCTCATTTAATTTAACAAACGAACTCGAATGAGCTTTTACCGAGCCGAACTTTAAACAAATTACAAACCATTTGGTTCAGTTATATCCCTAATTTTCACCACCACTCACCCCTCATTTCTCATCTTATTAATTATTCCTTCCGTTTAATTCTAATTGTCGTTTATATTAGTGTCAAAAAAATTAAAAATAAACATAATTATAGATATAAATGATTATATAATCCTCTTTTAAAAAGACTACAAATTAATGTGAATTACAATTATTTTAATTGTAAATTTATTATAAAATGAAGATATAGATAAAATTGAAAAAAAAATATTTTTTTTTATTAATAATCTAAAAATTTTATTTTTTTGAAAGATAATTGAAATGGATCACAAGCTACTAACCAACTCCTGGATTAAATTTTTTTCGGTCAACTAAAGCTGATGAGGATATATAGATTAATTCTTGAAGCTAGACGTAGATATCCATATTATATTTAAAATTTTACTTCATTAAATTCATAAAATTAGTTATGACTAACTTGAATTTTATTAATTTTTAACTAGTTTTAAAATATTACGTACACTGTTGAATGCATAACAAATATTTTAAATGCTTTACATTGACCAATGAAAACATAGCATTTTAATTAATTTAAAATATAAGTAAAATTAATTTTACATTTAAAAATATTTCTTTTATTATATCAAATTACCTTAATTTTTATACCATTAATCTTTTTAACTTTTTCCCTTTGTACATCTTAATTAACGCAACATATATAAAATAACATTTTGAGAAACTAAAAATTAAAATAAATTTTAAATTTATCACAAACACAAACTCATTTTATTTTATATCAATTTCATATATTTTACTTACCATGCAAAAAAAAAAATTGTTTACTTAATTGCAAATAAAATGAATTTTTAGATATAACTAAATCAAATACCATATTATTATTACTCTCTCCATTCCATTTTAATTTTTGTTTAAATTAATGTGACAAAAAATAAAAATTATATTTAATAGACATAATTATAGGTATAAATGACTATATAACTTTTTGTAAAAAGATTAAAAATTAATGTGAATTATAATTATTTCAACAGAAAACTTATTCTAAAATCAAGCTATGGATAAAATTAAAAAGAAAATTTTAATTTTTATTGATAATCTAAAAACGTCAAATGGAGTTAAACAAATTCAATTTTTTAAAAAAATAATTAAAATGTAACAGAGAGCATATAATTTTACCTATTTTAAATGCATTATACATATTGTTATCCTTAACGAATAACTCAAGTGGTGAACTTTCTATTTTTCCTCTCTTTCCCTTATGGGGCTGAGAATTAATAATATTTCCCTGCTGTTTTTAAAAAAAATGCATTATACATATTGTCAATGTTAATTTTGAATAACAAAAGATATAATTGTAATCACTTGGGTTATGATAACATATAAAAAAGACTTAATTCTTGATTAAACAAAGAATGAAAAGAAAAGGTCACTACCCACGAGAGGTTGAAAGGTGGCAACTCATTTTATCTGTCAATTTAGCCCTACCCTTAATCAACTATTATATTATATGTATATGAATTTGAGAGAAAAATAAATAAAGAAAAAGAGAAATCAGATTAAAGTAGGTGATTAGATGATGAATTGAGGAGATCTAATAAAACGAAGGTGGAAGGAAAGGGTCATCAGATCACCGGGACAAACGGTCCGCCATATCCTCGTTGTCACGTTACTTTCGTCCCTACTCTCAATTCTCATCGAATTTGGAATAAGCCAAGAAAACCCTTCTCTTTCTCTGTGTGTTCATGCCACAAGCAAACAAAGAAAACTACCTTACCATATATTATAAATTAATACAGTTGAACTTGATTATATACAACAAGTTGAACCAATCTCTTAAGCAACCAAACAAAAGTATATATATGTTAAAAATAAAATAAAAACATATAAATGTTCATGGCTGTAATACAACAAACCATCGTTTTCTTGAGCAGTCAACGCCTGCTCCCACCACCACCACCACCACCACTATACTAACCTCTACCCTTCAGCTGATCCTTTCTTTGCTGTCCTCCTAGGAACTGAAATCCATGTCTTCTAATTCATCAAATTACCACTCGCATATTTATTATAGTCATGTGCGTATGCACCCTTTTAAGTAAGATTTCACACTTCACACCCTTCAATATTGCTAATTAAGCTCCCTTAATCGTGTTATCTAGTAATCATTTTCTTTCACAACGCATTGCTTATTTTTAACCATCCATGAACTCCCCATTCTCCATATGATAATAATAATAATAATCTCTGTCATTCAAACGGTACTTTTGCGGTGCAACTTCAAGCAAGAGGGCTTATGGGTACATTGTTGTTTTGAATTTCACTTACACAATTAATGCTATAATATAATTGATTTCTTAATTATTCTATGGCCAAAGATTCCGGATTATATAAAAGTTTAAGTTTAATTAAATTTAGGAATAGCGTTGAGTTCACGGGATACTGGTCCTGGAAACATTCAACTGTATATAAAAAAGGTATAACATGTTGAAATTGGTGAATTTATATATAACAAGATTAAGTCTTCAAGACATAACTAAGACATAGTCTTCTTCCCTTTAGAAAGAAGGAAAATTTTGCAAATGGGAAAAGGGAGATATGAAAATTGTTAATAGCTTTGGCGGTAATGCAACAACAATAGCAACAAATAATAATTAAATATAAACATAGTAAATGCTTATCTAAATCAACTCCTCCTTTTATTAATTAAACAAATCAAAACCCCATTATCTTGTCCAACTTTGAACTATTCATTAATTAATTGATTAGTAAAAGCTAATGATGGACCACATCAAACAAAGAAACCTAAACACACACACACCATCACTTCCATGTGAAGGGCACCAGCTCGCCATCAATCTCTTCGAATCTTGTATAATTTTGCATGTTCTCGCTCTTAATTTAAGAAGCCACTTTTGTTTCAAAGTGGCTTCAGAGATTGTTGCACCCGTTTCCTAGCTTATCCTCCATGGAAGACCCAATAGAAAGAAAGCTCAAAGTCTTTGATTTAATCAATTAGCTGACAATATATATATTAATTAATCAATGACCTAGCGAGGTAGAGTATTTTGTGAATATTTTAGGCACTAAACAGCCGACCAAATTATCAGGTTCCCATGTGATTGATGGGGATTGGTTTTTGGAATCATTTTTGTCATCCCTTTACCTGCTTATATGACCTGATCATCTCTCTTTCAAAATTTAAACACTATACTGCAATTGCTAATGGAAAGCTTAATGTCAACGATTTCCTTTTCACTTTGTTTTTTTAATATATATATATATAAGTTGCAGACCTATTTTAATTGTTTTCTAGTGATTCCTTATTTGTTCCTTGTACCCTTTTGTGGTATATGACTGCTTATTCTATGCACTCCTTAATCTGTTGCATTTCTTTGTTGGAGCAACCATTATCAATATGGACTTATATATAATTGGTTTCAACATTGTTAGTTGTCATGGTATCTCCAAAAGCAATTTTCTTAACGCCCACTCATACCTCACAAACATATATTCCTATTTAATTAAAGATATTGGTTTTCTAAACAGGTTACTCTGAAAAAAAAAAACAACCAAATTCATTTAGAAAAAAGTTCATGCCTCAAAAAAATTTTTAAATGAAAAATGAATACTCTCCTAATTAGCCTAGGACTCTTATCCAAAAAGAAATCACACCCATTTCAGATTTAAGTATCACTACTACTATAAATGCGATTATATATCTCTTATTTTCATTCATTTTATTCTCTCATATTCTCATTGTTCTTCTTCTCTCTCTAAATTCTCTCTCAATGTATTCTGACTTAGACATCAGCAGATTTGTAAGGATTCTTTCCACCTTTTACCTTATCCTCTATTGATCACTTACAGGAATTCAAGTTCAAAAGTTCCAGAAACAAATTATCACCCACTAATTGCAATGTTGACGTCCGCTCTCAATGGGATTACCTTAACAACAAATTAATTAACTCATCCTTAAAATATTAAGTAATTGCTAACATCTACCTATATATGCCCATTAACTTAATTAATATGATCATCCAATATCCAAATGTATCATGCTTAACGACCAATCTGTAAATTTAATGTAAGCACTATCAACTTACTTAAATGGACTAAATATAGTAATGATCAAGCAAGCAACAAGTAATTAATTAATTAATTAGTATTAAGGTTTTTTTAGGAAGAAAGGTACTTAATTATATATATATATATATACGAAAAAACCGTTTCCTACATATTTGGGAGTGCTGATGTATAATTAAATATAGAACGGGAACTTCTGATACATTATTAATTAAATTGGTTTGTAACCATAAATTATTTAGATTAAAGTCGGAGGAAGTAATTATGTTGAAAGTTAAATAAAAAAAAAAAAGAAGTACTAGCTGTGATAATTGTCTTCAAAAAGACAATGTGCCAAACTAATGATGACTTTGAGACAATTTCTTTTACAATATAAAAGTTATCAATAATCAAAACTAGGATTTTTTTTTTTGGCTTTGTAAATATCTTTGGAAAGGCATGATAATTATAGAAGTTATTTAGTTAAAAAAATTGAAATATTATAATGTGATCAAATTAAAGAAAGCAAAATGATTGTACTAGGATACCTTCATTGCTTAAAAATAATGGAAAAGTGTGTATATGTGACAATTACTTACATCAAACTCTTAAAAAATATCATTAAAAAAATCAAACCAACTTGGGATATATAAACTAAGGTGAAGGAATGAGACACCTACCCCAAAAAATGGTTTATTATTATTATTATTATGATTTTTTAATAAAAAAACAGATTTGTTTAAGCTTATTTGTTTAATTTTTAATAAAAAACTAAATATTTAATTAATTATATTTTTGGGTTAAAAAACTTATCCCAAACAACATACAACTTTTAAACATTGGATTAAGAACATAACATATAAATAAAAAAAATGAAATTAATTAATAGTAAGTTTGGAGGTAAGGAATTTAAATATAAATTTAAATTTAAATTAAATATTTTGTTTGAAAACCATATGAATTTATATTTATAAAACTTTGAAATAAATCTATAATAAATTTAATAGTTTATTCAATAAAAGTTTGAAATAATATATAACATGTTATAACAAATTTTTATATTTAAAATTCAATATTTCAAATTTCAAATTTCAAATTAAATTTTTGCATCCAAGGCTAGTTTACATCGTTAGCGAATGTGCTGAGATTTGTCTTCAAACGACAGAAAGTTTTCCGTCGTTCTTCATTAAATCTCTAAAACGACACAACGTCATTATTTGAATCGAGAATGAGAAGGGAACACTATTGAGCTTTACTTCTCTGACCCAAAATGTTCACTGAGCCCAATGTTTGAATAATTTGTGCTGGAATTTGGATCACCAAAAGTCATTTTGGGCTACATACATGTCTTCAATTAGTGGGGCCATTTATTTTCAAAATTTTTAAAATAAATAAAGTAATCAATAAATTCTAAAATAATTTACAAAAATGGGTTAATTTTTTCAATTTTTTTATATTCTTCTCTAACTTTTTTTTAAATAAAAAAATTGAATTATAGATTTTAATTTAATCGAATTTTAGTCATTAAATATATAATTTTAGATCACTGACATTAAATATTTACTTTTTTAAATAATCTTCTCTGCAAGACGTCATCTTTAAATGTAATAAAAAAAAAAATCAATGGAAAAAATTTTAGCACAAGGCAAAAGAAACATAAATATGATAAGGTGGATGACTATGTGTTTTCCGTGGAGTCAGTGGTGTAAAATTCCAACGTTTCTTGGAGCCTTTTCCCAGGCCCAGGTTATTAAAGAAAAGGTGGTTACCAATTTAAGCCTCATCTGATTTACAACAGTGCTTGTCCATATCAATTACGTATAGGTCCCAACCCACATAAATAAGGTTTTCTTCACCTAAATTATTAAATGCTTGTGATTTTCTTTTCTTTTATTTCGAAAAAAATAAACACATGACCAACATATGTTTGTGATTTGAGACACTGTTAACCTTATGGTTTGATTCATTGTTAACTTATAATTTCCCTTTTTTTTTTCTTAATTTTATAGTTTTGATATCCAATTAACATAAGAGTAAAAGTTTGAACAAATAGAAATTTTTTAATTAAAAGGAAAAATTACGAACAAAAAAACAGAATGATGTACTTCGAGTCCATTAAAAGCTAGAACAGTTTATCAAGAACCAAGATTTTGAACTCATAGCCTATGCTTAGAATTTAGTGAACGAAATTTTTGCCAAAAAAATACAAACAATCATAATATAATTTTTGTTAAAAAAAAAAAAACTTGAATCCAGCCTCGCTTTAATGTTCTTCCAGGGAATTATATTACTTTAAGAGTAGTTATAGTATTTGATTTCTGTTGTTATCAATTTAAAAGAGAAAGATTGTTTATTATCATGCAGTTCATCAATACTAGATCATGTGACATCTTAATTTATCAAAATAAAAAATTATTTGTACAGTGAAAATTAAAATGAATAAAATGAAGCAAGATTTTGTTGCTTCAATCCATTATTAGTATTTACAGTCAGTCTTCGCTTCTTTAATCCTCAAACGAAATAGCATACGAAGTTTATCAGAATGCAGTTATCACAGTTACTAGAAAAATGAATGCAAATCTTACATCAGTGAAGTCCACTGGGACGAGTGGATTTCTTGAATAGATGAGTTGCTAATAATTATGTTGAAGCCCCCCCGTTACTTGATGTCATCATTGATCGAAATTCTTCAAAATTCACAAAGCCATCACCATCTTTATCAACCCCTTTTATCATACGCTTGCATTTCTTGAGGCTGCAGTTATCACATCCAAGACTGGTTAGCACCTTCTTCAACTCTTTAGCTGATATTAGTCCATTCTTGTCAGCATCAAAAATTAGAAATGCATCCATAAGATAATAATCTTCCTTATTATCACTACCATCATTCAAAGTATCTATAAACTCATCCAAGTCCACAAATCCATCTCCATTACAATCCATTTCTCTAACCATTCCTTCAGCTTCCATGGTAGCTTTTGATTTTTCAAAGCCAAGACAGAGAAGCACTTCACTTAGCTCACAGGAGGATATCTTTCCATCCCCATTCGCGTCGATCAGCTTAAAGACTTGTTTGAACTGATTGTGAACTTCCATTGCAGCAAAAGACGGAGTTAACAAATCAAAAGCGGAAGAAAGTGTCTTGCCATGGCTTTCCTTGTTCATGGCTTTCAGATGTTGAAGAAACGTTCTGGCTCCTCTTTGTAGAGGGCTTAGGCAAGTTCTAAAAATATCCAGCATTCTCTAACTGTGTGAGTGTGGGCGTGTGTTTTGCTAGTGATAAGGCGAAAATGAGATGAAGAGACGTCCTGAAAAATTTTTGTTAGCTTGCAATAATTCTGATAAAGAGCACAAGGGCCTACATAAAAGACCAGATGGAAAAATCTTACAGGTCATATACCTTGGGATTGTCTTCATTTTATGTGTTACAACCAAGTTTTGGTTGATAAAGTCTCGCCATATGATTTGGTTCCAAAAAAAAAAAGTCTTGCTATATGAATTGAAATTTAATAAAAAAAAAAGCCGGCATTTTTCGTTTTCATTTCATCAGGAGGTTGGATTTTTTTGAGGGGGTGAAGTGGACGGCCATGAAAAAGTCAGCATGGATAAATATTAGAACAATAATAACGGCCGCTTTCATCTTCTGCTGATAAGCTTGGCCCTCCATTCTTTAATGTTTAAACAACTGCTGCAATGCGCGCAAGTCAATAAAAAATGCTAAAGTTTCTCTTTTTTGATATAACTACGACCCACAGCAACAAAGACGGAGCTCAATCAATCAAAATTCGAGTTTAAATACTGTAGTAATGATAACAAAATTGAACGTTTGACTTGCACCAAATAATGCAATTATCCTAACAATCTATCCGTGCATATCATGATCCACAGGCCATTTTAGTAATCAGAAAAGAAATGAGCCTCTACCAATTCATGTTGAATAAAGACACTTTTTACAGGGAATTTGGTGGCTCTCAAACTTGCCTATTAAGAGGAGATTAAAAAAAAAAAAATTATATTTGACTAGCATACAACAAAACTCCTAACTCTGAACAAAGAGCTCCCGAATTAACTACATGAAAGTCCAGAAGCACTAACCAATCCAAAGCCATTGCTAACTCTTCATACACTATCTCTATTTCCAATGACAATTATAATTTATAAGAAAAAGGAAAGTACAAAGTAAGAATTGGATCAAATATAACACATCAGAAAATGCAGTGTGAAGCCGCCAACATCAACATGACCGAAGCAAAATAGGACCCACTGTTGAGCTGAGCATATCACTGAGAGCTACTTGAACCTCATTAGACCCATGCTCACAGCTTATCAAGCCTGACAGGAGAGGGAAGAAATGACTCAAGTTCTTTTCAAATGAAGCATCTCCCAAACTACAGATAGCCTGGAGAGTTGCAACTACTAGAGGCGCCCGTGCAGCCAATTCCCTCCTTTTGCCAGAGCCTACAGGAATTAACCACTGGGATTGTGCACTGGAAGACAATTGATATATCTGACCAGAACGGGAAGTTTCAATATAAAACTGTAACACTTCCTGGCAAAGGTTGACAAGATAAGCTTCCACCTCAACCTCATCAAAACTTGGAGGCCTATCCAGTATAAGATTTTGCAAGAATGTGAGGCAGATCTGATAAGACTCGTTCTCAAGGCGTAATAGCGGGGGGTCTTGCATTTGAGTCATGGAGCCAAACTCTTGTAACCTTGAACGTAAAATGGTATTTGTATTGATCTTGTGAGCATGAGTATGCCACATCATGCAAAGCATCAAAGAGGACTAAAGTATTTTCGCAGATAGGTGGGCCCGGGTACATGTTGTATATCTCCATCACCGCCTGCCAAATAGAATGAGAGCTTTGCTCATAGTAAAGTTTGAAGAAAGAGAATAGAATCACAAAATTCTATTTTGCAGATTAAGTAATCAACTCATGTATACCCATGCTGCAGGCAGTCATGTGAAGCATACCCTTTCAATTTTAAAAAACCAAACTCCACCATCGTTTAGAATTTTTTTAGTTTTGAAGCTTTCATGCTCACAATCAACCAATTCAGAATCAGGACTCCTAACAATTACCTAACTTCATTGGAACACTAAACCAAATATTTTCCTCCTAGACTACTTAAGCAACTCAATGAATTAAAATGAGCAGCTTTCATTTATCAAGTGAGCATTAACATCATACAAACTTTGTGGATAAAAAGTCTTAACTCAATAGCCACTTTTAGTTTTACCAGATCATGAATCGTTTAAGGGTAAATTATTAAACCCCCCCCCCAAGGTTTGTTTAAATACATTAGTCGATCCCTACTGTTTTGTTAATATATTATGACATCCCCGAATTTTGTTTCCGTTATACTAACTCATCCCTCCACTAGTTTTACTGTTAATTCATGGACTTAAACTGTAATTTTCAAATAGAAAATATTTCCCTTTGGTCCTTGAAGTTTTATATTTTTAAAGTTCATGCCATTTTTGCAATTTAGATTTATATTAACTTTTTAATTATTTCCACAAATAAAAAACAAGCCACTTATTTTAAGTTTTAATATTTTAATTTAAAATATGAATGTATACTTTAAAAAAATTTAAATTTAAAAATAAATAAACATTAAGATAAAAAAAATTGTAATAGGATTACTACTTTTCACATTGTTTTTGATTATAGAAGTCTTGTTTTCACAAATTTTATTTTTTAAAATAAAACATAATGATGAAAAGGAATACTATAATTAAAGACACTATAATTTTTAATTGCATTTACCCATAACATTAAGTAACTTCTTTAATAATTTAATAATTTACCCATAAATTTACAAAATACAATTAAAAATTATATTGTTCCTTTTCATCATTATATTTTATTTTAAAAAAAAATTTTTGTAAAAAACAAGACTTCTATAATCAAAGATATTGTGAAAAGTAGTAATACAATTACAATTTTTTTATTTTAATGTTTATTCATTTATTTATTTTTAAATTTAAATTTTTTCAAGTATACATTCGTATTTTAAATTTAAAATATTAAAAATTAAAATAAATGATTTATTTTTTACTTGTGAAAATAATTAAAAAGTTAATATAACATCTAAATTGCAAAAATGGTATAATTTTTAAAAATATAAAACTTTAAGGATCAAAAGAAAATATTTTCTATTAGAAAATTACAGTTTAAGTCCATGAATTAACAGTAAAACTAGCGAAGGGATGAGTTGGTATAACAGAAACAAAACTCAGGGATGTCATAATATATTACAAACCAAACAGCAAGAATCGACTGATGTATTTAAGCAAACCTCAGGGGGGGTTTTAATAATTTACCCATCATTTAACCAGGCAGTAGATTCTTCTAATTACAACAACACACAAGCCAACTTATGATCCAGAGTTTCCATTATGCAAAATGATGTAGAAACATCTTATCGCAAACATATGCATACTTTAATATTCAATATAGGCCCCAGGGGTGGGGGTGGAGTCAGGAGATGGTTGTGCTTGTGATGCATCAGTTCCAAACACCAACAAAATAGAACATACCTGAATCAATAAAAGTTGAACAGCAGCCCTACATTTTGCATCAGACAAAGAAGCATAGAGATGGCGTGTCATCAGTGTCTCTGGATCATCATCTGGAGTCCCTGATCCAGTAGACTCTCCATTATTTTGTCCAGTTAAAGCTCTCTGGCTTCTTAATGTGGACTCTCTGGTAACAAGATAAGAGAAATCAGGAAGTGTTGCATTTGCTGCCTCTTTTAGGACAAAACCACTTCCAGCCACTTCTCCTCTGAGAATAGATCACCAGCATTGCTCATTAGACGGACAAATGCAGCAATACCAATGCCCGCAAGGCTTTGGTGTGGACGCCTAATAAAGCTAACCAGAAGTGTCAGAACCTTCCTCAGAAGTGGATTGACAGTGCTATAGAATCTAACAAAAAGATCCACAACCAGCTGGAGGGCCAATGTGCATGTCTCATAAAGCCATGCATCTTGATCAAGTTCATTTGCATCATCACTATCAATCCCCTGCCCAGGAGAGTCCCCCCCTGTCGGATCAATAGCATGCCGTACATAGTCAAAAAATTGGAAACAGAAACCGATTCAAAAACTCGTTCCACAGGGGTAGAGAAAAAAGGTGTCCATGGTTGCGTAAAGTATCAAACAGCACTTGCAAGGCACTCTTTCGGATTTCAGGTCTAGGATCAAAGCTAAGTTCAGATAAACCTGCACACACAAATTATAGGTATTTGAAAAAGTAGGATCCAAAAGTTAGAGCACAAGCAGGCAAATTCAAAAAATAAAGCAAGTACCAAATGCTTTGAGGCATGTAGTACTTTGCGGTTTACTGACCTGCCAACAAGGGGAACCAAAAATAAAGATGATCTTCTTTATCAGTAATCTCTCCATTATCATGTTTTTCCATCTTTGCCAGCTTGAGGTGAAGATGGACAAAGTTTTCCAGTGGCTTCCTTATCCTTATTCGTTGCTGAGGATCCCAGATCTCCTTCTGCAAGTTTTGTAGCACAGAACCGAAGAAAGGCTATCGCATTGAGGCTGATGTCTTTGTTGAATCGACTATTGGTGAATGCAATTAGGCAATTTACACAATCTGTAAAGGTGGTTGTTTCAGTCTCAGTAATGTATGGGAAGTAATCTCTAATAATCTTCTCCATTATTTCGAAGGCCAAGAGTACAATGTTTTTGTGGTCATCATAAGCTGCTGTAGTAAAAACCTGAAAGGATATAGGAACTGAAGTCATTGTAAATGTAACAAGTGAAGGACTTGAAAAAATCAGATCAATAATTTTAGGTATATATAATATTGTATTGTGAATGAAAGTCAGAAATTAGCAGATATCAATACCATGAACATGCTCTTCCACCCTGACTTGACATTGTTGACACGAGATAAAACCATTTGTGAGACACATCTGATGATCAATTCTCTTATCTCAACAGCACTGCTCTTACGCATAACAATGACGAATGGTTTCATAAACTCATTCTGAAAATTGTAATTAGCCAGCTCCTCTCGCTCTAAGAATTTCATTGATAATTGGCGTAAAGAATCCATTGCAAAAATCGCAATTGAAAGGTTTCAGAACAGCCAATGTTTACAAAGAAATCAGATAGCACATGCCAGATGCTTGACCATACAAGCCTAATGCGGTTCATGTTATAGTGCCTGTCATAAGAAATTCAATCACATTCATTGGTGCAATAGCAACTGATAAAAATGCCTATTAATCCATAAGCAGGATGAAAACAGGAATAAAAGGTAGGATGATACATACGCAATCTCAACAATCTTTGTCAGGCTAAAAACACGTGGTCAGATGCAGATCGCAATTCTTCCATAGAGACCTTGCAAAGAGCTTTAACAAAAGTCAATTATTGCCTCACTGTTCAGTTTTTGGCTACGTGTGAATATGCGGTTCATTTCAGAGCTCCCAACTTGTTCCAACATGTTTAAATTAGAGACTAAATTGTTCATCAGATCAGATGTCACTGGCCCAGAAGCACTACCACCAATACCGGCACTATCATATGAACCTCTCATCACTGAAGCAGCTGCATACTGCATCCTCCCAGGTCCCTTCTTTTTCAAAACAGGGAGGATGGTAGACTTGATTTGTTTTGACTTGTCCGACTCATTCTGGTTAAAAGCAAAGAAAGTAGCATCAGGAGGAGCGCCCTCGCCCAATAGATGCAGATGTTCGAACCGCGAGACACATGTCAAAATATGCTCCCAGGCCTCTTGCAAATAATTTCCATCCTCATCAGCAATTGTAACTATTGCCTGCAATGCAAATTAAAATCCAAAGACATTTTAAAATTTCAAAGATCAAAAGGTCATAGCATATACATTGTAATTGCTCCTTTTAGTGAATAGCCCAAACAAATAATGTCCTACACTAGCATGTGTCAACATATGAATGTGCCATAAGACCTAAAACTATACACACAACTTTTAAGTTAAATCACTATTAATTAGCCTTCATTTAGTGGGTTTTCATCAATTGGAGCCATTGACTCGAGTTCTTTTATTGAAAAGCAGATTGGTTTCAGTAAGCAAGTCTAATTTCATTCTTCAAAGCATTTTTCTGCTTTCCACACAAAAAAGTCCTCCAACAGTGAAAAGCCCATGGATAGGAATTTTAAAACTATGCTCCTCTATCCATGAACAATAGCAGTAATTCCAATATTGTCTTCCGAAAGCTAGATTAGCTGCTTTGACATTAACATGATAAATCTTTGGAAACCTACTAAATTCTTTAGGTGCATAAGAAATCTCTAGGTGAGAGATCAATTGGTAACATAAGCGTATGTACGTGACTGAGAAGGAAACATTATAATGCAACATTCCCAGCTGATATGTAGAAGTTAATTTACCAGCTTAGCCCTGCACTCCCATTTAACAACAAGTCTAAGAACGAGTAGGATCACAAATAAACACATAGTTCTATTTTAACATGACCACATGACCTGTTATTGCATCTACATGTTGAAATCGAACCTTGATAGCATCAATGTTTTTCTGCTTGATATCGGCAGGAGAGTGGAGAGAAGTGAACATTGCTAAGGAGGTAACAAAGGCATCTCTATGAGTCTTCATGGACATTACAGCAGTAACATGGATGGCAGAACGGAAACCTTCAAGACATAAAGCTATCACCACTTCATCATCACTTTGGTCGAGAGGTACACTGAATGCAGCCAACATAGGAGCCCAGCAAACCTCGATCATGAAGCGAAGTATCACCACATCCGTTGCCGCATAATAAACTGACCTACAAGTCATCAAGCTTGAATAGATCAATAAGAAGTTAAGAACTACAAGACAATTCATTCAAATCAAAATATTGCCACAATAAAAAAGAGTATGATCTAAAGTACTATTCAATAAATCAGCATACTGACTATATACCAAACATATACATATACATAAACATATGCATACATATATATATATATATATATATATATATGGACAACCCAGTATCAGAAAATTCTACTTACAGGTTATAATGCTCAAAAAAAAAAAAATCAATCAATGTCTATTTCATAAAGGACATACATATAAATAAGAGAATCAGTAGGAAACCATTTCAGGTGTCTAAAATCAAGTGCAGTCAGTTACATGTGGCTGCTAAACAAAAAAAAATCTAATATAAAAAATGGAGGTTATAAGCACAGTATTGCCATTTCTTCTTACTCAGATTTGCGAGCTTTTCCTTAAATTGTTCTTGCATATGTCTGATAAGGTCATCACTGGTTTCCATCTTATCTTCACCCCGCTTACGAATCACAATATTCAGAATACTGTCCAAGCCTAAAATTTTGTTTGAGTTCATAGACTGTTTTTGTTGGAGAGCCAAATCATCTTCTTTCATTTTGATCTCATTTTTCTTGATATGCGTTCAAATAATGACCTCATGTACTCTTCAGGTAGATCTTTACCATCATCAATGCCACGATTGTTTCTTATAAAATCATCTGCTGACATCTGCATTATTTTAAGGCAGGGATGGAGGGAATTTACCAACCATGGCATCTGAGATATTTAACTGAAAAATAAATAAGTAAATACTTGAACAGACCTTGTTCTTCACCATGGGATTGTGAGCATCAGTATTGAGCAAGATCACAGAGTAAGCAAGGACATAGGCTGTATCAGCACTAGTAAAAACCTTTGGATTGCATTTGCAGTAACGCTCAGAAAACTTTTCCATGATGCGATCAATCTTCTGTGCCTCACCAGGTAATCTAAATCCCTGTAAGAAGACCCTGATAGCCTCATCAAACTCCATGCCTTGAAAGTCAAAAGAATCTACATAGGCGTGCATTACTTTCAGTGATAAATCCTCCCTTTCTCCTAGATAATCACCGACCAGAGTCTTGTTCAAACCAGATGCATTTTTAAGAAAAGCTGCTATCTCCTCTGGTGAATTACCCACTTTATTTGCATTGATGAGAAATTCAATACCCTTCTTAGGTTTCCTGTTAAAAAGAGATATACCTTCCTGCCATAAATCTTAAATTAGATTCTAAGCGCTGTAGAACATATAAATGCAAACAAAATAAGCCTAGTTGAGAACCACACATTTATTAATTATTTACCTGAAGTTCCAGCTTATAAGCACGGCGTTGCTCAATAGTCGAAACATCAGAAGCTTCAGGAGAGGTTTCAGAATGAGAATCTGAACCCTCAGCTGATTCGTCTCCATTCCCATTTGCCATAGGAAGACTTCCAGGATCAGGAGTGTTCTCAGCTGCATCAAGTTTCTTGGTGGAAAGCGGATCTGGAATGCGTAACTGTTTGTTCACCCAGTCTCCCATTGATTTTAAAATGCCCACCAAACATTTCATAGCTTCGAGTTTCATGGTCACCTCCTGTGGAGGCAAAAGCATAGTGGTTGTACCAGGAGGGACACCTTGAGCAGTTTTAAGAAGTCCGTTGACCATTCTGGATTTTGATAGTGAATTTAAAAATTATTATTATTATCACTCACCAGTGCCTTTTGATTATTTCTATTACCATTACCAATCTTAGAGCTACAGGAATAAACAGAACATACCTTTCAAATATGTTTGATGAATTGACATCACAATCATAGTTAATGAAGATGTCCACTAATATCTGTGAATCAACACACAGCTTTTCTAAAAACCGAAGCACTATCATCTTCTGTTGAAAGTTAGGTTGAGCAACATTTTCCAAGACTCTGAGAACAATCATGGGAAAAAATACTCCAATCTCTGCTTTCAATCCAGCTCTAAACCTTGAAACCAGACTAATGAAAATGGAGCAAGAAAGTTGGAAAACAATCATAAGACTTGAAGCACTGTTCTTCAACAGCGACAGACATAAGTATTGCTTAATGGCACCTAAGAACCTGTTTGATAAAGCACATATATTCAAAAAATTAGAAATTATGTTGGAAATTAATAGAAAGCATGATTAAATAGGAATGCATAAACTACAAAAGCAATAAGAATAGCAAAATCTGATGAAAAAGGCAACTACAAATTCTAAAAACGAACTTGGTTACAAGAGAGAAGCCAACCAAAATCAAAATAAAGCAGCATTACTAGTAAGATAGATGAAAATCTCTGTGAATATGAAATCTTTAATTGATTCTGCCACCTACAGCTAAAGAAAATTTGATACTGCCAACAACCATAAGTAGCTACATATCATAAATTCCAAACCACTACATGCAATGCAACAGCTGATCTCCCCGAATTCCACCTGCCCTTCATCTGCTACCATTTCCAATCCAACACTAGGAACCTACAAATGACTTTCAGCCCACTTAATGCTATAGCCTGGGGATTAAGCAACAAAATTTTTTATCTAAGTTGAGATCTAAAAACCACACTTCACCTTAGATTGCTGCTAGATGGACTAAATCGGAAATGTGCCCTCTGGTCTCACAAATAGTGTATATATACACTGAAAATAAACAAAAAGCTTATAAAAAGTTATACACCCAACATCATCCTAAAGGAAATTTCTTTGACAGAAACAAAATTCAACTGCTCATAGAACATTGTCAAAAGCATAAAAACTAATATTCAAATGCTGAATTCGCAAATAAACAGATACCTATCACTAGTTCTAAACACTGCCCCAGCATTCTCCAATAATATTTTCAACAATTCCAAGGCAACGATCTTCCCTCTCATCAAATGAGGATCAGCAGAGGCCTCCTTAGGCGGTGTTTTCATTGACAACTTACAAAGAGCTCTGAACACCAAAAATGCATCTCTCCTCAACTTATTCCCAATCTGAACCTCTAAATCGTCATCTCTCTCCACTTCCCCATCAGCTAATTCACCTTTCCTACCCTCCAATGCAGTCTTATACATGCTAATCTCCCAATACTTAGCATCCAACATATCCTTATCTGTCGAATCTAACAAGTCAGCGGGATTGGTAGTCTCAACAGTTGTAGTCTCAAAAGCCCCATCATGTGCTCCTGCAGAAACCTTACTTGGAGTTCCTGTATTCAAAACCCCATCTATATCTTGCATAATTTTAGTAATAAAACCCTGAACAAACATCGTCATTGACCCGTCAGCATCTGATTTCTCAACTGGTTCCATTAATTCAGCTACTACAATTGGTTGAATCGGAACCGTTGATGAATCTGCCTCCATTCTCCTAAACACAATCACTAACATTTGAATCAATGACGCTTTTGCCGTCGTTTGATTCACTACATTTTTGCTTCCTAAATATATATCATAACAAGTCCTCACTATTTGCAACAAACAATCACCGTGTATTCTTAGCGATATCGATGTAACAGCTGACAATAGCGTTTTAAGAACCGATAGCTCAATTGCATCGTCGCCAATATCATAGCATTTACAAACGGATTCAATTAATTTTGATAATAATTGCGCCTCGGGTCCGCCTCCTGTAGGGTCTGCCTCACCACGTAGGTAACCGTGAGCGATTAATTTCTGTATACAATCAACAGCGGGATCAACGATCTTGAGAAAGCTGGTCCCACAGGCGTTGATCAAAGGACTAAGAATGGATTCAGATTCGGCGAGAGAGTATTCGATGGGACCGCCGTCGTGAAGCGGACCAGGGATCGAGGAGTCGGGGTCGGAATCTGGTGAGTTCGGCTGCTGCTGCGGTTGTTTCTGTAGAGAAGTGAGCTTCTCGAGTACGGATTTGCATTCATGAGCGAGCTTAGAGTGTTTACGCCATGATGCGTTTTTGATGATCTTTTCTAGGGCTGGGGCTACCACTTGGTTTAAGCGGGAATCGGCTTCCGAAGAAGCCATTCCCGAGTCAGGATGAGCTCGTGACTCAGTGGCTGAGTCAGATCTGGAAATGGAGTAGAAATGTTAGTTAGTGCTCGTCTGGCTGGCTTATTTGAATTGGATCGCATAAGAAAAAAAAAAATCACAGACTGAAATGAGGATTAAACGAAGAAGGAACCACAAAAAGTGATGGAGAAATGAAGGGTTTGAGATTTAGATCGCGCTACGATTCTGTTTTGTCATAAAAAGTCCAAGTTTGAATATAATGTGACGGAAATGCCCTTCCGCCGTGATTTACTTTAAAGGGCTGTTTAGGTGGTAATTATGAGATTAAGGGTTGGGGTAGTTTCGGAATTTTAAGTACAGCTTTTATTAGATTATGTAGCAGTTATTGTAGAGTTAACACTCGTAGATAGATACATAGATATTATTATGTACATATGGATTGGGCGCAGAGGACCGGCGGCTGTTGGGTCTTCTAGCCATTGAGTTGAGCCCTTTGCTGCCATTTTTGCCACCACTAGTACAGCTAAATTGCGTATGGATATGATGATCTATGGATTAGATGTGGTATTTTTGTGTTAAAATGTGTCAAAAAAAAAAATGAAGAGAGTTGTAAATTTTTCAGGAATTTTGACAATGATCTTATCATTCCGTTGTACATACACACACAATTGAAATATATATGAGTAATTTTTAAGTGCACTAAGCCTCGTCAAGTTCAATTAGAATATCAGTTAGAATATATGATTTGACCTCTATTCAATTAGAGCTAAGTTTTTTGTTAGGAACAATTACTTCTAAGTTAAAAGAAATTTGGTATAAAACTAAATTTGTGTTTTTATTCAATGTGAGCAACAAAAGAGGTTTACACTGCCTTTTTATATCAAGGCAATAGAAACAACTATATAAGGAAAAGAAGAAATAAATATAGAAAACTTAGACTATTATCACTATAATCAAGCTATAATTGTAATCCCTTAAATCAAGCTATAATGATCTCCTTGATTGTGATTGAAATGTACTCAAGTCAATCAGATCACCCAAGAATATCTCTAAAGATTTAATATGAGGATTATGTGCATCCTTATCACTCTTAATAGTGCAAACAACCTTATCACTCCAAAATAATCCTCTTATTACTTTAATTGTGGAGCTGATGGTGGTGTGTTAATATCCCCTTGCAAATTGTGTCAAGGCTTGAGGCGAAGTTTGAGACGATGAAGAGCAAATGTAGCTTTAGACAATGGCTTAGTGAAAATGTCTACAACTTGAGAAGAAGTAAAGATATATCGGGTGACAAGAAGATCGAGTGCAACTCGTTCATGCACAAAGTGATAATCAAGCTCGATGTGCGTGCTTCGAGCATGAAAGATGGGATTAATAGTTATATGTAGAGCACTAATATTATCATAGAATAAAAGTGGAGGCTAAAATTGTTGAACATTAAGATCTTTAGGAAGATAAGTCAACCATGTAACCTCAATTACAGTGTGTGCCATAGCTATATATTCAGCTTCAGTGCTACATCATGAAACAATGCGTTGCTTTTTTGCACACCAAGAAATGGGGTTATGACTAAGAAAAGTGCAGTAGCCTGTAGTTGAGCAACGAGTGAGAGGACAACCTACCTAATCTAAATCCGAGAAGGCATAAAGATCAAGTGTAGTATGGGAAGTAAGATCAAGACCATGAGTGATTGTCCCTTTGATATGGCGCAAAATATGTCTAGCCATTTTTAAATATGATTGGTTGGGAGCATGCATAAATTGAAACATAAAGTTGACACTGTATGCCAAATCATAGTGAGTTAGCATGAGATACTGAAAAGCACCAACAATGCTCCGATAATGAGTAGGATCAGTAAGTGGAACATTATTGTTAAAACCTTTTGTTTTAGCATCGAGAGTTGTACTCATGGGCTTGCAATCGACCATGTCGGCTCACTCAAGAATTGTGAAATCATAGTGAGATTAACATAGGTGCAATATAAAAAGAGTATGTGTGATTTCTATGCCAAGAAAGTGATGAACTGGTCCAAGATCTTTCATGGCGAACTTAGTGTGTAAAAGCTTAATAAAGAGGCGAGAAGTTATGAATTGGAACTTTTGAGAAGCATTTCACCAACTTATAAAAGAAGGATTAGAGTACCATAAGAATAATGCAAAACAAATAAAAAAGGATTAACTAGACTACAAAAGAAACCATGATTTAAAAGAAAAGTACTAAAAAGATCAAACTAAGCACGAGGTGCTTATTTCAACCCATAAAGAGCTCGACGTAGTTTGCACACATGTTTAGGAAATTATGGATCAATTATGCCTGGGGGTTATCCTATGTAAATGTCCTCTATAAGTATACCATGAAGAAAGACATTTTTTACATCTAACTGGCGAATAACCTAATGTCAAACTAAAGCAAGACTTAAAATAAGGCGCATGGTTCTTGGTTGATGACAGGTGAGAATATGTCAATATAATCAATACCATCTATTTGGTGGTAACCAGACGTGCTTTTAAGCGATCAAGAGTCCCATCTGGTTTAAGTTTTGGTTTAAGAACCCATTTAGAACCAATGACATATATGATAGGATCACGCAAAATAAACTGCCAAGTATTATTGTAGTGAAAAGCATTCATTTCCTCTTGCATGGTTGACTTCCATCCATCATGTTAAAGAGCAGCTTTAATAGATATTGGTATACATGGAATTCCCTATCCAATAGCCATAATGCATACTATGGATTTGGTTTGTTTATGCCAACTTGAGAGCGAGTTACCATATAATGGTGTTGAGGTTTAGACTGTGATGTTTCAGATGGCCTAGACTCATAAGGTGAAGGGTCCAAGCCTTTATGAAGGTGAAAAGAAGGGGATACCTCGATTGAATCTTCTTGCTTTGAGCTAGGTGAACTAGATGTTATTGATAAAGTATCTGAATTAGAGGTTGCAGCAGGCATTGAATTCAAGTGTTCTTATGTAAAGGTGGACGATGAGTCAGAAGAGAGAAGTGCGACTTCTATAAATGCTTTAAGGGAGGTATATGGTTATTACAACATCGAGGACAGAAAAGGTATATCATAAGCATTTGTTCCCTATAAAGATGACATATTGTGAGAAAGAGTAGGAATAGTGCATGAGTAAAAAATACTTATCCAATGTTCATTTGAAACATTAGAAGTATGAGTATAAGTTTGTGAATTTTTAAAAGGAAATTGAGTCTCATTAAACACTACATGTCATGAAATAATAATTTTTTTATAGATGGATAAAAGCATTTATAGCCTTTGTGTCGATCACTATAACCAATGAAGAGGCATATAATTGACTTCAGATTAAATTTATTTTTGCGAGTATCCCATGTATATGGAAAGTATTTAGAAATGAACACGAGTAAAAAGGAATAATTTGGATGAACCCCTTATATAGATGGAGGGGTTTAGCGCGCGCCCAAGATTTTAGCAACCACGACACTGTTTAGGCTCAAGGCCTTAGAGAACACACTACTATGTCATAAAGTCATAGCGTGGAGAAGAAGAGTCGCCACCCAAGGTAATAACTGGGACAATTTGATTGATGGTACTCGATTCTCTAAAAGAAAGTTAGCACCACAACCAAGAGATTCTGGGAACGGAATACTAACTTCTCTTAGTCTCGTGTTTATTTGAAATAATTTTATAAATGATTATTTTATCCTTTAATTAAATGCAATTTTATTTAAACCCTATTTGACATTCATCTAACCATAGGCATTTAGTCAATAAAATTACACATAAAAAATGCACTCAAGATCGCGTTGTCCCTAAGTTTAAACTATGTTAATTTTATTAAAAAGTTAGCTAGATTTACATTTTATTTGCAAGTGAGAAATGGACTAAAGGTGGGCTTACATTTTTTGTTAATGTAATATCCCGAGTTTTTAAATATTTTTAAACTTTATCGGGATATGCAGTGTTAATAATTTTGTATATATTTATGATATTTTTATGAGTTTGATATTTATTAATGCTAATTTTAATTATTTTATACTATTTTAAATTCTTTACGTAAAATTTTCCCGGAAATGTTATTTTTGGGGAAATTAACACGTAAATAATTTAATATTAATTATTTTAACTACTTTTATGAATTTGTATGAATTCATATATAATTTTAAATTGCTAAATAAAATGTATATATGTATATTTATTTAAAGTAAATTAGGGTTTAATTAATTAAATTAATTTTTATTATTTAGTTTTAAAATTAATTAAATTAATTATAAGTGTATAATTATTAAAATATGTGTGTGGTATATATTTAATGTGTGTGAGATTTTATATTATTATAATATATAGTGTGGACATATATATATACATATATACATAATTTTTAATCAAAAAACTAAAAGTTTGCC
Organism: Mallotus nudiflorus; assembly: GCA_947683625.1. NCBI lineage: Eukaryota > Viridiplantae > Streptophyta > Magnoliopsida > Malpighiales > Euphorbiaceae > Mallotus > Mallotus nudiflorus. The sequence continues at coordinate 58,721 of CANTUR010001056.1, forward strand.
AAAATTATAAAAATGCCATCGTCTTCACCCTCTTCCCTCCTGATCGCCATTCCACCATTTTCGACCGTTTCAAGCTGATTTTTTTGCCTTCGGTGTGCCTCTCAGCCTTCCTCCTCCACCTCTAGCCTTTCCTGACATCTGAAGCTCCCTATTTCGGCGTGTTTTGGCTGGAAAAATCAAGAGAAGCCGAAACTCAATCAAGCTCCGATCGATGTGATTCCGGCCACCAAACTCGACGTCACTGGTCTCTATCTTCTCCTTGAGCTCTGGTGAGTGTGATTCCAAGCTTTGTTTCACTTAAAATGGTCTAGATTTTCCTAGGTTTCAATTTCTTCAGTTCGGCCTATTAGGGTTTCTGAATTTTTTTAGCTTTAATTTGATTGATTCATGAAAAATCCCTTCACAAACTTTGATCCTTGTAGCTTAATCTACATGTGGTAATTTTTGTAGAATTTTTGGAATTTATTTTGATTTTTGGTATTTTTTTATTATTTTATTATTATTTTCTAATTTTTGAAAATTAATTAATTAAATTATGAAATTGTGTTTTATGGTGATTATAGGTGTTGAAATGAATTTTAGAAATTTATTTGTAATTTTTGTGAATTTTATATATTTATTTGGAATTTATTAAGTTTATGTAATTTTAAAAAATAGGGTTAATTATGTGTTTAATTGAAATTAATTGGTTAATTGTGTATATTTATTAATATTATTGAGTTATATGTTGAGAAAATTAATTTTGAGTAATTATATTATTTTTGTGAATTTTTGACTAATTTTAGTAAATTTATATATATGGGGGTATTTTGGTAATTTGACACTAAATTGGTTAAAAATGTAATTAAATTGGTTTTAATAGTTATTTAGGGTATAAAAATGATTTCTACAAATTATTTAGTATTTTTAACTAATTAAAACTATTTTTCGTGAATTATTTTTAAATTATATATATAATATACGATTTTTCTAAATAAATGAGTTTTTATTAGTTTTTAACGTGTTTTAGGGTTAATTATGTAATTTGGATTTATAAAATGTTTTTTTATTATAAAAGGGCATTTTTGATATTTTTGTAATTATTCTGTGAATTATGGACCTCGGTTGGTAAATTGTAGTTTAGAGTCCGACCGAGGAATTGTAGTTGTGAATTCTGTGTTTATTCTTGAAGTGTATTTCTTTGCAGGACCAGCTCTACTCTTTGAGTAAAGAGATGTCCGTTTTACAAGGGAGGTTCTACCGGATTTTCGGTAGAATTCTCGTAAAACGTGATGTCCGGTCGAATTTCCATTCTAATTTTGTGTCTAGTATTCTAGATTGAGTTTCTAGAAATTTCCGTTAGATTTATTCTGATTTTTATTGTTGTTTGTTTGTTTAGTTGCGCCGAGACTAAGGTCTAGTGGACTAGGCTCGTTGGACCCATCTCGTGGAGCACAATAAACAGTGAGTTGTTATTATATATATATATATATATATATATATATATATATATATATATATATATATATATATATATGTTTTAGGATGCATGTTTTAGAAATGTATGGTTTATTTTGATAAAATATGCATAAATGATTTAATTATTGCTTAGGTTTACTTTTGGTATATTTTTGATATTTTTTTATATATTTTAAAATTATATGCATGTTTTATTAAACATTTATACTTAAAATGTTTTTAAATATATTTCTAATTTATTTTGCAATTATATTGGATTTCTTTGACGTATGTATACTTGAAATATACATGGTTTGCTTTTGGTATATTTCTAGTATATATATGGTTTATGTTGCTATTTTATTAAAATTCATGCATCATTTATTTTATGAATGTATGTTTTATATTTAAAATGAAGGATATCAATAGAACGTGCTACCTAGTGGGTAGCACTAGGACTGAGTACGTACTGGTACGCTGATAGCATTTAGGCTATCTTACTAACCTATTTATGGATTATTGATCGGATTGATTTGATTTGATGTGTGAGATATGATTTAGGAGTGTGATTGCTGGAGCTCGGTTGACCAAGTGTCTCAGGGCCAATCACACTGACAGTCAGACTACTGGAGCTTGGTTGACTTAGTGTCTCGGGGCCAGTCTACTGTCCAAATGGAACAAGTGAACTTATTTGGAATAAGTGAGCCAGTATGGCTAGAGTGTTGTCTAACATGTTTTGAGGTTGCAATTTTCTAGGGTTCTATTTGATCCCTCATAAACAGTGATTTTTAAAAAATATATAAAATGATTTTGTTGCATATGTGTGTATTTGCCTATATATATTTATTATATATACTATTGACTGTGTGTATTGTCATTTTGTATGCATGTATATATATTATAACAATTCACTCAATGAGGTCTGACTCCCCTCCGTTGACTATTTTTCAGGAGAGTCATTGTCTTCAGACCTCACTAGCAGACCCTTATCATTGTCTTCAGACCTCAGTAGCAGACCCTTACCCCGGATTTCTTCCGCCCTGGCTTCATTATATAAACTGCTTATCTGAGCCTTATTTTATAATCTAGACACTACAGTAGTTGTATACAGTTGTGGAGTTTAGGTATTATATTTGTGTGAATTATGTACTTTAAATATTTGAACTGGATTGTATTAAAGGAATATTTATATATATAAGATGAGGATGTTATATTTAATTTCATCTGGTGGATCATTATTTTAATATTTATGATTTTATTTCCGCTGCACAATATTTTAATTATGTTATTATTATTATTGCATGTTTTATTTTATTTTAAAGCTTGCTACGGGTTCTAGATTCGAAAGAATTCTCATTCCCTAGCGTTGGTCATGGCCCCTGTTTTGGGTCGTGACAAATAATTAGTGAGCCTAGATCTATTTGTTTTAGTTTGCCTAAGTTTATTCAATTTTAAAGGAAAGTTAAATTAGTGGGTCTAAGTCTAATTTGGTTTTATTTTAAGTGAAAAGTGGGCTTAGATCTATTTATTTTAAAAGAAATAAAATTAAGTGGACTAAGCTAAGTCTAAACAAATTTTAATTAACGAAGTGAGCCTAAAATCTAATTAACCTAATGGGCCTAAGTAGATTTTAATTATTTAAAGTCATGAACCATTTTTTAAACTTATTTAAAGTGAGTTGGACCTAAGCGTAGGCTTGGGGCCCAAAATAATAAAAAACCAAAAACACAACCCAAACCAAATAAAACATAAGAAAAAGATCAAACATACATGTTAGTGATTTTCTAAAAACCTTAAATCAATTACATGCAAACCCTAAATTAAGCTACTGCCACCATTGATTTTAACTGATTTTTTTTTACCCAATTGAACCTAATTACTAATTGATTTTAAACGCAGAAAATTAAATCTTTCACTATTCCCACTACTGGGGCTATTATAAACTACGTACAAAAATTAAAATTAAACAATTATACACTCATAAATTAAAATAACTACATAGGATACCAAAATGAAAAATAAAGATAAAAATCCTAAATTCTATTAGAAAACAATAGTACAGGTTCATCCATGACATTCCATGGATCTTCTGTTCAATTCTTGAACATTAGACTGTTTCCTCCTTAATCCTGATGATTTTAGATATTGTGCAAATACCCTTTTTAGCCCCTCAGATTGAACTATCACTGTTAAAATTGACTCGGTATTGATTTGATTCTGGACTGGGATTTGATTGCGTAACTCTCTTCTCTCTTTCGCAGTCTTTTTTTTTCTCTTGTCTTTTTTTCAGTCTGTGTGTGTGAATCTCCCGTCTATGTGTGTAAAAAGCTCTTCATCCTCCTTGCATGCATTCAGACTCTTTACTTTTTAAAGCAGAGTCTGCGCGTACTAACTTCCCAAGTTTGTTGGAGTGCTCATCCCTTTCAAAACAACTTGATAAGAATTTTGATTTTTGAAAGCTATTTACGCATTTTAAATACGTTGAAATTTTCATCAGATAATAATAATAATAAAATTAAATTTTCAACCAATCAAAACACTGAAAAATTGATAAAAAATAAGAAAAAATATACGAAAAATGGGACTTTTATGTGTCAGTATTGTGTAATGTTGATCGGCATTGTAGAATGCCGACCGGCATTACACCAATGCCAATTGACATTAAATGCTGACTTTTTTTTAAACTTTTAATTACCAAAAGACCCCTAAAAATTGACTTCCTTGTAATCAAATCCTAAAAAAAATATTACAATTTAGTCCCTAAAGTCTAAAAAATTGACAACCAAGTTCAATTTTTGAATAAATTTCATCATAGGGGCTTACATCATAATTATGCACAATTGCATCTCGAAATTGAGTGCTTACACCTTGCAATTTAAAATAAGGTATATCTGAGTCCAGAGCAGTTGATGATAAGCAATTAATAAGAAAAACAACTGATGTAAAAGCTTTTACCCATAAGTATAAGGGACCACCACTATGAAACAACATTACCATACCTAATTCGTGGATTATTCTATAACGATGCTCAACCATGCTTGATTGCTCTAGAGTATGTGGGCATGAAATCTGATGGATAATCCTTTGCTCTTGAAAGTGAGAGTTAAGTTTGTAATTAACAAATTCACCATTACCATCGGAGTGAAATTTTTTTTTTTTTGGTCAAATTGTTATGCAACATATTATTCAAAAGCCAAATATGCATCAATAAATATAGATTTTGTCTTTAGAGGAATAAGCCAAGTATAACATGAAAAATCATCAACAATACATGCATAATAACGAAATTTTCCAAAAGATAAAATTAATGATGGACCCTACAAATCACAATGTATTTTATTAAAAATAGATTAACTAATATTGTCAGAAGAAGAAAAGGGTAATTTGCTAAGCTTAGCTAATTAACAATTATCACAAAGAGATTGTAGTTTATTAGATCCTTGAACATCAATCAACCCCTTTTGTTATAGCAACCTAAGAGTAAATATTTGAGGATGTACCAGTTGTTGATGCCACAATTCATTAGTGCCGGATTTGAACCTATGAGACAAATGCAACTCATGTGAATTGGGAATAATATAGAGATCACCTTTTCGTTGTCCTATCATGTAATATCCCGTGTTTTTAAAATATTTTTACACTGTACCGGGATATACAATGTTAATAATTTTTGAATATATATTACGATATTTTCACGAGTTGATATGTATTTAAAACCTATTTTAATTACTGTGTCTTATTTACAGTACTTTACGTAAAATTTTCCCAGGACTTACATTTTCGGGGAAATTTTCACGTAAATAATTTATTATTAATTATTTTAAATATATTTTCGAACTTGCATGAACTCATACATATTTTTAAAATATTAAACACCGTGTATACATATAATTATTTATTTAATTAGGGTTTAGTATTATCCTAATATTTTATTAATTATTTATTAGTTTTATTGTTATTTAATTATTTTTATTTAGTATAAATTATTAAAATATTAAATTTTATGTGTGTGGTGTATATTTAATGTGTTTAATTTAATATTATTTTAATATATAGTATAAAGTATATATATATACATATAATACATTAAAAATCAAAACTTTTGGAAAATTACCATTTTGCCCCCGAGCCTCCTTCTTCCCCGATTTGCTTCCCTTCGTCGTCCGGACGTCTGCCGTGCCGTTCCCTTGCTGTGAGAGTGCCGTCCGGTGTGCCACCACCTTCCCTAGCCTTTTTCGCCGCCTGTGGTAGCCGTTTCCGGCGTCTGGAGGTCAGTTTTGGCCGGAGAAGCCGAAACTTTGGCCACCGTCGATCACATCGATTCCGGCCACCATTTTTGACACCATTGATATCTTTCTTCTCCTTGAGCTCCGGTGAGTGTGATTCTAGCTTTGATTTGAGCTGAAATGGTCTAGAATTGCTTAGGTTTCGAATTTTTAATTTCGGTCACATTAGGGTTTTTGATTTTTTTGAGCTTCGAATTGATTGATTCATGAAAACTCCCTTAAAAAATGTTGATCCTAGTAGCTTAATCTACATGTATGAATTTTTGTGGAATTTTTGGAGATTTTTTGGATTTTTGGGTATTTTTAAATAGTTTAATATTATTTTCTAATTTTCGGAAATTAATTAAATAAATTATGAAATTGTGTTTTATGGTTAAATTAGGTGTTGAAATGAATTATAGGAATTTATTTGGAATTTTTATGAATTTCTAAGTATTTATTTTGAATTATTGAAGTTTATGTAATTTTGGGAAATTAGGGTTAAATGTGTTTTTAATTGAAATTAATTGGGTAATTGAGTTTAATTATTGATATTATTGATAAATATGTTGGGAAAATTAATTTTGGATAATTGTATAATTTTTGGTGAATTTTTGAAGTAGTTTTAGTATATTTATATATATAAGGGTATTTTGGTAATTTTACCCTAAATTGGCTAAAAATGTAATTTAATTGGTTTTAATAGTTATTTAAGGTATAAAAATGATTTCTACAAATTATTTGGTATTTTTAACTAATTAAAACTATTTTTCGTGAATTATTTTCAATTATATATATAATATACGGTTTTTCTAATAAAATGAGTTTTTATCGGTTTTTACAGTGTTTTAAGGTTAATTATGTAATTTCTACCTATAAAATGTATTTTTAGGTTTTAAGGGTATTTTTGGTATTATCAGAATTGTTCTGTGTTTGTGGACCCCGGTCGGTGGACTGTAGTTTGGAGTCCGACCGAGGGGTTGTGGATTTGTGTTGCGCTTGTTTTTCGAAGTGTATTTCCTTGTAGGGTCGGCTCTACTCTTTTGAGTAGAGAGATGTCCGTTTTACAGGGGAGGTTCTGCCGGATTTTTGGTAGAATTCTCGTAAAACATGATATCCGGTCGAACCCTGATATCGATTCTGTGTTTTATACTCTAGATCGAATTCTAGGATTTCTGTTAGGTTTATTCTAATGTCTGTCATTATTTGTTTATTTAGTTGCACCGAGACCGAGGGCTAGTGGACCAGGCCCATCGGATCCATCTCGTGGAGCGCACTAATTTGTGAGTTACTATACTATATATATATGCTTTAGGATGCATGTTTTAGAAAAGTATGCTTATAAAATATACATAAATGATTTAAGTATTACTTAGGTTTATTTTTGGTATATTTTGGTATATTTTCAACTATATGCATGTTGTATAACTAAATTATTCTTAAAAATGCTTTTATGTATATTTTGGTATATTTTAGTTTATTTTGTAATTTGATTGGATTTATTTGACGTATATATACTCGAAATATACCTGGTTTACTTTTGGTATATTTCTAGTATATATATGGTTTATGTTGGTATTTTATTGAACTTTATGCATCATTTATTTTTGTGCATGAATGTTTTATATTATTAACGATGAAGGATATCAATAGAACGTGCTACCTAGTGGGCAGTACTAGGATCGAGTACGTACCGGTACGCCTATAGTATTTAGGCTATATTACTAACTTATTTGTGGATATTGATTGGTTATGATTATTTGATGTGTGAGATGTATTTTGGGTGTGATTGCTGGAGCTCGATTGACCAAGTGTCTCGAGGCCAATCACACTGGCAGTCAGACTGCTGGAGCTCGGTTGACTTAGTGTCTCGGGGCCAGTCTACTGTCTAAATGGATTAAGTGGATATATTTGGATTCAGTGAGCCTTAATGGCTAGAGTGTTGTCTAACACTATTTCCAAGGTTGCGATATCATAGGGTTCTATTTGATCCTTCATAAATGATGGTTTTAATAAAAACATATAAAATGATTTTCCTGCATCTGTGTGTATTGCCTGTATATATACATATTAGATATATATTGTTGACTGTATGCATTGTCATTTGGTGTGTATTTATATATATTATAGTAATTCACTCAGTGAGGTCTGACTCCCCTCCGTTGACAATTTTTCAGGAGAGTCAACATCTTCAGACCTCAGTAGCAGGCCTGTACGCCGGATTTCTTCCGCCCCAGCTTCTTTGTGTAAACTGCTTACTTGAGTCTTATTTTTATAATCTAGACACTACAGTAGTTGTGAATTAAAGTGTGGGATTTTATGTATTTTATTTAAAGAGATATATTATATTGAAACTGGATTTGTACTGAAAGATTTTCTATATGTGATGAGTTGAGATTTGACTTAAATCCAGTTGGTGAAAATAATATTATGATATTTATGATTTTCATTTTCGCTGCATTTGATATTGTTATTATTATTATTGCATGTTTATTTTATTTTTAGGCTTGCTACGGGTTCCGGATTTGAAAGAATTCCCGTTCCCTAGCGCCGGTCATGGCCCCTGTTTTGGGTCGTGACAAAGTTGGTATCAGAGCGGAGTTCTGTGTCAGGGCTTAGTTATGTGAGTTGTGGCCCTAGTTTTAGAGTTGTGTTTTCTGTTGAACTACTGTAGTGTATTAGGTTCGAGTATGTCTTGATGAGTATTCCTTGCTGTAGTTTTCTGCGTTATTCCTCCGTTGTCTATTTTATCTGAATCTTTCCACCGGTCGTTGAGGCCAAGGATGATGAGTCTTTTCAGGATGAGGTTTTACCTCCTGAGCAGCCAGTTAGACGTTAGAGGTCATGGCAGAGGTAGACCTCGAGGAGCAAGCAGGTCACCGTAGGCAGAGAGAGTTACAGGACAAGGAGCCTGTAGAGCCTGAATTTGATTGTTCCTGTTCCTCCAATTGTTCAGCCTGCCTATCAGCAGGGGTATGTCTGACCCTGAGGCAGCTTTGTTCTATGCCCGAGTTGGCAGGATTGCTTTTGATGGTACTTTCGATCCATTAGATTTTCTACATGCGATTGAGACTAGGACTCAGACTGCTCATACTGAGTACCAGCGGATCATGATCGTTGAGTTGTTATCGAGGGACCCAGCCTTAGACTGGTTTATTCAAATGATCCAGCCCTATATGATGACCGATGACGTTGGGCTCAGTTCTGAGAGCAATTTATGAGGAGATTTTGTCCAGAGCCTCTTCATTTGAGTTATCATCTTCGTTTGACCAGTATTTCTCGTAGAGATCGATCTGTAGAGGAGTTACACCCAAGAGTTTCTTCGTTTGGGTAGATATGCTGAGGTTCTGATGCGAGATCAGTATTTTTTAGTCACTACTTATGTACTAGTTTGGGTTTTAGCTTTTGCTGGTATGCCTACAACAGGTCTTACTCTCGAGTCTGTGATTGAGGTTGGCCAAGGAGATTGAGTTGAGGCTAGTTAGGCAGGGAGCGATGCCTGATTATTACCAGTTAGGAGTTCAGTCGAGTGGATTGCAGGCTACTCCATATTTGAGTTTTCACATTGGTTCGAGTAGTCAGCAAGCGAGGTCCGACTCAGCAGAGTCAGAGACAGCAACAGCGAGTGCATCGAGTAGTAGACATGGCCGTGGAGGTCAGCGTAGATCGTTCAGATTTGGGTCAGGTGCTTCGAGCAGCAGCAGTGGTCGTAGTTCTGGATCAGCGGCCAGTGTTTGCCAGACTTGTGGTAGAGTCCATCAGGGACCGTGTTATCTGACACCACTGACATGCTTCAGATGCGAGCCAGACAGGACATTTTGCTAGATCGTGTCCTTATTCGGGGTATCAGCAGTCGCAGATTCCGCGATTCCCACAGCAGTCGATTGCTAGTGCTGCACCCGTGCCATTTCAGTTACCACCAGTTCAGCATCAGAGTTCCACTCAGTTTGTTCCACAGCAGAGTCGTGGTAGAGGTACTAGGAGGAGGTGCCAGAGGTGTTGGCCAGGGCTTCTACCAGTCAGCAGGGAGGTCGAGGTCAAGCCAGAGTTTTTCATCTTACTCAGCAGGATGCTCAGGCATCTAATGCAGTCGTGGCTGGTATTGTTTCTGTTTGTTACCTAGATGCTTAGGTTTTTGTTTGATCCGGGTGCCACGCATTTCATTTGTTTCTCTTATTTTTGCTTCTAAATCTTGTTGGCAAGCTTCGAGGATGGCTTTTTCCTTTGTCTGTTGCCACTCCTCTGACCGATTCCTTGGACGCCGATATTGTTCTTTCTGGTTGTCCAGTTCTCGTGGGAGATAGAGAATTACCCGTTGATTTGATCTTGTTGGATGTGATGGAGTTTGATGTTATTTTGGGAATGGATTGGTTTATCTCAGCACTATGCGTGGTAGATTGCAGGAATAAAGAGGTGACGTTCAGAATTCCTGGTGAAGAAGATTTTAAGTTTATGGGTGATAGGAGTTCAGCACCTCAGAATCTTATTTCTGCTATTACGACTAGGAAGTTGTTGAAGATGTCAGGGATATTTGGCATTGGTTAGGGATACTTTAGTGGAGAAGTTGTCACTCACAGATGTTCCTGTTGCTTGTGAGTTTCCTGATGTTTTTCCCGAGGAGTTGCCAGGTTTACCACCTCATAGAGAGATTGAGTTCTGTATAGATGTGGTTCCAGGTACTACTCCTATATCTATGCCACCCTATTATATGGCTCTTGCAGAGTTGAAAGAGTTGAAGGAGCAGTTACAAGAGTTGTTGGAAAAAGGTTTTATAAGACCTAGTGTTTCTCCTTGGGGTGCACCAGTCCTATTTGTGAAGAAGAAGGATGGTACCCCTGAGACTGTGCATTGACTACAGAGAGCTGAATAAGGTGACAGTGAAGAACAAGTATCCTCTCCCGAGGATAGACTGATTTTATTTGACCAGCTACAGGGTGCACAGTTCTTTTCTAAGGTTGACTTGAGGTCGGGTTATCATCAGCTGAATCTGATATTCCTAAGACAGCGTTTCGCACTCGATATGGCCATTATGAGTTTTTGGTGATTGTCCTTTGGTTTGACTAATGCACCAGCAACTTTTATGGACCTGATGAACAAAGTATTCAGACCATATGTGGATCAGTTTGTGGTAGTCTTCATTGATGATATACTGGTATATTCTAGGAGTATGGAAGAGCATGTATATCACTTGAGGATTGTACTGCAGACACTGAGAGATCATCAGCTTTATGCTAAATTCTCGAAGTGTGATTTCTGGATGGAGAGTGTTTCTTTTCTTGAACATGTAGTGTCTAAAGAAGGTATTCAGGTTGATCCATAGAAGATTGAGGCAGTATCTGACTAGCCTAGACCTACTTCTGTTACAGAGATTCGGAGTTTTCTGGGTTTAGCCGGGTATTATAGGCGGTTTTGTGCAAGATTTTTCTAGAATTGCATCCCCTATGACTCGCTTGACTCAGAAGAATGTTAGATTCGAGTGGTCAGAAGCTTATGAGAACAGTTTTCAGTTGTTGAAGGAGAAGCTGACCACAGCGTCAGTGTTAGCTTTGCCTAATAGTGTGGATAAGTTCACAGTTTACTGTGAATGCCCTCTAGAATTGTCTTGGTTGTGTGTTGATGCAGAATGGAAAGGTGATAGCCTATGCTTCGAGGCAGTTGAAGAAGCATGAGCAGAACTATCCCACACATGACCTTGAGATGGCTGCAGTGATCTTTGCTTTGAAGATCTGGAGACATTATCTGTACAGGGTGACTTGTGAGATATTCACTGATCACAAGAGCCTTAAGTACATTTTCCAGCAGCGAGATCTGAATCTGAGGCAGAGGGGATGGTTGGAATTATTGAGGATTATGATTGTGAGATTCTATATCATCCGGGTAAAGCTAATGTTGTAGCAGATGCCTTGAGTAGGAAGTCCTCAGGTAGTCTTGCTCACATCGGTGTTGAGAGGAGACCATTGATCTAAGAGTTGCATCTGATGGTGGATCAAGGTCTGATGATGAAGATTAGTAGATCAGGAGGACTGCTAGCTCAGTTTAAAGTGCGATCTGTACTGAGGGATAGGATTAAATCAGCTCAGAGCCGAGATCCTATTCTGGAAGAGCTTGCAGAGAATGTCAGAGCAAGGAAGTTCACTAATTTCACACTCGATGATGACGGACTCGATGATGACGGTGTGTTGTGGATCAATGGTAGATTGTGTGTTCCTGATATGGATGATTTGAGAGAAGAGATCCTAGAGGAAGCACATTCTACAGCCTATAGCGTTCATCCGGGCATTACTAAGATGTACCACAGTATCAGAGATCTATACTGGTGGGATGGATTGAAGAAGGATGTCGCTGATTATGTTACTAAGTGCTTGACGTGTTAACAAGTGAAAGCCGAACATTAGAAGCCTTCTGGGAAGCTTCAGCCTCTTCCTATTCCCAAGTGGAAGTGGGAAAGGATAGCTATGGATTTTGTGGTAGGTTTACCTCGTTCGAAGGATGGATATGACTCCATCTGGGTGATTGTAGACAGGTTGACGAAGTCTGCACATTTTTTGCCTGTGAAAGCCACATATTCAGTTGCTAGATTGGCGAAGTTGTATGTGAAGCATATCGTATGCCTTCATGGAGTACCTGTGTCCATTGTGTCAGATAGAGGTTCGGTGTTTACTTCTCATTTTTGGCAGAAGTTGCAGGAAGCGATGGGCACTAGGTTGGATTTCAGTACTGCTTTCCATCCTCAGACAGATGGTCAGTCTGAGAGGACAATCCAGACACTGGAAGATATGTTGAGGATGTGTGTCCTGGATTTGGGAGGTAGCTGGGATGATCATTTGTCACTTGTTGAGTTTGCATATAATAACAGCTACCATAGCAGTATTGGTATGGCACCGTATGAGGCGTTATATGGAAGGAAGTGTAGATCCCCTCTGAGTTGGGATGAGATTGGTGAGAGAGCTTTGACTGGACCTGAGATGGTTCAGGATGCTGCAGAGAAAGTCGCCGTGATCAAGCGCAGATTAGAGACCGCAGTTAGTAGACAGAAGAGTTACGCGGATCCTAGGCGCAAAGATGTGGAGTTTCAGGTTGGAGATTTTATTTTTCTGAAAGTATCTCCGATGAAGGGTGTGATGAGATTTGGCAGGAAGGGTAAGTTAGCATCGAGATATATTGGACCGTTTGAGATTCTGGAGAGAGTTGGCATTATTGCATATCGGTTGGATTTGCCTCCGAGTATGTCACAAGTGCATCCAGTATTTCATATCTCGATGTTGAGGAAGTATATCTCAGACCCTTCACATGTGTTGCAGCCTGACAGTGTAGAAGTGAGTGAAGATCTGACGTTTGAGGAAGAACCTGTGACGATCGTTGATTATCAAGTTCGACAGTTGCGATCGAAGCAGATTCCGATGGTCAAGGTTCTGTGGCGTAGCGACAGAGTCGAGGAGCATACGTGGGAGACTGAAGCTGAGATGCGAGCTTCTTACTCGTATCTCTTTCCTTCTTGATCCTATTTTCTGGAATTCGGGGATGAATTCTTGTAAGGGGGGAAGACTGTAATATCCCGTGTTTTTAAAATATTTTTACACTGTACCGGGATATATAGTGTTAATAATTTTTGAATATATATTACGATATTTTCACGAGTTGATATGTATTTAAAACCTATTTTAATTACTGTGTCTTATTTACAGTACTTTACGTAAAATTTTTCCTCGACTTGCATTTTCGGGGAAATTTTCACGTAAATAATTTATTATTAATTATTTTAAATATATTTTTGGACTTGCATGAACTCATACATATTTTTAAAATATTAAATACCGTGTATACATATAATTATTTACTTAATTAGGGTTTAGTATTACCCTAATATTTTATTAATTATTTATTAGTTTTATTGTTATTTAATTATTTTTATTTAGTATAAATTATTAAAATATTAAATTTTATGTGTGTGGTGTATATTTAATGTGTGTAATTTAATATTATTTTAATATATAGTATAAAGTATATATATATACATATAATACATTAAAAATCAAAACTTTTGAAAAATTACCATTTTGCCCTCGAGCCTCCTTCTTCCCCGATTTGCTTCCCTTCGTTGTCCGGACGTCTGCCGTGCCGTTCCCTTGCCGTGAGAGTGCCGTCCGGTGTGCCACCACCTTCCCCAGCCTTTTCCGTCGCCTGTGGTAGCCGTTTCCGGCGTCTGGAGGTCGATTTTGGCTGGAGAAGCCGAAACTTTGGCCACCGTCGATCACATCGATTCCGGCCACCATTTTCGACACCGCCAGTCTCTTTCTTCTCCTTGAGCTCCGGTGAGTGTGATTCTAGCTTTGGTTTGAGCTGAAATGGTCTAGAATTGCTTAGGTTTCGAATTTTCAATTTCGATCACATTAGGGTTTTTGATTTTTTTGAGCTTCGAATTGATTGATTCATGAAAACTCCCTTAAAAAATGTTGATCCTAGTAGCTTAATCTACATGTATGAATTTTTGTGGAATTTTTGGAGATTTTTTGGATTTTTGGGTATTTTTAAATATTTTAATATTATTTTCTAATTTTTGGAAATTAATTAAATAAATTATGAAATTGTGTTTTATGGTTAAATTAGGTGTTGAAATGAATTATTGGAATTTATTTGGAATTTTTATGAATTTCTAAGTATTTATTTTGAATTATTGAAGTTTATGTAATTTTGGGAAATTAGGGTTAAATGTGTTTTTAATTGAAATTAATTGGGTAATTGAGTTTAATTATTGATATTATTGATAAATATGTTGAGAAAATTAATTTTGGATAATTGTATAATTTTTGGTGAATTTTTGAAGTAGTTTTAGTATATTTATATATATAAGGGTATTTTGGTAATTTTACCCTAAATTGGCTAAAAATGTAATTTAATTGGTTTTAATAGTTATTTAAGGTATAAAAATGATTTCTATAAATTATTTGGTATTTTTAACTAATTAAAACTATTTTTCGTGAATTATTTTCAATTATATATATAATATACGGTTTTTCTAATAAAATGAGTTTTTATCGGTTTTTTACAGTGTTTTAAGGTTAATTATGTAATTTCTACCTATAAAATGTATTTTTAGGTTTTAAGGGTATTTTTGGTATTATCAGAATTATTCTGTGTTTGTGGACCCCGATCGGTGGACTGTAGTTTGGAGTCCGACCGAGGGGTTGTGGATTTGTGTTGCGCTTGTTTTTTGAAGTGTATTTCCTTGCAGGGTCGGCTCTACTCTTTTGAGTAGAGAGATGTCCGTTTTACAGGGGAGGTTCTGTCAGATTTTTGATAAAATTCTCGTAAAACGTGATATCCGGTCGAACCTTGATATCGATTCTGTGTTTTATACTCTAGATCGAATTCTAGGATTTCTATTAGGTTTATTCTAATGTCTGTCGTTATTTTTTTATTTAGTTGCATCGAGACCGAGGGCTAGTGGACCAGGCCCGTCGGATTCATCTCGTGGAGCGCACTAATTTATGAGTTACTATACTATATATATATGCTTTAGGATGCATGTTTTAGAAAAGTATGCTTTATTTCAATAAAATATACATAAATGATTTAAGTATTACTTAGGTTTATTTTCGGTATATTTTGGTATATTTTCAACTATATGCATGTTGTATAACTAAATTATTCTTAAAAATGCTTTTATGTATATTTTGGTATATTTTAGTTTATTTTGTAATTTGATTGGATTTATTTGAAGTATATATACTCGAAATATACCTGGTTTACTTTTGGTATATTTCTAGTATATATATGGTTTATGTTGATATTTTATTGAACTTCATGCATCATTTATTTTTGTGAATGAATGTTTTATATTATTAATGATGAAGGATATCAATAGAACGTGCTACCTAGTGGGCAGCACTAGGACCGAGTACGTACCAGTACGCCTATAGTATTTAGGCTATATTACTAACTTATTTGTGGATATTGATTGGTTATGATTATCTGATGTGTGAGATGTATTTTGGGTGTGATTGCTGGAGCTCGGTTGACCAAGTGTCTCGGGACTAATCACACTGGCAGTCAGACTGCTGGAGCTCGGTTGACTTAGTGTCTCGGGGCCAGTCTACTGTCTAAATGGATTAAGTGGATATATTTGGATTCAGTGAGCTTTAATGGCTAGAGTGTTGTCTAACACTATTTTCGAGGTTGCGATATCATAGGGTTCTATTTGATCCTTCATAAATGATGGTTTTAATAAAAACATATAAAATGATTTTCCTGCATCTGTGTGTATTGCATGTATATATACATATTAGATATATACTGTTGATTGTATGCATTGTCATTTAGTGTGTATGTATATATATTATAGTAATTCACTCAGTGAGGTCTGACTCCCCTCCGTTGATAATTTTTCAGGAGAGTCAACATCTTCAGACCTCAGTAGCAGGCCTGTATGCCGGATTTCTTCCGCCCCAGCTTCTTTGTGTAAACTGCTTACTTGAGTCTTATTTTTATAATCTAGACACTGCAGTAGTTGTGAATTAAAGTGTGGGATTTCATGTATTTTATTTAAAGAGATGTATTATATTGAAACTGAATTTGTACTGAAAGATTTTATATATATGATGAGTTGAGATTTGACTTAAATCCAGTTGGTGAAAATAATATTATGATATTTATGATTTTCATTTCCGCTGCATTTGATATTGTTATTATTATTATTGCATGTTTATTTTATTTTTAGGCTTGCTACGGGTTCCGGATTCGAAAGAATTCCCGTTCCCTAGCGCCGGTCATGGCCCCTGTTTTGGGTCGTGACATATCATCACCTTTGTGACTTATCTCTTTTTCCTTAACACATAAATCCTTATTAGAAAATTCACAATTTACAGGATAAGAATCTGTAAGTTGACCAACAAATAATAAATTTCTTTTCAGATTTAGTACATGTAGAACATCTTTTAGTGGTTGAACTTGATTACTACTTTTAATGCTAGCATTATCGATAGATTTAATTCTTTGTAGTGAGCCATTTCCAATTAACACAGAATCATTACCAAAAATATGGATGTATATTTTTTAACATACCAACATTACTTATCATGTAGTGAGAGGCTCATGTGTCTAATGTCCATTTGGTGTCAAAGATAGTGTTGTCAAGAGTGAGTGTAGCTAAAGCCTTTGGAATTTCATCTCAAGGTTGTGCATGCTTGGACAGATGCTAACATATCTTTGCAACATGTCTTGTGACTCTACAGATTTGACAAGTTTCATTTTGATGCATCTCTCTTTCTGCTAATGTCATTCGATGTCGTTCAAGTGGAGGTGGTCTGCAATTCATGAGGGCTTGCTTGCTGTTAGTGTGATTTGTTTGTTCACTAAGGTTATTGCTTCTTTGATTATATGCTTGAAAGCCACACCGTGAAATTGAAACTATTTTGGGACCTGCGATTAGTGTAGCCAGATTATTGTTTTTTACCATAAAATGCAAGTTGATGTGTTGGTAGTGAACCAGTTTTGTCGTTGCTTATATCCTTGCAATAGAGACACCAATTCCATATAAGAAGGGCGTGGTGGCTTTAGCATCGTTGTGGTAAAGGATTCATACTTTGGTCCTAGACTTGTGAGAAGAGACAAAACCTTAACTTTATCAGTTACTGGGCTTCCTATTACTGTTAGGTTATCGTAGATGCTTTTAAAGTTATGGATATGTTCACCAATGGTGACGTTTTCATCCTTGTAAAGATATGTCAATTGTTGATGAATAGTGAATTCTCTTTCTTAGGAGTCTTGAGCATAAGCTTCTTTAAAAGCATCCCAGACTTATTTAGCTATATCTTGGCCTATGACAAGACTAAGAGCTTCTTCAAAAAGAGTGCCAATAAGCTATCTACGAAGAAGTCGATAAGATTTTCTCTATGTTGTGATTTTGGTAGATGATGATATAGAATCATCTATTATTGTTTTGTCAGTTTCTGATGTAGAGTCATTTGGTATTGTTGAGTCTGTTTTTGGTTTAGCCGTGTCACCAGTGAGATATCCGATCAAATCTTGACTTTTTGCGAGGGCTATAACTTGCTCTCTCTATAGTGGATAATTGTCTTGTTTTAGTTTGAGAGTGATAAATTGCTAACGTTGTGTGAGAGAGAATTCATCTTCTTTTTTTTCTTTGTTGCTTATAGCTACTCTGATGCCAAAAAGAAATTTGGTATAAAACTAAGCTTGTGTTTTAATTTAATGTGAGCAACAAAAGAGGTTTACTGTCACGACCGAAAACTAGGAGTCATGACTGGTGCTAGGAAATGAGAATATATATATATATATATATATATATATATGCATATACATGCATTTCACTCAAAGGTCAAACTCTACTTTTATAAATATAATAAATGCAGAAAACAATTATTTTAATATAAGAAGGATCAAATAGAACCCTATTAATCGCAATCTCAATCAACCATATCATCACTCTAGCCATACAGGCTCACTTAATTCCAAATAGATAACTTATTTCATTTTGAACAGTATATTGACCCCGAGACACTTGGTCAACCGAGCTCTAGCAATCACACCATCAATCACATCACATCTCAATCAAATCAATCAAATCATCTCAATCATATCATAGTTACCACAAGTAATTCCTCACTCAAACCTAAATCTATTGCATCGGTATGTACACAATCCTGGTGTTGCCCACTAGGTAACACGTTCTATTGATATCCTTCATTTAAAATAATTCATACATTCGAAACATAAATAATGTAGAATGATATTCATAATAGTAAAATAAACCATATATATACCAGAAATATACTTAAAATAAACCAAGTACATTTCGGATATATATATGTCAAATAAAACATGAAATATACCAAAGATAAACAAATGATATACTTAAAAACAATTTAAGTATAAATCAGCAATATAACATGCATTTACTTAGAAATATACCTAAAATATACTAAAACTATACCCTAAGTACACTATTCATTTAATAAAACAATTATGAATAAATATACATTTAAAACATGTATATATACTAAAACATGCATTAAGTTTGACATATTTCCAAAAATATACTAAAAATAAACCTAATTATCTAACATGCTGTTATAATCCAGATTTTTAAATTATTTTATTAAATAATGAGATATGCAGTGTTAATAAAATTTAAAAGTTATATTTAATTATTTTACTATTTTGTGACTTATTATCATTATTGTATGTTTAATTGAATTTTCTACGTAAATATATTAATTTGAAATTTATTATTTTGGACGTTTAAATTCCATTGTGTATATTTATTATTTTCGAATACTATTATTTTAATAATGCTAATTTAGTGCATGAATATTTTAATATTATTTCTTTAAGCATCAATATTATTCTATTACTTGATGTGATTTATGTATTATTAATATTTTTGAAAGTATTCCAGTACCATTATTAATGTTATTATTTTCATTGTTATTTATGTGAGTTATTATTACTATTTTTATTTTATTAAATATACATTATATATATATAATGTCCCGACCTCCCCTGTTGGCGTGCCTCTCGTCGGACCGCCTCTCACTGCCACCAGCATCTCCTCCTTCCTCTGGACGCCAGCAACCACTAGAGAGGGTTGTTGAAGCCGTGGGACAGTAGCATTAACTGCAGCAGCTCCTCCTCGCGTGAGACCACCAGCTGTCGTCGCCTTCTGCCATGAATCCTAGCTCCGCCACCTGCTATCACCGGACATGGCAGCAGCTCCGGCACTTGCAGAAGCAGCCCATCCTCTGCCCTTGATCTTTTTCTAGGTAAGTTGTAAGTTAGTGGTTGTTAGTGTTAGTTATTAGGTGGTTGATTTTTTGTAGTTTTTAGGTTGATTTTGGGTTGATCTATAAATATACTAGTTGATCTAAATTATTTTGATTAATTATTGACTATTATATTTAATTATTAATTATTAAATTTTTGTTGTTAATTAATTATTTTAATTTCGAATTTGGGTAAATTATTGTTGTTATATATTGTTAGTTATTATAATGTTGAGAAATTAATTTTTGGGAATTTTATATAATTTTTATAAATATTTTTAGTTTATGTAAATATTGAATAATTGAGTAAAATGAATAATTTGATTGAATTTAAAATTTAATTGTGTGTTTTAGTTGATATTAAAATGTTATTTGATGATAAATAATTTTTATGAATTTATATAATTTTTTATGGAATTTTATGTAAATTATGTGTATTTTGAATTATTAAGTTAAATAAGTATTTTTGTTGAATTGTTGGATAAATATATGTGCTTTGGTTGATATTAGTATAATATATGTTGATTAAATAATTGTAATGATTTTATAATTTTTGAGGAAATTATTTAGTATATTGGATATTTGATATTATAGGGGTAAATGTGTAATTTTGTGTTAATTATAGTTAAATATTATGTTTTAGTTGATTTTATAATTATTTAAGGTATTAAAATGATTTTTACAAATTAATTACTATTTTTAACTAATTAATACTATTTTTTTCAAAAATTATTTTCAAATAATATATTATATATTATTTTGGAAATAAAATGGGTTTTAAACTAATTTTATAATATAATTAAATTGTGAATTTTATTATGTTATGTTGAATAATTGTAAAATTTAATTTTTATTAACATTATATAATATTTTGAGATTAAATGTGTGTTTTATTATTTTTGTGATGATAAATTGTGATTTTAAATGTTATTTACTATTTATGTTAATTTAATTGTAAAATGAAGATTTTATCCCGTTTATGAATTTTATTATCAAATATTGTTTTAGTTAGAAAATAAAGGTTTTTAAATATGTTTATAGGGTTTTGATAATTTTATTATTTTACTGTTTAATATTGTTTGTTTTTGTATTATGAACCTCGGCTGGGGATTTGTGGAGTTTAGAATCCCAACTCGAGGTGTTGTGCTTTGAAATTTTAGACGTGTGTTTTCTATGCAGGATCGGCCCTACTTTTGTAGGGAGATGTTTATTTTACAGAAGAAACTCTGCCAAAATTTCGGTAGATTTCTCATCAAACGTGACAACCGGTCCGAGTCTAGTTTCAAATTTTTGATGAGTCTTTCTATAGTAATCCTAGAAGCATAGAATTAGAAGTTTATTCTAATTGTTGATGTTATTTTATTTTTCTAGCTGCGCCAAGACCGAGACCTAATGGATCAGGCCCGCAGAGTCTGTCTCGAGGAGCGCACACTTGTGAGTTATTATACTTTATATATATGTGTATTGCATTTAAAATGCATGACTTAGGATTTTTCTTTCATTTTCATTATATGTTTTTAAAAGTAATTTAATTTATAATATGATTAGTATACTTTAAGTATATTTTAGTATTTTTGGTTTATTTCTAAATGACTGCATGTTTTATTATTGATTTGTACTTAAATTGTTTTTAAGTATATTTTTGGTATATCTTTGATATATTTCCAAATAAATGCATGTTTTATTATTGATTTAAACCTAACATGTTATTGGTATATTTAGGGTTTATTTTTTATATATGCATGCTAGATAATTAAGTTGTTTTTGGTATATTTTTAGATATGTGTTAAACCTAAATGCATATTTTAGTACATATACATCTTTTAAATGAATATTTATGCATAATCATTTTATTAAATGATTTGTGTACTTAGAGTATATCTTTAGTATATTTAGGTATATTTTTAAGTAAATGCATGTTATATTATTGAAACACACTTAAATTGTTTAAAATTATATTAATGGTTTATCTTTAGTATAGTTCATGTTTTATTTGACATATATATACCCAAAATATACTTGGTTTATTTTAAGTATATTTATGGTATATATATGGTTTATTTTACTATTATGAATGATATTCTACATTATTTATTTTTTGTATGAATGATTTATTATAAATGAAGGATATCAATAAAACGTGCTTCTTAGTGAGTAGCACTAGGACCGTATACGTACTGGTGCGACAGATTTAAGTATGAATGAGGAATTAATTATGGTGATTATGATTTGATTGATTTGATTGAGATGTGATGTGATTAAGAGTGTGATTGCTGGAACTCGATTAACCAAATGTCTCAGGGCCAATCATACTGACAGTCAAACTGCTGGAGCTCGGTTGACTTAATGTTTTGGGGCCAACCTACTGTCCATAATGGAATAAGTGATCTATTTGGATTTAAGTGAGCCTATATGGCTAGGGTGATTATACGGTTGATTAAGGTTGTGATTAATAAGGTTCTATTTAATCCTTCATGTATTAAAATAACTGACTTTTGCATTTATTATATTTATAAAATCAGAGTTTGGCACTTGTGTGAAATGTGTGTATATACATATATATATATATATATATGAATGTCTGACTGGGTATGGTTTAGATTGCATGTATATATAGTATAATAATTCACTCAATGAGGTTTGACTCCCCTCAAGTATATTTTTTTTTGCAGGAGATCCTATATCGTCAGATCTTAGCAGTAGAGTTCTTCGCCGTTGTTCTTCCGTCTCGGCTATTTTATGTAAATGTATAATTTGAACTCTGATTTGTACTCTAGAAACTGCAGTAGTAATGTTATTGTATCATAAGAGTATTATTTTTATTTTGATATTAAATACTTAAAGAGTTGTATTTGAACATTTTATGAATATATTTATTTATGAAAGGATTTGGAGTATTTATTTTGTATATTGATTTGAAAAATTTTAATTCTGTCGTACTTTATATTTATTTATTTCACGATTTTATTTTCTAAGGCTTGCTATGGGTTTCGAATTCGAAAGAATTCTCGTTCCCTAGCGCTAGTCATGACTCCTAGTTTGGGTCATGACACATGCACATATAAAAAAATAAACCCTAAATATACCAAGATATAGTAAATGTATATTGAAAATATGCAAACATATATATCAAGATATACTAAAAATAAATCAAAAATATACCAAATCATATTACAAATTAAATTACTTTTAAAACATATAATGAAAATGAAAAATCCTAAGTCGTAGATTCACGCTCCACGAGACAAATTCAGTGGACCTGATCCATTAGGCCTCGGTCTCGGCGCAGCTAAAAAAATAAAATAATAACAACCATCGGAATAAATTTCTAACTCTATGCTTATAGGATTACTATAGAAAGACTTAATCAAAAATTCAAAACTAGATTTAGACCGGTTGTCATGTTTTATGAGAAATCTACCAAAATTTCGGTAGAGTCTCCTCTGTAAAACGGACATCTCTCGACAAAAATAGGGCCGATTCTGCACAGAAAACACACTTCTAATAAAAATCACAACACCTTGGGTTGGGACCCCCAAACTCCACAAATCCCCAATCGAGGTTCACAATACACAAACAAACAATATTAAACAGTAAAATAATAAAAATTATCAAAAACTTATAAAAATATTTAAAAACCTTTATTTTTCAATTAAAACATAAAAGTCTAATTTAAATAATATTTGAGAATAAAAAATTGATAAATGAAATAAAATTTCCATTTTACAATTAAATTAATACAGATTGTAAATAATATTTAAAATCACAATTTAACATCATTTAAAATAATAAAATACACATTTAGCCTCAAAATAATAAATACACTTATTATTTACATAATATTCCAAAATTATCACAATTTAACTAATAAAATCTCAAATATTATATAATATTAATAAAAATTCAATTTTACAATTATTCAACATAACATAATAAAATTCACATTTAATTGCCTAAATAGCTTAATTATATAATAAAATTAGTTTAAAACCCATTTTATTTCCAAAATAATATATATAATATATTATTTGAAAACAATTTTTGAAAAATAGTATTAATTAGTTAAAAAATAATAATTAATTTGTAACAATCATTTTATTACCTTAAATAATTATAAAATCAACTAAAACATAATATTTAACTATAATTAACACAAAATTACACATTTATCCCTATAATATCAAATATCCAATATACTTAAATATACTAAATAATTTCCCCAAAAATTATAGAAAATGATTAAAATTATTTAATCAACATATAATATACTAATATCAACCAAAACACATATTTAACCAATAATTTCAACAAAACTACATATTTAACCTAATAACTCAAAATACACATAAATTGTATAAAATTCCATAAAAATTGTATAAATTTATAAAAATTATTTTATCAACAAATAACATTCTAATATCAACTAAAACACAAAATTAAACTTTAAATTCTATTAAAATGCACATTTAACTCAAAATTCTAAAATTTACATAAACTAAAAATATTTCTAAAAATTATATAATAATCCCAAAAATCAATTTCTCAACACCAAAATTAATAACAATAATTTAACTAAATTCATAATTAAAATAATTAATTAACAAAAATTAATTATATAATAATAAAATAATAAAAAATTCACCAAAATTAAAATAAATTCCAAAAATTATAACAAAAATATTTTCATGAAGCTTGAGCATTAATGATCAAAGTTTGTAAAAGAAGATGGCAAGAATCAACCGAAAATCAACTAAACAAAATTAGAAAACACTAAATGCCAAAAACCAAAAATTTAACAAAACTCTCAAATGATCGAATTCCAGCTTGAAGGAAGCTTGGATTCATATTCCTCGTGACTTAGGGAGTCAAACGGCACCAGCGGGGCAAGCTGAGGTGGCCAGAAACGCGAGGGACATCGCCGGAAGCCACTGCTACAACTTTCAGTTCCTGCTGCTGCTCGTCGTCGCCGGAGAAGAAGTATAGGGTGGCGGTGGACAGCAGGAGGAAGGTGGTTGCTGGCAGAGGTGAAGGAGGCACAGTGAGGAGTTAGAGGTCGAACTTGCACGAGGAGAGGAGGTGATTCTGGTTTTGTATGTATATATATATATATATATATATTTATATTTATATATATATATATATATATATATATTTATATTTATTTATTTATTTAATAAAACTTTATATTATAACTTATATAATATAACTTTATATTATAATAAACCTCCACCACACAATAAATAAATATCTCTCTCTCATACACACACACATATATATATATATAAACACACATATACATTAACACTAAAAAAAATAACATTTACATAAACAATAAATAATAATAATACCAATAATATAATTCAATAAAAATAAAAATATTAAAATAATAATGCATATAAACTAGCGTCATTAAAATAATACTAATAATATTAATAATAAAAATAATAACCATGATGATAATAATGCTCAACACATTTGAAAATAACAATAATATTTATAAAATAATTTATAATGCACTAAATTAATGTTATTAAAATAATAGTATTCAAAAATAATAAATATACATAATGGAATTTAAACGTTCAAAATAATAAATTTCAAATTAATATATTTACTTAGAAAATTCAATTAAATATAAATAATGATAATAAATCACAAAATAGTAAAATAATTAAATATAACTTTTAAATTTTATTAACACTGCATATCTCATTATTTAATAAAATAATTTAAAAACCAGAGTTATTACATTTACACTGTTTTTTTTATACCTAAGGCAATAGAAACAACTATATAAGAAAAGAAGAAATAAATATAGAAACTTAGACTATAATCCCTATAATCAAGTTAGAATTGTAATCCCTTAAATCAAGCTAGAATGATCCCCTTGATTATGATTGAGCTGTACTCAAGTCAATCAGATCACCCAAGAATATCTCTAAAGATTTAATATGAGGATTATGTGCATCCTTATCACTCCTAATAGTGCAGTAGTTGTAAGCACCTAATTTCGGGATGCAATTGTGCATAATTACGACGTAAGCCCCTATGATGAAATTCATTCAAAAATTAAACTTGGTTGTCGATTTTCTTAACTTTAGGGACTAAATTGCAACATTTTTTAAGATTTGATTGCAAATAAGTCAATTTTTCAAGGGTCTTTTGGTAATTAAAAGTAAAAAAAATTGAAAATCAAAATTATGGATTTCCATGCCAATCGAAATTATGGATTTCCGATTAGAAATCCATATTTCCGATCGGAAATCTAGATTTCCGTTCAGAAATCCAATTTTCTGATCGGCATTGCACAATTTCAACTCGTAAAATCCCATTTTTAAAAATTTTTACGTATTTTTTATCGATTTTTCAGTATTTTGATTGGTTAAAAATTGAATTTTTATAATTATTTTTTATCTGGAAAAGATTTTGACGCATTCAAAACATGCAACTTTCAAAAATTAAATCCTTATTAGTCTGTTTTAATAAGGAGATGAGTCTGTTCCTCCTTTGGAGGAGGCTAGTACGTGCGGACTTTGAATTTAAAAGCAGAGTCTGCATGCGTGCTAGAAGGGGGACTTTTTTTGGAAAATTTTTTGAAGATTCACAGAAATAACAGCGTAAAAAACTTGATTGCGTATAAAAGAGAAAAAAAAACCCTAAAAATCGAAAAGCTATTGAGAACACCCTTTCCAGTCCAGAATCAAACAACAAGTCAAAAACAACGATGAAAATCCTAGTCTAAGGGGCTATCTCAAAGCATATGCACAAAACATTCCCTTTTTTTTTTCTTCTCTTCTCTTTTTGTGATTTTTTATTTTATTTCATTATTATTTTCGTGTTCAATTTCATTACTAATCTAATTTTTTATGTTTTTTTTGTTTTGATGCTCGATTATGGATTGAGGAGGATACTACTTGTGTTCAAATGAATAAAAGATCCATAGAATCCATGAAATGATTTGTATTGTTTTTCAATAGATATTAGGGTTTTAATTTTCATTTACCTTTATGTGTTCTATGTAATTATTCATGGGAGTATAATTATTTAATTTTTGTATGTAGTTTGTAATAGCCCAAGTAGTTGATTAGTAAAAGATTTAATTTTTTGTATTTAAAATCAATTAGTAATTAGTTTAATTGGGTAAAAATTAATTAAAATTAATGGTGGCTTTAGTTAATTAGGGTTTGTATGTAATTAAATTAGGTTTTTTAGAAATCATATGTGAATGTATTTTGATTTGATTTTGCTATGTTTTTTTATGTTTTTGGGCCCCAAGCCCACGTTTAGGTCTAATCCATTTAATAAATAGGCTTAAAAATGATTTAGGATTTTAAATAATTAAAATCAATTTAGGCCCATTAGGTTAATTAGATTTTAGGCCCACTTAGTTAATTAAAAACTTGTTTAGACTTAGCTCAACCCACTTAAATTCATTTCTTTTAAAATAAATAGACCTAGGCCTACTAGGCCGGCTAATTCATTTTTCCTTTAAAATTGAATAGACTTAAGCCCATATCTTAGACAGATTAAAATAAATAGATATAGGCTCACTAATTAATAAAAAATATAGGCCCACCTTTAGTCCATTTCACTTGTAAATAAAAAATGTAAATCTAATTGACTTTTTAATAAAATTAACATAGTTTAGACTTATGGACAACATAATATTAAGTGCATTTATTATGTGTAATTTTATTGACTAAATGCCTAGGGTTAGATGGATGTCAAATAGGGTTTAATAAAATTGCATGTAATTGGAGGATGAAATAATCATTTATAAAATTATTCTAAATGAACACGAGACTAAAAGAAGTTAGTATTCCGTATCTAGAATCTTCTGGTTATGGTGCTAGCTTTCTTTTAGGGAATCAAGTACACCTTTTCGATTTGTCTTAGTTATTACCTTAGGTGGCGACTCCTCATCTCCATGTCATGTCTTTGTGATAATGATTAGTGTGTTCTTTAAGGCCCTGAGTCTAAACAATGTTAGGTGTTATGACCCAAAATAGGGGCATGACCGATGCTAGGGAACGAGAATTCTTTCGAATCTAAACCCGTAGCAAACCTTAAAAATAAAATAAAAACATGCAATAATAATAACATAAATAGAATATTTTGCAGCGGAAATAAATATCATAAATAAAATAAATATAATCCACCAACTCATTTAAATAAAAAAACTCTTCTCATATATAAATAATCTTTTAATACAAATCTCAGTTCAAATCTTTAAAATACATATCTCATACAAACATAATACATAAATCTCACAACTGACTACAACTACTGTAATGTCTAGATTATAAAATAAAATCAAGTAAGCAGATTATATAGTAAAGCCGGGGCAGAAGAAATCCAGTGTAAGGGTCTGCTACTGAGGTCTGAAGATGAAGACTCTCATAAAAAATAGTCAACGGAGGGAAGTTAGACCTCACTGAGTGAATTGTTATAATATATATACATGCATAGCTAAATGACAATTCACACATTCAATAATATATATAATAAATATATATACAATAAAAACACACAGATGTAGCAAAATCATTTTATATAAATACTGAAAATAATATCCGTTTATGAAGGATCAAATAGAATCCTAGATGATCGCAACCTCAAACAGTCTTAGACAACACTCTAGCCATACAGGCTCACTTATTCCAAATAAATTCACTTATTCCATTTGGACAGTAGATTGGCCCTGAGACACTAAGTCAACCGAGCTCCAGCAATCTGACTGTCAGTGTGATTGGCCCCAAGACACTTGGTCAACCGAGCTCCAGCAATCATACTCTCAATCACATCACACATCAAATAAATCAATCCACTCAATATCCACAAATAGGTTAGTAATATAACCTAAATTCTATAGTCGTACTGGTACGTATTCGGTCCTAGTACTGCCCATTAGATAGCATGTTCTATTGATATCCTTCATTTAAAATAAATCCATACATTCATAAAATAAATGATGCATGACATTAATTAAAATAACAATATAAACCATATATATACTAGAATATATCAAAAACAAACTAAGTATATTTTGAGTATATATACGTCAAATAAATTCAATTTAATTATAAAATAAACTATAAATATACTTAAAAACATTTTAAGAATAATTCATTAATAAAACATGCATATAATTTTAAATATACCAAAAATAAACCTAAGCAATTGTTAAACCATATATGCATATTTTATATAATTAAAACATACATTTCTAAAAACATACATCCTAGAGCACATATATATATGATAACAACTCACAGTTATTGTGCTCCTCGAGATAGGTTCGACAGGCCTGGTCCACTAGACCTCAGTCTCGGTGCAACTAAACAAACAAACGACAATACGAAATTAGAATAAGTCTATCGAAATTCCTAAAGACTCGACCTAGAATACTAGATAGATAAAGAATAGGAATTCGACCGGACATCATGTTTTACCAGAATTCTATTGAAAATCCTGCAGAATTTTCCCTATAAGATGAACATCTCTCTATTCAAAGAGTAGAGCCGGGTCCTGCAAAGAAACACACTTCAAAAATATACAACCACACAATCCCTCAGTCGGACTCCCAAACTACAATTCTACTGACCAAGGTTCACAATTCACGAGATAATTACAGAACACATTAAAAAGGCCAAGAATACCCAAAAATACCCTTTAATACTCAAAATATAGAAATTTAGATATTTAAACACTAAAAATAATTATTTTACCAATAAATACATAAAAACCCTAATTTTAATAAAATATTATTAAAAATTCATAATTCTCGATAAATTCGTAAATATTAACCAAAATATATTTTATAAATCTAAATAACATAATTAGCCTTAAAACATATTAAAAATCGATAAAAGCTCATTTATTAAGAAAAATAGTATATTATATATAATTTGAAAATAATTTACGAAAAATAGTTTGAATAGTTAAAAATACTAAATAATTTGTAGAAATCATTTTTATACCTCAAATAACTATTAAAACCAATTTCATTATATTTTTAGCCAATTTAGTGCCAAATTACTAAAATACCCCTACTATATATAAATTCACTATAATTGTTAAAAAATTCAATAAAATAATATAATTACTCAAAAATTAATTTTTCAATATATAATTCAATAATATCAATAATTATACTCAATTAAACAATTAATTTCAATAAAATGCATAATTAACCTAATTTTCTAAAAAATCACCTAAACTAAATAAATTCACAATAATTACATTAAAAATCATAAAAATTAAAAATAAATTTCTAAAATTCATTTTAACACCTATAAACACCATAAATCAAAATTTCATAATTTAATTAATTAATTTACAAAAATTAGAAAATATTAATAAAATAATCAAAAATTCACAAAAATCAAAATAATTCCCAAAAATTCCACAAAAATTACAACATGTATATTGAGCTACTAGGATCAATATTTGTAAAGGAATTTTTCTTGAATTGTTGAAATCAAAGCTAAAAAAAATTAAGAACTCAAAGTGGCCAAAATTGAAAATTGAAAACTGAAAACCTAGGGAAATCTAGACCAAATCAAGTGAAACCAAGCTTAGAAATGCACTCACCAGAGCTCAAGGAAGAGATAGAGACCGGTGGCACTTCAAATGGTGGCCGAAATTGTACTGATCGGCGTTGGAAGCAAGTTTCGGCTTCGTGGGGAAAATCCAATCAAACAATGCCAAAAAAGGGAGCTAAGGGCAGTGGGGATGGGCTGGAGATGGAGGAGAAAGGCTGAGAGGCACTCCGCCGATGAGAAACGAAGGTGACAGTGGCCGGAGATGGAGATGGGTCGACAAGAAGCTTGAAGATAATGATAGTGGCAGAAATGTAAATATGGCAAACTTTTTTTAAGTAAATATTATATGTATATATATGTATATATATAACTATAGTTTATATTATTATAATATATAAATATTATATGCACAATAATTATTCACCACACGCATAATTAATAATATCTCTATACATATACATATATATATACAGATTAATTATTATTAAAACTATATAATATAATATAAATTTAATTAAAATAAACCTTAATTTTATTTAAATGCGCATATATGCATGTATATGTATATATTTTAATATGACACGTAAAATCGTGCATGGACTCATGCAATTTTACAAAACTGTCTAAAATAATTAATATTTATTTATTTAAGTTTTAATTTCCCCAAAAATAAAACTCTCGGAAAAATTTTATGTAAAAGACGTAAAATAATAAAAAATGACTTAATAAATAATAAGCTAATTAATCAAATATATATAAAAATTATTAACACTGCATATCCCGATGCAGTTTAAAATTATTTAAAAACTCGGGATATTACATTGCGGTTGCTAAAATCTTAAATGCGCGCTAAACCTCGCCGTCTACAGTAGCCTTATCACTCCAAAGAATCCTCTTCTTGCTCTAATTGTGGAATTGATGGTGGTGTGTTAATAAAGTTGAACTTTAAAATAAAAGGAAAATAAGTAAATAAAATTGACTATCATGGTTGGTTAAAGCATAAAAAGAATTTTTGTTGCTAATTATGTGTTAAGTTTAATAGTTTTTTAGGTTGGTTTGGTGCTTTTTTTTTAATGTTTATAGTGTTTATTGTTATATTTTATTAGAATTTAATTATTTATTTGTTTATGTTTGTTTTTCTGGAAGTAGATATACAAAGGAGGACACAAACAAGCAATTATGGAAGGAGACAAGTAATTATAGAGAGAATAATAAAAAAAAGAATAAATAATAATGAAAACATTGTGTATAATATCCCGAGTTTTTAAATATTTTTATACTGCATCGGGATATGCAGTGTTAATAATTTTTGTATATATTTATGATATTTTATGAGTTTGTTGTTTGTTTAAAGCTAATTTTAATTATTTTATATTATTTTAAGTACTTTACGTAAAATTTTTTCGGAAATTATATTTTCGGGGAAATTGACACGTAAATAATTTAATATTAATTATTTTGACTAGTTTTACGAATTTGCATGAACTCATACATAATTTTTAAGTGCTAAAATAAAATGTATATATGTGTATTTATTTAAATTAATTAGGATTTAATTAATTACCTTAATTTTTATTATTTAGTTTTAATATTAATTAATTAATTTTAAGTGTATAAATTATTAAATATATTAAAATATTTGTGTGGTGAGTATTATTTGTGTGTGGAATATATATAATATTATAATATAAGGTGGACATATATATATATACATATATACATATATACATTATTATTTATCAAAAATCAGAAGTTTGTTTTATTTACAATTTTGCCACTATCTTCATCTTCTTCCCTCTCGATCAGGTTTTTCACCATTTCCGGCCACTGTGACCTCTGTTTCTTGCTGTCATTGTGCCCCTCAGCCTTCCTCCTCCCTTGCCAGCCATTCCCAACGCCTGAAGCTCCCTTTTCCGGTAAGTTTTAACCGGTTTTTCTCAAAGAAGTCGAAAATCGATCAAGCTTCGATCGACGTGATTCCAGCCACCAATTTGACGCCACCAATCTCTATCTTCTCCTTGAGCTCCGGTGAGTGTGATTCCAAGCTTTGTTTTACTTAAAATCATCTAGATTTTCCTAGGTTTCAATTTCTTCATTTCAGCCATTTAGGGTTTCAAATTTTTTTGAGCTTCAATTTGATTGATTAATGAAAACTCCCTTCAAAAAATTTGATCTTGGAAGCTCAATCTATATGCTATAATTTTTGTAGAGTTTTTTGAATTTATTTTGATTTTTGGGTATTTTTTATTATTTTATTATTATTTTCTAATTTTTGAAAATTAATTAATTAAATTATGAAATTTTTTTTATGGTAATTATAGGTGTTAAAATGAATTATAGAAAATTTATTTTTAATTTTTGTGAATTTTTATATATTTATTTGGAATTTATTAAGTTTATGTAATTTTGAAAAATAGGGTTAATTATGTGTTTAATTGAAATAAATTGGTAAATTGAGTATATTTATTGATATTATTGAATTATATGTTGAGAAAATTAATTTTGAGTAATTATATTATTTTTTGTGGAATTTTTGGATTTATTTTAGTAAATATATATATATAGGGGTATTTTGGTAATTTTATACTAATTGGCTAAAAATGTAATTAAATCAGTTTTAATAGTTATTTAGGGTATAAAAATAATTTCTAAAAATTATTTAGTATTTTTAACTAATTAAAACTATTTTTCGTAAATTATTTTCAAATTATATGTATATTATACGATTTTTCTAAATAAATGAGTTTTTTATCGGTTTTTAATAAGTTTTAGGGTTAATTACGTAATTTGGAATTATAAAATGTATTTTTATTATAAAAGGGCATTTTCAGTATTTTATAATTATTCTATAAATTATGAATCTCGATCGATGAATTGTAGTTTGGAGTCCGACTGAGGGATTGTGGTTGTGAATTTGGTGTTATTCCGAAGTGTGTTTTCTTTGCAGGATCGGCTCTACTTTTTGAGTAGAGATATGTCTGTTTTACAGGGGAGGTTCTGTCGGATTTTTGATAGAATTCTCGTAAAACGTGATATCTGGTCAAATCCCTATTCTAATTCTGTGTCTAAAATTCTAGATCGAGTCTTTAGAATTTCCGTTAAATTTATTTTGATTTCATGTTGTCATTTGTTTGTTTAGTTGCACCGAGAACGAGGCCTAACGGATCAGGCCCGCCGAGTTTGTCTCGTGGAGCACTAACATGTGAGTTATTATACTGTATATATATGCATTACATATAGGATGCATCACTTAGGGTTTTTTTTTTTTTATTTTCATTGTATGTCTTTAAAGTGATTTAAGTTATAATATTTTTGGTATATCTAGGGTTGTACTTTTGTATATATATGCATGTTAAATAATTATTGATGATATTTTGGTATATGCACATTAAACATTTAGGTTTATGTTTAATACATTTTAATATATATACATGTTTAAAAATGTACATTTAGACATAATTATTTTATTAAATGATTAGTATACTTTAGGTATAGTTTCAATAGATTTTAAGTTTATTCTTAAATAATTGCATGCTAAATTTTAAACCTACACTTAAATTGTTTTTAAGTTTATTTTTGGT
Source organism: Mallotus nudiflorus (assembly GCA_947683625.1). NCBI lineage: Eukaryota > Viridiplantae > Streptophyta > Magnoliopsida > Malpighiales > Euphorbiaceae > Mallotus > Mallotus nudiflorus. The sequence continues at coordinate 92,329 of CANTUR010001056.1, forward strand.
ATATTTTTGATATATTTCCCCAAATAAATGTATGTTTTATTATTAATTGAAACCTAAAACATTAGTGGTATACTTAGGGTTTAATTGTGATTTATGCATGCTAGAAAATTAGGTTATTTTGGTAGAATGTGAATATATGTTAAACCTAAACACATATTAAATGAACATTTATACATAAATATTTTATTAAATGATTTGTGTACTTAGGGCATATCTTTTGAATATTTAGGTATATTTTTAAGAAATGCATGTTATATTATTGTTATACATTTAAATTGTTTTTAACTATATTAATGATTTATATTTAGTTTATTTCATATTTTATTTGACATATATATATATATACCCGAAATATACTGGGTATATTTTAGGTATATTTTTTTGTGTATATATATATATATGGTTGGTTTTACTATTATGAATATTGTTCTACATTAATTATTTTCCGAATGAATGATTTATTTAAATGAAGGATATCAATAGAACGTGCTTCCTAGTGGGCAGCAGTAGGACCGTGTACGTACCGGTGCGATAGATAAGGGTTGAGTGAGAAATAATTATGGTGATTATAATTGATTTTATGGATTTGACTAAGATTAATGGTATGTTAGAGATAGTGTGATTGCTGTAGCTCGGTTGACCAGAGATCTCGAGGCCAATCACACTAACAGTTAGACTGCTGGAGCTTGGTTGACTTAGTGTCTCGGGGCCAGTCTACTGTCCATAGTGGAATGAATGATCTATTGGGTTGATAGAGATGTGAGGTGATAAATAGTATGATTGCTGGAGCTCAGTTGACCAGGGGTCTTGGGGCCAATCACACTGACAGCCAGACTGTTGGAGCTCGGTCGACTTAGTGTCTCGGGGCCAGTCTGCTATCCAGTTTGGAATAAGTGTTCTATTTGGAATCAAGTGAGCCTATTTGGCTAGAGTGATGATGGGGTTGATTGGGGTTACTATTTGTCACGACCCAAACTAGGAGTTATGACCGGCGCTAGGAAACGAGAATTCTTTGGAATTCGGAACCCATAGCAAGCCTTAGAAAATAAAATCATGCAATAAATAAATAAAAAGTACGACAAAATTAAAAATTTTCAAATTAATATATAAATCAAATACTCCAAATCCTTTTATCAATGAATACATATTCATATAGTAATCAAATACAAATTTTTCAGAGTATACAATATCAAAACAATATAATACTCTTCTGATTCAATAACATAACTACTACAGTTTCTAGAATACAAATCAGAGTTCAAAATATACATTTGCATAAAATAGTCGGGACTGAAGAACACCAGCGAGGAACTCTACAACTAAGGTCTGACGATATGGGATCTCCTGAAAAAAAATAATTGAGGGGGGTCAGACCTCACTGAGTGAATTATTATACTATATATACATGCAAACTAAATAATAACAATCAGGCATTTATATATATATATATATATATAACACACATTTCACACGAATGCCAAACTCTGCCTTTATAAATAGACTAAATGTAGAAAATGTTTGTTTTAATTCATGAAGGATCCATAGAACCCTAATAATAGTAATCCCCAATCAACCCCATCATTACTTTAGCCATACAGGCTCACTTGATTCCAAATAGAACACTTATTCCAAACTGGACAGCAGACTGGCCCCGAGACACTAAGTCGACCGAGCTCTAGCAGTCTGGCTGTCAGTGTGATTGGCCCCGAGACACTTGGTCAACCGAGCTCCAGCAATCACACTATCTATCACCTCACATCTCAATCAACCTAATAGATCATTCAATCCACTTATGGACAGTAGACTAGCCCCGAGACACTAAGTCAACTGAGCTCCAACAGTCTGACTGTCAGTGTGATTGGCCCTGCAATCACACTATCTAACATACCATTAATCTTAGTCAAATCCATTAAATCAATTATAATCACCCAAAATTAACTCTCACTCAACCCTATTCTTTCACATTGGTACGTACACGGCCCTAGTGTTGCCCACTAGGATGCACATTCTATTGATATCCTTCACTTAGAATAAATCCTTTATTCTGAAAATAATTAATGTGGAACGATATTCATAATAATAAAATCAACCATATATATATACCAAAAATATACCTAAAATATAGTCAATATATTTCGGGTATATATATGTCAAATAAAATATGAAATAAACTAAAGATAAATCATTAATATGGTTAAAAACAATTTAAATGAGTAACAATAATATAACATGCATTTTCTTAAAAATATATTTAAATATACAAAAGATATACCCTAAGTACACAAATCATTTAATAAAACATTTATGTATAAATGTTCATTTAAATATATGTTTAGGCTTAACATATATTCACAAATATGCTAAAAATAAACCTAATTATCTAGCATGCATATATCAAAAATAAACCCTAAATATGCCACTAATGTATTAGGTTTAATTTAATAATAAAACATGTATTTATTTAGAAATAAATAAAAAATATACTAAAAATAGACTTAAAAATAATTTAAGTGTAGGTTTATAATATAACATGCAATTATTTAAGAATAAACCTAAATTATACTAATCATTTAATAAAATAATTATGGTTCGATGCACATTTAAATCATGTATAAATATTAAATTATAACAAACATAAACCTAAATATCTAACATACATATATCAAGATATACTAAAAATAAACCGAAAATATACCAAATCATATTATAATAAAATTACTGTTTAAACATATAATGAAAATGGAAAATCCTAAGTCATGCATCCTATATGCAATGCATATATATATAGTATAATAACTCATATGTTAGTGCTCTACGAGACAAACTCGACGGGCCTGATCCATTAGGTCTTGGTCTCGGCGCAGCTAGACAAACAAATGACAACATAAAATCAGAATAAATTTAACGAAAATTCTAAAGACTCGATCTAAAATTTTAGACATAAAATTAGAATAGGGATTGGACTGGATATCACATTTTACGAGAATTCTATCGAAAATCCGGTAGAATCTCCCCTGTAAAACGGACATCTCTCTACTCAAAGAGTAGAACCGGTCCTGCAAAGAAAACACACTTCGGAATAACACCAAATTCACAACCACAATCTCTCGGTCGAACTCCAAATTATAATTCATCGACTGAGGTTCACAATTCACATAATAATTACAAAATACAAAAAATGCCCTTATATAATAAAAATACATTTTATAAATCCAAATTACGTAATTAACCCTAAAACACATTAAAAACCAATAAAAACTCATTTATTTAGAAAAATTGTATATTATATATATAATTTGAAAATAATTTATGAAAAATAGTTTTAATTAGTTAAAAATACTAAATAATTTGTAGAAATCATTTTTATACCCTAAATAACTATTAAAACCAATTTAATTACATTTTTAGCCAATTTAGTGTAAAATTACCAAAATACCTATATATATAAATTTACTAAAATAAATCCAAAAATTCACCAAAAATAATATAATTACTCAAAATTAATCTTCTCAACATATATTTCCATAATATCAATAAATATACTCAACTAACCAATTTATTTCAATTAAACACATAATTAACCCTATTTTTCAAAATTACATAAATTTAATAAATTCCAAATAAATATATAAAAATTCACAAAAATTAAAAATAAATTTCTATAATTCATTTCAACTCCTATAATCACCATAAAACATAATTTCATAATTTAATTAATTAATTTTCAAAAATTAGAAAATATTAATAAAATAATAAAAAATTCACAAAAATTAAAATAAATTCCAAAAATTCTAAAACAATTATAGCATGTAGATTAAGATTTCAAGAACAAATTTTGTGAAGGAAGTTTTTATGAATCAATCAAATTGAAGCTAAAAAAAATTTGAAACCCAAAATGGCTGAAATGAAGAAATTGAAACTTAAGCAATTCTAGACCAAATCAAGTGAAACAAAGCTTGGAATCACACTCACCAGAGCTCAAGGAGAAGATAGAGACTGACGGTGTCAAAAACGGTGACCGAAAATGGCTTGATTGGAGTTGAGATGAAATTTGGCCTCCACTTGATTTTCTAGCCAAAACATACTGGAAAAGGGAACTTTAGGTGGTGGAAATGGCTGGAGGTGGAGGAGGAAGGATGAGAGACATAGTGACAACAAGAAAACCAGCTGGAAATGGCTGGAAATGGAAGAAAACGTGTTGGGAGGAAGAAGAAGAAGGGAGGGGCAAAATCATAAATAAAAGCAAACTTTTGATTTTTGTTATAAAATAATGTATATATGTATATATATATATATATATATATATATATATATATATATATATATATATATATATATATATATATATATATATATATATATATATGTCCACCTTATATTATAGTAATACATATATTCCCACACACAAATAATACTCACTACACAAATATTTTATTATATTTAATAATTTATACATTTAAAATTAATTAATTAATACAAAAATTAAATAATAAAATTAAGGAAATTAATTAAGCTCTAATTAATTTAAATAAATACATATATATACAATTTATTTTAGCACTTTAAAATTATATATGAGTTCATGCAAATTCGTAAAACTAGTTAAAATAATTAATATTAAATAATTTACGTGTCAATTTTCCCGAAAATATAATTCTCGAGAAAATTTTACGTAAAGTACTTAAAATAATATAAAATAATTAAAATTAGCTTTAAACAAACAACAAACTCATAAAATATCATAAATATATACAAAAATTATTAACACTACATATTCCGATGCAATATAAAAATATTTAAAAACTTGAGATATTACACTATTATTAGGGTTCTATGAATCCTTCATGAATTAAAACAAACGTTTTCTGCATTTTGTATATTTATATAAGCAAAGTTTGACATTCGTGTGAAATGTATGTATATATATATATAAGAATGCCTGATTGTTATGGTTTAGATTGCATGTATATATAGTATAATAATTCACTCGATGAGATCTGACCCCCCTCAATTATTTTTTTTTTCAGGAGATCCCATATCGTCAGACCTTAGTTGTAGAGTTTCTTGCCGGTGTTCTTTGGTCCTGGCCATTTTATGCAAACATATATTTTGAACTCTGATTTGTATTTTAGAAACTGCAGTAGTAGTGTTATTGTATCGGAAGAGTATTATATTGTTTTGATATTATATACTCTGAAAATTTGTATTTGATTACTATATGAAGATATATTCATTGAGAAGGATTTGAAGTACTTATATTATATATTGATTCAAAAAATTATAATTTTGTCGTATTTTTATTTAATTATTGCATGATTTTATTTTCTAAGGCTTGCTACGGGTTCCAGATTCAAAAGAATTCTCGTTCCCTAACGCCGATCATGACTTCTAGTTGGGTCGTGACATTATGATAGGGAAGGAGATATGAACTAGAGATGGGAAGATGTGTTGGAATATTATGAAATTTGTTAGTAAAAGAGAAGAGAGTTGTGATAAAGAAGGAGACACACGGTGAAAAAAAAAAAAAAAAACTACTAAAAAAGAAGGCTATAAGAGTTTTCAACAAGAGCTAGAGAGCAAAGAATTTTTCTTTTTTCTTTTTAAGTTCTTAATGTATTTTATTTTTTAATTTTAGAACATAATAAATATTATGTTTAGTTAATTTTATTTATGTTAGGGATTGTTAAATTTATTTTAATTTAAGTTGATTTATATATATTGGTATTTCTTTTAATTTGCATTAAACATTCGTTAAACTTAATTGTTTATAATTTGGTCACTCATAATTGATTTTTAATTAAAATTAATTATTGAGAAATATTAATCTTAATAGAAATATAAATACTTGATTAATTGATTTAAATCTAGAGATAGTTTAAATTATTTTAATTTCAATTGGTTGTATTTTATGATTTATTTACTAAATTTGATTAGATTTAAATTTAATGAGACTTAATTAAAAACTTTTCAATTGATATAAATAAATTAAGTAATTTTTAATTACTAAAAAAATTAATTTCTTATAATCGATTTATTTAAAATATAGTGGTACAATTTCTAATATTATTCTATCATTTACTTATTAAAATTTATTTGTTTGTTAAGTCTCATCCAGGTCAGTTAGAATATATGATTTGACCTCAACTCAATTACTGCTAAGTTTTTTTTTTTAGGAACAATTATTGCTAAGTTGAACTTTAAAAGAAAAGAAAAATAAATAAATAAAATTAACTATCATGGTTGATCAAAAACGGAAAAAGAATTTCTGTTGCTGGGAATCGAAGCGGGTCTTTTGGGTGAGAGCCGAATATCTAACCAACTAGATTACAACAGATTGCTGATGCTAAATATTGCCTCTATTTTATTATTAAGTCATCTCTTGCAGCCATTAACTTCGCTTTGCTGGGATCACAGATGATTCAAGTTTTCCTGCTACTTCTGTTAGTCTCTTGCAGCCATAAACTCTTTACAGCTTACTTGCTTTTTCTTTTTCTTAATTATGTAATTTGAACCCATTCTTGTTTTTTCTATCACCCATGAGCGTGCATGAATCTTGGAGAAATTGAACTATCCCGGAAATTCAAACTAAAATCTCCATAATTGAAAACATCCATTGACCATTAGCTCAAAAATTTTGAATAGAATAAGTATGGAGAATACGAGTTCTCCAAATCAAAAATTGAACCGAATCATCCCAAATTACACCGAACTAAATAGTCAAAATCAGAACTAATAATTTGCTAAAATTATATATATATATAACAACAATAACAATAATAATAAATAAATAAATAAAAGCTTAAAATTATGTGTTATAAATGAAATTTAATATTATTTTAATAATTAATTATATAGACAATTAGACAATTCATAACTAATTTCTCATTTAATATATATTTTTAGGTTATAAGTACTAATTATATATATATGTATATGTATATGCATATACACATACACATCCAAATAAACATGTATATATACACACTGATATATTGATATACATACATACATACATATAGACAGTTTATATTGTAACACATATTCTATATTTATAATTAATAATCAAGTTATAGTTTTGTGTTATAAATGAAATTTAATATTATTTTAAAAGTAATTATATAGGTAATTAAACAATTATTAATTAATCACTCAATATATATTTTTAGGTTATAAGTAATGATTTATTAATTATATATATATAGATAAATCATATATGCGTGCTTGTATATACATTTACTAATTTATTAAATAGATATATCATATTTGTGTGTATATAAATGTGCAATAATATAATAAAATTTTAATATTATAAATAAATTTTTTTCATAGTAAAATTGATAGTCATGTTTAAATTATTTTAATATAAATATTAAAATAAACTTAAAAATGTAATTTAATTAAAATTTTAATATTATTAATATAAAATATATAGTATAAATTAAAAAAATGTATTTTTTCTTATTTTTAATTTATTAGTTATTATTGCTAAATATTATAACAAATTATTAATGCTATAATTAAATAACTTATCTCTAACAACAAAATAACGTAGTTTTGGATAATAAATTTAAAAGTGCAATTTAATTAAAAAAAATTAATATTATTAATATAAAATATTTAATATAAAGTAAAAAATATATACTTTTTAATTTTAATTTATTAATTATTATTTCTAAATATTATAACAAATTACATCTATTTAAAAAAAAAAAAACTAATCTCTGACAACAAAATTACATAGTTTGATCAAAACTATTGAAACTCTAACATCCATTGCTCTAATCCTCTTTTGTTATGGCCAAGAGGAAAAAATAAAAAGCCAACTTAATTCTCGTGATTTTCATATCACTTATTCAACCTCAGCCGCCTACTCCTCCTGTCACTCTCGTCTCACCGGTCATCGCCACCGCCACCATCTTCTTCTTTTACTTCTGCCATCCTCGCCCTCGCCGTTCATCATCTTCTTCTTTTACGTCTGTCTGTCTGTCGGCTTCGCCCTCGCCCTCGCCCTCACCCTCACCTTTGCAAGCTTCGCGACTGATTAGAAAATCAGTAAGATTCAACGCAACCTCGACGGCTCTCAGAACATCCATTTCTCGTCCTGCCTGAAAAATCAATCCACCAGCTGACTAGAGTCACCCCTCACCGTTCACCGCTTCTCCAATCACAGCTCTCGTTCCTTCATAAACAAGGTAATTTGGATTCTTTTCACTTTGTTTTCTTTTGCCTTTTTTTTTTGATATTTGGTTGGTGAAGATATGAAATGGATCATCTTTGCTTTTTGGAACGATTTTATGAGTTCATTGATCCGTTATGCTTTCTTTATTTGCTTGCTGATAAGATTAAATGATATGGGTTATTGGGTTCCCTGGCATATTCTGTACCGTTCACTTCATTAAAATTTCTGCCTGTGGACAAGAGAAATTAGGAGAAGAGGTTATTTTTTTCATTGAATTGGAAACAAAATTACCATTAACATGGCGAATCTTGTACAGCATGGTTTATATGTTCTGTTTTTTTATTTCTCTAATTATTTTCTGATTTTTTCTCCTATTCATGGACAGGCTGCAACTAATTCTTCATTTGCTCTATTTCTCCGCTCTGAATTGCACTGGATTTAATTCTGCATTTGCTCCATAAATTCGGAGCGATTTGGAGCGGAGAATTTTGTTATTCGGTTCAGTTCTGAGAACTATTTTTAGAATTCTCTGAATTTCGCTTCGGGTGGAGAATGGGTATTCTCCGACTTGCTCCGACCCGTGCACAGCCCTAGCCCAATTGCATTTCAACAGCCATTACCGGTTTTGTGAATTTTATTGTTCAGCTCAGGAGCTCTGGTAATGGCAATTTGTGTGAAAAACATCCTCCCGCTTCCCTTCGCAATTTGCCCACTAAACTGTGAAACTGCAAAACCCCATTATGTTCAAATTATGAGTAGCTTGCTGTTCAAAAAAGTGGTAAACTTCGGTATGTGCAAATCCCATATTCAACCTGTATTAACTGAGCTCAGTGTGGAAGATGAAGGACGAGTAGAAGATAAACCAAGGTTTAGGTGGGTTAAGATTGGCCCTAATATCACAGAGGCACAAAAGCAGTCTATATCTGAACTCCCACTAAATATGTCTAATAGATGCAAGGCAGTCCTAAAACATATAATTTGTTCTTCTTACCAATTACAGAATGTCAGTTTATCAGATTTTTTGAGTACTTGGGCGAGGAGCATGAAGCCCAGGAGAACTGACTGGCTTGCAGTTCTTAAACAATTGAAGAGTATGCAGCATCCTCTTTATCTTGAGGTTCTATTCTTCCCTATACTCAAAATCAAAGCCCTTATGGATTTTATGCATTCTTATGGTGTTGGTCTATTTCAGTTCTTGTCTGGTTTCCTTTGGGATGATTTGATATTGAATATTGGACAACTATGTAACTTCAATATTTGATTCATGGCAGATTTGATATGCTTTGTTTTTTGTTTTCATATAAATTAGTTGTTTAGGGGTATAATGTTTAGTCACTTGTTTGTATCAATTGCTGGCTTGTTGCAATTTTATAAACTTTTAATTTGTGTGTTGTTAATCGACTGTCTTCATTTATTACAAGAAAAAAAGAAACAGCAGAAGACCAGTTAATGGCAACTTGTTTTTCTACTGTTTGCCCTTTCTGCTTGTTTAGTGCTAGACATAAGCCATAGGATGTCAACAGAATTATTATTAGAACCCAATGTTTCTAACACTTTTACTTGGTTGTCTATATATCCTCATTTAAAGTTGCTATCATGGTTCTGAATTTCTTTGAACACTTTTGTAGTGTCCTCAATTATCATAGCTTAGGAGTAGCTGGAACAAAACTATTTCCAGTTCTATGTACAGGCAGACTCAACAATGTGATCCAATTTCATGGTTTCTTGCACATTTTTAAGGTGGCTGGACTTGTCCTGTTGGAAGAATCATTTGAAGCCAATGTTCGTGACTACACAAAATTGATTCATAGTTATGGGAAACAAGCTCGGCTTCAAGATGCTCAAAACACTCTCTTAGCTATGAAGAAAAGAGGGTTTGTGGCTGATCAGGTAATATTAACTACTATGATTGACATGTACAGCAAGTCTGGCAATCTTAAGCAGGCAGAGGAAACTTTTCAAGAGCTCAAGCTGCTTGGCCACACATTGGATAAACGAGCATACGGTTCAATGATCATGGCCTACATCAGAGCTGGAATGCCTGACAAAGGAGAGATTTTACTCAGAGAAATGGATGCCCAAGGAATTTATGCAGGAAGTGAAGTTTACAAGGCATTGTTAAGAGCATATTCGATGGTGGGTGATGCTGATGGAGCTCAGAGAGTGTTCGATGCAATTCAATTTGCAGCTATTCCTCCAAATGCCAAGGTGTGTGGACTCCTTATAAATGCTTACTTAATGTCTGGCCAAAGTCAAAAGGCACGCATTGCATTTGAGAATATGAGGAAGACTGGTATTGAACCTAACGATAAATGTGTAGCCTTGGTGTTGGCTGTATATGAGAAGGAAAACAACCTTATTGGAGCACTGAACTTGCTAATGGTTTTGGAGGGTAAGGGGATTATGATTGGTAAAGAAGCTTCAGAAATGCTAGCCAGATGGTTTAGAAGATTAGGAGTGGTGAAAGAAGTAGAGCTTGTCTTGAGAGAATATGCTGCAAAGGAAGTCGGCTGCAGAATTTCCTCATGATAAAATCCTCTTTAGATCCTAGATGGCCCCAGTGGTAGTGCCAGTTCTCCTGTATACATTTGGCTCCAGATGATCGCCAGGGATATGGAATGGTAGAGGTAACATAGAAAACCAGGCCAGGGTATCGAAATTATCCTTAACATGTTAAGGGGTTTTCTGGATAAATTCACTATGCTTAACCATTTCTGTAATTTCTCACAGATGTTAACAAACATCGCTTTTTCATTACTAAATTATTGCTCGTATATACGTAACTTGCATCTTCAACATTTTGCTCCAAGAAATATTAGCTCCCATTCTCACCACTCACCCTTTTTCTAATTTTACTGTGGCAAAGGATTGCAACGTTCAAAAGATGCACAATTTATAACATGGAATTTAATAGCGCTTTGAAAAACTTCTAATCAATTAGGAGGGCTATTTAGTTCCTTGATGGATCGGGTTTCAAATTAACGAGCTTTTAGTTTAGGACCCAAAGGGCTAGGGCAAGCTGGATTTATTATCTAACAAACAAACTCAGATATTAACTCAGATATTTGACTCGAGAGGTTTATCTTTATCTTTTTTTTATTAATATTGTGTGTTGTTATACTTGCTAAACAAACAATTAAAATCTAATTAACTCCATATTCATATTCAAAGAGAAGGTTGTTTTTTTTTCACTAATGGGAAGCAGGGTAAGAAGCTATAGACTGGACAACATTGTAGTCTTTTGGTTTGGTTCTGCAAGAGATTGTTAAATTAGAGATCAAATCCCAAAAAAGAATTTGTAGGGACAAGATCTATTTTGCTATTGTTGAATATAATTTGGGGTAAATTCTGCGGTGTCATGATAATATGGTGTTATAAAATATAATAACTGTTGAATTTAGAGAATCTATTTAAGATCATTGATTAAAAACCTATAACCTAAATTTTTTTTTACAGGTTAAAGAGAAAGCAGGTTTACCCCTTAAAAAAATAAATTTTCTAAATTCAAAGTTATAAGAACCCTAATTATGAAATGCCCCACAAAATCCAATGTAAAAAAAAAAAAAAAAAATTCAACAATAAAAACAATTCTAATCATGGCTCTGTAATGCTTAGATAAAACGTCGTCCCAAACTCATTTTATGAAAAAGGCAACACATTATCTCTCAGACCATTTATATTGGTTGAGAAATGGTATGCTTGTAAAACTTTTGGGAATATGTTACGTTGGTTAATTAAGAACTCCATGAACAATTCACAAATTATTTTATTATACTTGGCTAAATCTTCTAAAAAACTAGATAGCGATCAACAAAGAGATATAGAAGAGGAAAGGTATTTGATAAAATGAATATATGAGAAAAAACAGTATGATTTTCTACCTGCCAAAAAAAAAATTAAGTTACCAGTAAAATGGGTAAAGAGAGAAAAATAATAACCTGTTTCATGTACAAAAATATTTAGTTAATTTTTTATGATACGGTATCATTATAACACTATATAATAACTCATAATTTGACCGTTTCAAATTCAATGTTATTAGAAATGTAGAAATCTAACGATTAAACGATCGGGGATATTGTCTCATGTATAAAGACAAAACTATCATCGCAAAACATCAGTTTAAGAAGTCATCTCGTAAAAATTTTGCTTTTGCTTTGACAACGAGAATACATGCTCGTCGCGTAATATACTGGAACATTGCAAAATTCACAAGCCACTTTTCAAATTGGGCTAGATTTAGTAAACACAAATCTAATAAAAAAACATAAATATCAATTTTCAGCAATCAATTTTATTTTTTTCTAGAAAATTGAATAGTGTAGTAACCTAATTTCTTTCAAGATTTTTATAAGTTTTGATATTAAGAATTCGATACTTATCTCTTTTTTCCATTAAAAAAAGAACTTTTTTTTTTTCTAACAGTAATTTAAAACTTTGTTGATTTGCCCTTCAATAGAGGTAGAATTAGAAATTTTTATTTGAAAAACTAAAACTAACTCAAAATTTTATAACAAAATTATTTTTTTTTAAATAACAAAATTAATTTTGAAAAATAATTAATATAAAGTTTTCAAAAAAAAAATTACATAAAAAATCAATAAATATATATTTTACAAAAAAAAGAAAAAAAAAACATTTAAAGATTTAGGAGGCCAAAGGTTCCCCTTGCCCTCCTCCCTCGGCTGCTCGCTACCGTACGTTACGTACACGTAGACAACGCGATCAAGATGCAGCTTATATACGCCACTAGCTCCCTGAGCAATCTTATCACAAAGAAAATGTTTCTTCGCAAACATAATTGCCCAAATTCTGTCAAACGCATAACATTCCAAAGAAATAAATGTTTCTAAAGTGTGATTGTTTTAATTTATCATAGAAAAATAAAATAAAGTATATTTTTTTGTGGAATTAAACTTTAAAATATACTAACACATAAATAAGAAACTAATTGAAGTTCAACTTAATTTGAATTACTATAAGTCTTTGAAACTTTTAAATATTAGAAATAATTAAAAAAATGTTGTGAATATAAATTTTATTTGTGCTCCAAAAAACTACTTTCCAAGTAAATTTTGTAGAACTTGACAGTAAGGTGAGCATGGTTTGGCTTAGTTTAAAGAATGTAATTTTTCATAATTACTCTAAAATATAGGAAATTTAAAATTTAATGCTCTGAAATTGCTCTAAATTTTATGTTCAATTTAGTTTTGGATCAAAATTTTAAGTTCAATTCACTTCAAAAATTGGTTTTTTTTGTCAAAATTAAAAAAATAAATAAACAAAAAATCAAATTAAACTATTAAACAATGAAATAATTCATACTTTTATTATAAAATTAAATTATCTTTTATGATTTTATTTATCATTATTATTTATTTATAAAAATTTTATTAAAATTTTTATAATACACTCAAATATACCATAAAATTAATATATATATTTTTTATGAAAAATTTATATAAATAATATATATCACAAAATAATAATAACAACACCATAGCTATTAAAAAGTTTATATTACAATTTTAGTATTGAAGATAAATTTAATTTTTTCAACATAAATTATATTATAATATTATTAAATGCTATTTACTAATATAATATCTAGTTTTTGTGTGATTTGAAACGATTTTATTAATGAGTGAAATTTTTTTATTTCAAACAATTAAAATGACATTATTTTTATATTATATGTTAAATTAGTAGATCTAATATTAAAAAATTGAATATAATTATTATAAATTTTTTTATAACAAAATGTTAATCTTTATAATATATATGTATATATAACTTCAATTCTATTAGATTATTAGTTCTAAATTTGATTTTTTGGTTTGATACAATTTAAAGCGATTTAGAACTAATTTTGATTCAAAAAATTCAAATTCTCAGTATTAGTCCCAATAAAAATTTTCAGAACAATTCAATCCAAAAAATATTAAATAGTCAGACAAAAATTTTTAGTTACAGAGATTTTTTATTCGTTTTTTCAAGATACTTAGGATTAATTATCTCTTATGAAGTTAAAATTTAAATAATTAGTATATGCCGTGCCCTAGTAGCTTCCTAAGCTTGAGTTATAGGATATCAAGTTCAAATTCCAAAGGGGTCTACTCCCTGCATATATGTTCAATTATTAAATAAAATACTAGTGCAAAAATAATAAAATGAATTATTATTATCATTATTAAATAAATAAAAGTTTTTTATATATATTATAAGTAATAATTTTTTTTCTATTATAAATAATAAAAAATGATTTCATTAAACTCTTGCTAGATATATTATAAGTTTTGACTTGTCTGACTCATTCTGGTTAAAAGCGAAGAAAGTAGCATATGGAGGAGCGCCCTCGCCCAAATAGATGCAGACGTTCGAACCGCGAGAAGCATGTCAAAATATGCTCCCAGGCCTCTTGCAAATAATTTCCATCTTCATCAGCATTTGTAACTATTGCCTGCAAAGCAAATTAAAATCCAGCATATTTTTAAAATTTCAAAGTTCGAAGGGTCATATCATACACATTGTAATTGCTCCTTTTAGCGAATAAACATGTCACGATCCAAAATAAAGGCTATGACCGACGTTAGAGAACGAAAATTTTTTCGAATCCGAAACCCGTGGTAAGCCTTAAAATAAAATAAAAACTCGTAGTCGTAATAGCAGAAATAAGATTCTGAGGTGCTGAACTCCTATCACCCACAAACTTAAATTCTTCTTCATCAGAAATTCTGAAAGTCACCTCTTTACTCCAACAATCCACCATGACATAGTGCTGAGATAACCAATCCATATTCAAAATAACATCAAATTCCATTACATTCAACAGAATCAAATCAGTAGATAATTCTCTATCTCCCACGAGAACTGGACAACCAGAAAGAACAATATCGGTGTCCAAGGAATCACTTAGAGGAGTGGCAACAGACAAAGGAAAAGCATCATCGAAGCTTGCCAACAAGACTTGGAAGCAAAAACAGGAGAAACGAACGAATGCGTGACATCCGGATCAAACATAACCCATGCATCCAGGTAATAAATAGAAATAATACTTGCCCATGCATCCAGGTAACAGACAGAAACAACACCTGCCATGACTGCATTAGATGCCTGAGCATCCTGCTGAGTGAGATGAAAAACTCTGGATTGTCCTCGACCTCCCTGCTGGCTGGTAGAAGCCTGGACAACACCTTTGGCACCTCTACCACGACCCTGTTGGGGAACAAGCTAAGTGGAACTCTAATGCTGGGCTGGAGTCAACTGGAAAGGAATGGGTGCAGCACTAGCAATCGACTGCTGTGAAAATCGCGGACTCTGTGGCTACTGATACCAGGAATAAGGACACGATCTGGCATAATGTCCTGTCTGCCCGCATCTGAAGCATGTCAGCGGTGTTAGGTAACACGGTCCCTGATGGACTCTGCCGCAGATCTGGCAAACACTAGCAGCTGATCCGAAACTATGATCATTGCTACTACTCGAAGCACCTGACCCAAGTCTGAACGGTCTACGCTGACCTCCATGGCCATGTCTACTACTCCGATGCACTCGCTGCTGCTGTCTCTGACTCTGCTGAGTCGGACCTCTCTGCTGACTACTCGATCCAACATGAAAACTCAAATACGGAGTCGTCTGAAATCCACCTGACTGAACACCCAGCTGGTAATAATTAGGCATAGCTCTCTGCCTGACTAGCCTCAGCTCAATCTCCTTGGCCAAATCAATAACAAACTCCAGAGTAAGGCCCGTTGTAGGCATACTAGCAAATGCAGAACCCAATCCGGTGACGTAAGTGGTGACTGCGAAATACTGGTCTCGCATCAGATCCTCTGCATATCTACCCAGCCGAATAAACTCTCGGGTATACTCCTCTACTGATCGATCACCGCGAGATATACTAGTCAATCTAAGACAATAACTCATGCGAAGCGGCTCTAAGCAGAATCTCCTCATGAATTGCTCTCTGAACTGAGCCTAGGTCATCGTCATCATATAAGGCTGGATCATTTGAATGAACCAGTCCTGGGCTGGTCCCTCAACAGACAGCTCAACGATCATAATCCGCTGGTACTCGGTGTAAGCAGTTTGAGTCCTAGTCTTGATCGCATGTAGAAAGTCTAACGGATCAGAAGTCCCATCGAAAGCAATCCTGCCAACTCTGGCATAGAACAGAGCTGCCTCAGGGTCAGATATACCCTACTGATAGGCAGGCTGAATAGGCTGAATGATTGGAGGTACAAAAACATCCTCGTACTCAAGCTCAATAGGCTCCTCATCCTGTATCTCTCTCTGTCTACGACGACCTACTGCTCCTCGAGGTCTACCTCTGCCACGACCTCTACGTCTAACTGGTGGCTTAGGAGGTAAAACCTCATCCTGAAAGGACTCATCATCCTGGGCCTCAACGACCAGTGGAGCGACACGAGCTCGCCTCCTCATTCTGAAAAGTCAAATAGAATGATTCAGACAAAACAAACAACGGAGGAATAACGCAGAAAACTAAATCAAAGAATACTCATTAAGACATACTCGAACTTAATTCACTACAGTAGTTCAAAGAAAAACACAACACTGAAACTAGGGCCACAACTCACTCAACTAAGGCCCTGACATAGAACTTAACTTTGATACAAACTTTGTCACGACCCAAAACAGGGGCCATGACCGGCGCTAGGGAACGGGGATTCTTTCGAATTTGGAACCTGTAGCATGCCTTAAAATAAAATAAAACATGCAATAATCATAATAACATAAATAAAATAATAATCTGCCAATAAAATTAATTATACATCCTCATCTCATATAAATAATCTTTTAATACAAATCCAGTTCCAATCTTTAAAATACATAACTCACACAAATATAATACATAAACCCCATAATTTTTTACAATTATTGCAGTGTCTAGATTATCAAATAAGGCTCAGATAAGCAGTTTACATAGCGAAGCCGGGGCGGAAGAAATCCGACGTATGGGTCTGCTACTGAGGTCTGAAGACGATGACTCTCCTGAAAAATAGTCAACGGAGGGGAGTCAGACCTCACTGAGTGAATTGTTATAATATATATACATGCATAACTAAATGACAAATGCACACAGTCAATAGTATATATAATAAATATATATACAAGCAAATACACACAAATGCAACAAAATCATTTTATATATTTTTACTGAAAATCACAATTTATGAAGGATCAAATAGAACCCTAGAAAATCGCAACCTCAAATAGTATTAGACAACACTCTAGCCATACAGGCTCACTTATTCCAAATATATTCACTTGTTCCATTTGGACAGTAGACTAGCCCCGAGACACTAAGTCAACCGAGCTCCAGCAGTTTGACTGTTAGTGTGATTGGCCCCGAGATGCTTGGTCAACTGAGCTCCAACAATCACACTCCCAAATCATATCATACATCAAATCAAATCAATTCGATCAATATCCATAAATGGTTAGTAATGAAGCCTAAATGCTATCAGCATACCGGTACGTACTCGGTCCTAGTGCTGCTCACTAGGTAGCACGTTCTATTGATATCCTTCATTTATATATAAAACATACATTCATAAAACAAATGATGCATGATATTAAATAAAGTAACAACATAAACCATATATATACTAGAAATATATCAAAAATAAACCAGGTATATTTCGAGTATATATACGTCAAATAAATTCAATTTAATCATAAAATAAACAAGAAATAAACTATGAATATACCTAAAAACATTTTAAGTATAAATCATTAATAAAACATGCATATAATTTAAAATATACCAAAATATACTGAAAATAAACCTAAGTAATACTTAAATAATTTATGTATACTTTACTAAAATAAACCATGCATTCCT
Organism: Mallotus nudiflorus; assembly: GCA_947683625.1. Lineage (NCBI taxonomy): Eukaryota > Viridiplantae > Streptophyta > Magnoliopsida > Malpighiales > Euphorbiaceae > Mallotus > Mallotus nudiflorus. Next base: position 110,373 of record CANTUR010001056.1, read on the forward strand.
AAAACATGGACCCTAAAACATATATATATAAAATAACAACTCACTGTTATTGCGCTCCTCGAGACGAATCTGACGGGCCTGGTCCATTAGGCCTCGGTCTCGGCGCAACTAAACAAACAAATGATAACAGAAAATCAGAATAATTCTATCAAAATTTCTAAAAACTTGATCTAGAATACTAGACATAGAATTAGAATCAGAATTCTACTGAAAATCCGGCAGAACCTCCCCTGTAAAATGGACATCTCTCTACTTAAAGAGTAGAGCCGGTCCTGCAAAGAAAATACACTTCAAATATATACAGAACACAATTCAAAATCCCTCAGTCGGATTCCAAACTACAATTCATCGACCGAAGTTCACAATTCACAGAATAATTACAGAACACATGAAAATTTCAAAAATATCAAAAATGCCCTTCAATACTCAAAATATAACAATTTAAATATTCAAACGCTAAAAATATTTATTTAACCGATAAATACACAAAAACCATAATTTTAATATAATATTATTAAAAATCGGTAATTCTCAATAAATTCATAAATATTGACCAAAATAAATTTTATAAATCCAAATTACATAATTAACCCTAAAAGTTACTAAAAATCAATAAAAACTCATTTATTTAGAAAAATCGTATATTATATATAATTTGAAAATAATTTACGAAAAATAGTTTTAATTAGTTAAAAATACTAAATAATTTGTAGAAATCATTTTTATACCTGAATTAACTAGTAAAACCAATTTAATTACATTTTTGGCTAATTTAGTGTCAAATTATCAAAATACCCCTAGTTACGTAAATTCCCTAAAATTAATAAAAAATTCACAAAAAATAGTATAATTACTCAAAATTAATTTTCTCAACATATAATTCAATAATATTAATAAATATACTCAATTAACCAATTAATTTCACTAAAACATATAATTAACCTAATTTTCCAAAAATTACATAAACTAAATAAATTCAAAATAAATATATAAAATTCACAAAAATTACAAATAAATTTCTAAAATGCATTTCAACACCTATAATCACCATAAAACACAATTTCATAATTTAATTAATTAATTTTCAAAAATTAGAAAATATTAATAAAATAATAAAAAATTCACAAAAATCAAAATAATTCCCAAAATTCCACAAAAATTCACAGAGGTAGATTAACCTACAAGGATCAATGTTTGTGAAGGGATTTTACATGAATCATTCTAATCGAAGCTCAAAAAATTCAAGAATCCTAAATGGCCGAAATTGTAAAATCGAAACCTAGAGAAATCTAGGCTATTTCAAGTGAAACAAAGCTTGGAAATGGACTCACCAGAGCTCAAGGAGAAGATAGAGACCGTGGCGTCGAGTTTGGTGGCTGAAAACGTGTTGATCGATGATGAAGAAGTTTTCGGCTTCTCTTGGGAATTCCAGTCAAAACACGCTAGAGAAGAAGGCTTGAGGCGTCAGGAACGACTGACATGGGAGGAGGAAGGCTGAGAGGCACAGTGGCAGGAAGAAAATGGCATAATCGGCGCTGGAATGGTCAAGGGAACGATCGGGAAGAAGAAGGAGAGGGAGTGACAATTTCGTAAATAAGGTAAACTTTATTTTTAGTTATAATATTATATGTATATATGTATATATATATATATATATATATATATATATATGTATCTCACTTTATATTATAATAATATATAATATAACACACACAATAAACATACACCACACACATATTTTAATAATGTAAACACATATACATATATACACTTAATTAATTAATTGCTATAAAAATTATATTATATAATTTATTTATAAAATAAATCCTAATTTTAATTTAAATAAATATATGTATATGCATTTTATTTAACACTTTAAAATTATGCATGAACTCATGCAAATTCATAAAACTATTTCAAATAATTAATATTAAATTATTTATGTTTTAATTTCCTTAAAAATAAACTTTTCGGGAAAATTTTACGTAAAGAACTTAAAATAATTAAAAATGTCTTTAATAAATAACAAACTCATTAAATAATCATGAATATATATAAAAATTATTAACACTGCATATCCCGATGCAGTTTAAAAATATTTAAAAATCCGGGATATTACAGTCTTCTCCCTTTACAAGAATTCATCCCTGAATTCCATAAAAGAATAATTACAAGATCAAAAAGGGAAGAGATACGGGTAAGAAGCTCGCATCGCAGCTTCAGTCTCCCATGTATGCTCCTCAACTCTGTTGCTATACCACAGAACCTTGACCATCGGAATCTGTTTCGAACGCAACTGTCGAACTTGAAAATCAACAATCGCCATAGGTTCTTCCACAAATGTCAGGTCTTCGTTCACTTCTACGCTGTCGGGCTGCAACACATGTGAAGGGTCTGAGACGTACTTCCTTAACATCGAGATATGAAATACCGGATGCACTTGAGACATACTCGGGGACAAAGCCAACCGATATGCAACAGTGTCAACTCTCTCTAGAATCTCGAACGGTCCGATATATCTCGATGCTAACTTACCCTTCCTGCTAAATCTCATAACACCCTTCATCGGAGACACCTTTAGAAAAATAAAGTCTCCAACCTGGAATTCTACATCTATGTGCCTAGGATCCATATAGCTCTTTTGCCTACTAACTGCGGTCTCTAGTCTGTGCTTAATTATGGCGACTTTCTCTGCAGCATCTTGAACCATCTCAGGTCCAGTCAAAGCTCTCTCTCCAATCTCATCCCAACTCAGAGGGGATCTACACTTCCTTCCATACAATGCCTCATATGGTGCCATTCTAATACTGCTATGGTAGCTGTTATTGTACGCAAACTCTACGAGAGGCAAATGATCATCCCAGCTACCTCCCAAATCCAGAACACATATCCTCAACATATCTTCTAGTGTCTGGATCGTCCTCTCAGACTGACCATCTGTTTGAGGATGAAATGAAGTACTGAAATCCAACCTAGTGCCCATCGCTTCTTGCAACTTCTGCCAAAAAAAAGAAGTAAATACTGAACCTCTATCTGACACAATGGACATAGGTACTCCATGAAGGCACATAATATACTTCACATACAGCTTCGCCAATCTAGCTATAGAATAGGTGGCTTTCATAGGCAAGAAATGTGCAGACTTAGTCAACCTGTCTACAATCACCCAGATGAAATCGTATCCATCCTTAGAACGAGGTAAACCAACCATAAAATCCATAGCTATCCTTTCCCACTTCCACTCAAGAATAGGAAGAGGCTAAAGCTTCCCAGAAGGCTTCTAATGTTCAGCTTTCACTTGCTGACACGTTAAGCACTTGGCAACATAATCAATGACATCCTTCTTCAGTCCGTCCCATCAGTATAAATCTCTGATACTGTGGTACATCTTAGTGACACTCGGATGTACGCTATAGGCTATAGAATGTGCTTCCTCTAGGATCTCTTCTCTCAAATTATCCACATCAGGAACACATAATCTACCACTAATCCACAATACACCATCATCATCGAGTGTGAAATCAGTGAACTTCCCTGCTCGAACATTCTTTGCAAGCTCTTTTAGAATAGGATCTTAGCTCTGACCTGCCTTAATCCTATCTCTCAGTACAGATCGTACCTTAAACTAAGCTAGCAGTCCACCTGACCTACTAAATCTTCATTATTAGACCTTGATCCACTAACAGATGTAACTCCTGGATCAACGGTCTCCTCTCTACACTGATGTGAGCAAGACTGCCTGAGGACTTTCTACTCAAGGCATCTGCTGCCACATTAGCCTTGCTTGGATGATATAATATCTCACAGTCATAATCTTATGAAAATAACATTTTAAGAACTGATAGCTCAATTGCATCATCGCCAATATCATAGCATTTACAAACGAATTCAATTAATTTTGATAATAATTGCGCCTCGGGTCCGCCTCGCCACGTAGGTAACTGTGAGTGATTAATTTTCGGATACAATCAACAACGGGAGCAACGATCTTGAGAAAGCTGGTCCTACAGGCATTGATCAGAGGACTGAGAATGGATTCAGATTCGACGAGAGAGTATTCAATGGGATTGCCGTTGTGAAGCGGACCAGGGATCGAGGCATCGGGGTCAGAATCTGGTGAGTTTGGCTGTTGCTGCTACTGTTGTTTCTGTAGAGAAGTGAGCTTCTCGAGTACGGACTTGCATTCGTGAGCGAGCTTAGAGTGTTTAAGCCATGATGCATTTGGATGATCTTTTCTAGGGCGGAACCATTAACAATGATAGGGTGCGGAACCATTAAGTATTTTTTTTTGTGTGTCTTTTTAGTTTTCACTGCCCACCAGCCTCCCTTTGCTCTTCCCTGCAGAGCATGAATTTGTACCCTATCGTCTCTGTTCTTCTTTATTCTCCATAATCATATTCCTCAATTGTTCAAAATTAACTCTATTTTTACATAAATTTCTTTAAAATGAATAGTTTCCCTAAATATGATATAAAATATGCATCTTAAGGTTAAAATTTATTTCCATCACGAACATGAATAAACAATATATTACTTATGAGAGAATAGTTCGTAAATAGTGAAAAAAAATTTCTATATAAAGAGATTGAAATTCATTAATGATAAGATAGAGAAAAAGATAGATTATTCTCTAAATTCTTTCAATATTATAGTTCTCCAAATTCTCTTTAAACTCTCTTTAAATTCTCTTTAAATTATTCTACTATAAAATATTTTTCTTCTAATTAAATACTACTAAAACAAAGTAAAGATATTTAAATTTTAATTTGGTATTTCAAGTTTAGTTTTATAACAAACTAAGCAATTCAATCTTAATTCTACAATATGTTATTAGTACGAAAAGCTTTCGATAAAAATAATAAGGTACATATTTTTTAATATTTAATATTTATGAATATATTATTTGATTATATATTATCATGGATGACAAGAACTCCTACTAATTTATATTTATTTCAGTCTAACTTTATATTAATTAGTATTTTTATTTTGTTTTGATGTAAAAATTGCTAAAAAATGGTTCTAACCTTATGGATGACTATGCCTCCTACCAATTTATATATTTTTTATTATTTATGTTAATGGAAGACTATACCCCATTTTGTATTAATGGGCGGTTTTACCCGATATTTATACATATCGTTATGTTAACTCACTTACTATAAATAATCATATCAACATTATTTATTAATTTTATTTTATATAATTTATTTCTCAATATATTATATTAAAAAAATTTTTCTAACGGCTATATTTTTATTATCAACGGTAATATAACAGTAACAAATGACTATATTTTTCATTATAAATAGATAAACTATAAATTTTATTTATTCACACAAATTCATACATTTTCTCTTTCTCTCTTTACTCTAAATTGTAAACATGATTTAGTATATTTATATTTATGTTTTGATCATCATTATTATAATAGTTTTTGTAATAATTCATATAGAAGATGATTTTCTATTTGATATAAATTTAAGTATTATTGTATCATTTTTTGTACCTCTATTATTTCTTGCAATATTCATTCATAATATAATTAATTAGTAAATTCTAATTATGTTTGATTTTTTTTAATAGTCATCAAATTTATGAATTCTAATTGAGTTATATTTTTATTTATTTATTATCATAATGACAAATCTAGCAAAGCTTGAGTTTGTTGCTCTTGACATCACGGGAAAAAATTATATGTCTTGGATTCTAAATGTAGAAATGCATATTCAATCAGTAGGGTTAATTTATACCATAAAAAAAAATAATAACACCTCATTGCAAGATAAGGCCAAGTTTATAATTTTTCTCCGTTGTCATCTTGATGAAGGATTAAAATGTGAATATTTGACTGTCAAAGATCCAAGTGTTCTTTGGAAGGATCTAAAAGATAGATATGATCATCAAAAAGATGTAATACTACCAGTAGTCACTGATGAATGGAGAGTTTTATGCTTTCAAGATTTTAAAAAAAGTGAGTGACTATAATTATGCAATGTTCAGAATAGTATCACATTTAAAATTTTATGGACAGACAGTCACAGACGAGGATATGTTGGAGAAAACTTACTCCACATTTCATATATCAAATGTTACACTGCAACAACAATATAGGATGCAGAGATTTTAAAAAAATATTATGAACTAATTTCATGCCTATTGGTAGTTGAGAAAAATAATGAACTCTTAATGGAAAATCATCAGTCCCGTCCCACTGGCTTAGTAGCATTTCCAGAAGCAAATGCTATAAATTATTCCAGATATAAAAATTACAATAGCCATGGACGTGGGAGAGGTAGAGGTCGTGGACGTGGAAGATGTCAATTCTTTGGCTGTGGTCGTGGAAATATATATAATAATACTCCACAACAAATTCAGACTCAACCTCAAAAAAAGTTAAAATCAGTCATCAGTGGTGTTCAAGAAAGGCCACAACATAAGTTTAAAACTGTGTGTTTCAGATGTGGTAGTAAAGGACACTGGGCATGAGTTTGTCGTATACCACCACATCTTTGCCAACTTTATAAGGCATCATTGAAAGACAAAGAAAAGGAAATAAATTTCAATGAGCATCGTACTCCTGTTAATGATACAACTCATCTAGATGTTTCTGATTTTACTAATAATTTTACTAACAATGGAAATTGAGGCAATTATAATTTTAAGTATGTTGTTATTACCTATTCTATTTTCAATTTTGAAGAATATATTATTGTTATGTATGTTATTTTCAAAGTAATAAAATGTCCTACTTTACAATTATTTTATGTTTTTACCTTAATTGATTAATTATGTGTTTATCTATTTTAAAGTTTAATATGGATTGTACTCAACATAAATAAAATATTGGAGATCTCTTTATACCAGATAGTGGTACTGCACATACTATCTTGAAAAATAGAGATTATTTCTCTAAAATAAAGTCCACAAAGGCAGTTATAAAAATAATATCAGGTCCTATAGATATGATTGAAGGAATTGGCAAAGCTAAATTTATGTTACCAAATGAACAAAATTTATAATTGATGAAGCTTTGTTTTCACCAAAATTAACAAGAAATTTGTTGAGTTTTAATGACATATATCGAAATGGGTGTGATACCTAATCCATTACTATAAATGGTAACAAATATTTAAATATAGGTTCCTATGAATCATGAAAAATACAAGTATTGGAAAGACTGCTAAAACTCCCTACTGGATTGCATTATATGTATATACATGTAATTGAATCACATATGGCAGTAAAAGAAAAATCTTATGATCCTTCAATAATAAATTTATGACATGACAGATTAGGTCATCCTGGATCAGTAATGATGCAAAGGATAATTGAGAATTCACATGGGCATCTATTGAAGGGGCAAAGAATTCCTCAATCAAATGAAATGTCTTGTATAGCTTGTTCTTTTGGAAAATTAATCTTGAGGCCTTCACCATCTAAAATTCAGAATGAATCAACTATATTTCTTGAAAGAATTCAAGGTGATATATGTGGGCCAATTCACCCACCATATGGACCATTCAGATATTTTATGATATTAATTAATGCATCTAGTAGATGGTCACATGTTTGTCTATTGTCAACTCATAATGTTGCATTTGCAAGGTTGCTAGCTGAAATTATTAAATTACGAGCACAATTCCCTGATTATACAATCAAGAGGGTAAGACTTGATAATGCTAGTGACTTTACATCTTAAGCATTTAATGATTATTGTATGTTTACTGGGATCATTGTTGAGCATCCAGTTGCCCATGTACATACTCAAAATGGTTTAGCTGAATCATTGATTAAATGCCTTCAGCTTATTGCTAGACCATTAATAATGAGAACAAAGCTTCCCATTTCAGTTTAGGGTCATGCAATCCTACATGTTGCTTCATTAATTCACATCAGACCTAGTACATATCATAAATACTCCCCACTACAATTGGCATTTGGTCAAGAGCCAAATATTTCCCATCTCGAAATTTTTGATTGTGCAATATATGTACCCATTGTGCCACCTCAGCGCACAAAAATGGGTCCTTAATGAAGATTGGGAATTTATGTTGGGTTTGAAACACCCTCGATTATTAGATATCTTGAACCTTTAACTGGTGATGTTTTTATAACACGTTTTGCTGATTGCCAATTTAATGAGGTTGTTTTCCCAACATTAGGAAAAAAGGAGAAAGAAGGGAAAAGGGATATTTCATGGAATGAACCATCATTATTGCATCTGGATCCTCATACAAAACAATATGAATTAAAAGTGCTAAAGATTGTGCACTTACAAGCAATTGAAAATCAATTGCCAAATGCATTTACTGATACAAAAAGAGTGATTAAATCATATATACCAGCAGCCAATGCTCTTACTCGTATTGAAATTCTAGAAATAAAACCTGAGAGTAAAGACACTTATGAGTCTAAAACACACCAAAAGCGTGGAAGACCAATTAGTTCTAAGGATAAAATCCTTAAAAGAGAAAGGGAGTAGACAATCATATTGATAGCGAGGAAAATATCCCTAAAGAAATAGAAAATAAAGAAAGTCCCCAAATGGAAGGTATAAATGATATTAATTAAGAAATCTCGATAAATTATACTAATACAAGAAAATTGTTGAATAGAAATGAGATGAAAAGTATTGATGAAATATTTTCATTGTCACGACCCAAAATAGGGGCATGATTGGTACTAGGGAACGGGAATTCTTTCGAATCCGGAACTCATAGCAAGCCTTAAAAATAAAATAAAAACATGCAATAATAATAACATAAATAGAATATTTTACAGCAGAAATAAATCTCATAAATAAAATAAATATAATCCACCAACAAATTTAAATAAACAAACTCATCTCATAAATAAATAATCTTTTAATACAAATCTCAGTTCAAATCTTTAAAATACAAATCTCATACAAGCATAATACATAAATCTCATAACTAATTACAACTATTGCAGTGTCTAGAATATAAAATAACATGAAGTGAGCAATTACATAGTAAAGCTAGGGCAGAAGAAATCTGGCGTAAGGGCCTGCTACTGAGGTCTGAAGACGAAGACTCTTCTGAAAAATAATCAACAGAGGGGAGTCAGACCTCACTGAGTGAATTGTTATAATATATATACATGCATAGCTAAATGACAACGCACACATTCAATAATATATATAGTAAATATATATACAGGCAAAATCACACAGATGTAGCAAAATCATTTTATTTATATACTGAAAATAACATCTGTTTATGAAGGATCAAATAGAACCCTAAATGATTGCAACCTCAAATAGTGTTAGACAACACTTTAGCCATACAGGCTCACTTATTCCAAATAATTCACTTGTTCCATTTGGATAGTAGACTGGCCCCGAGACACTAAGTCAATGGAGCTCTAGCAGTCTGACTGTCAGTGTGATTGGCCCCAAGACACTTAGTCAACCGAGCTCCAGTAGTTTGACTGTCAGTGTGATTGGCCCCGAGACACTTGGTCAACCGAGCTCCAGCAATTACACTCTCAAATCACATCACACATCAAATAAATCAATCCAATCATAATCCACAAATAGGTTAGTAATATAACCTAAATTCTATCGTCGCACCGGTACGTACTTGGTCCTAGTGTTGCCCACTAGGTAGCACGTTCTATTAATATCCTTCATTTAAAAATAAATCCATACATTCATAAAATAAATGATGCATGACATTAATTAAAATAACAATATAAACCATTTATATACTAGAAATATACTAAAAATAAACCAAATATATTTCGAATATATATACGTCAAATAAATTCAATTTAATTATAAATAAACTGGAAATAAACTATAAATATACTTAAAAATATTTTAAGAATAATTCAGTAATAAAACATGCATTTAATTTAAAATATACCAAAGATATACCAAAATATACCTAAAATATACCTAAGCATTTATTAAACCATTTATGCATATTTCATACAAATAAAACATCCATTTCTAAAACATGCATCCTAAACACGTATATATAAAATAACAACTCACAGTTATTGCACTCCACGAGACGGGTCCGACGGGCCTGGTCCACTAGGCCTCGGTCTTGGAGCAACTAAACAAATAAACGACAATACGGAATTAGAATAAATCTATCGAAATTCTAGAGACTCGATCTAAAAACACCGAACACAGAATAAGAATAGGAATTCAACCGGACTTCACATTTTACGAGAATTCTACAAAAAATCTGGCAGAACCTCCCCTATAAAACGAACATCTTTTTACTCAAAAAGTAGAGCCGGTCTCGCAATGAAACACACTTCGAATAAAAACAGTCTCACAACCTCTCGGTCGGACTCCCAAACTACAATTCCACCGACCGAGGTTCACAATTCACAAGATATGCATATAACACATTTAAATACCAGAAATACAAAAAATACCCTTTAATACTCAAAATATAGCAAATTAGAAATTCAAACGCTAAAATAATTATTTTACCGATAAATGCATAAAAAACCTAATTTTAATAAAATAGTATTAAAAATCCATAATTCTCGATAAATTCATAAATATTAATCAAAATTCATTTTAAAATTCCAAATTACACAATTAACCCTAAAACATATTAAAAATCGATAAAAAATCATTTATTTAGAAAAATAGTATATTATATAAAATTTGAAAATAATTTATGAAAAATAGTTTTAATTAGTTAAAAATACTAAATAATTTGTAGAAATCATTTCTATACCTCAAATAACTATTAAAACCAATTTAATTATATTTTTAGCCAATTTAGTGCCAAATTAACAAAATACCCCTACTATATATAAATTCACTATAATTATTCAAAAATTCACCAAAAATAGTATAATTACTCAAAAATTAATTTCTTAACATATAATTCAATAATATCAATATACTCAATTAACCAATTAATTTCAATAAAATACATAATTAACCTAATTTTCTAAAAATCACATAAACTAAATAAATTCACAATAATTATATAAAAATCACAAAATTACAAATAAATTTCTAAAATGCATTTTAACACCTATAAACACCATAAATCACAATTTCATAGTTTATTTAATTAATTTACGAAAATTAGAAAATATTAATAAAATAATAAAAAATTCACAAAAATCAAAATAATTCCCAAAAATTCTAAAAAAATTACCACATGTATATTGAGCTACTAGGATCAATCTTTGTGAAGTAAGTTTGCTTGAATCATTAAAATCGAGGCTCAAAAAAATCAAGAACACAAGTTGGCCAAAATTGAAAATTGGAAACCTAGGAAAATCTAGACCAAATCAAGTGAAACTAAGCTTAGAAATGCACTCACTGGAGCTCAAGGAAGAGATAGAGACTGGTGGCACTTGAAACGGTGGCCGAAATCATTGTGATCAGAGTTGGAAGCAAGTTTCTGTTTCTTAGGGAAAAATCGATCAAATAATGCAGGAAAAGGGAGCTAAGGGCGGCGGGATGGAGGAGGATGGCTGAGAGGCACACTGATGGCAAGAAACGAAGGGATCGTCGGGCATGAGGGAGATGGTGTCGATGGCAGAAATGTAAATATGGCAAACTTTATGTTTTGTAAATATTATATGTATATATAACTATAGTTTATATTATAATAATAAATGAATATCATATTCACAATAATTATTCACCACACACATAATTAATAATATCTCTATACATATACATATATATACACATATTAATTATTATTAAAACTATATAATATAATATAAATTTAATTAAAAATAAACCCTAATTAATTAAATGTGCACATATGCATGTATATGTATATATTTTAATACGACACTTAAAAATTGTACATGGACTCATGCGAATTCACAAAATCGTCTAAAATAATTAATATTTATTTATTTAAGTTTTAATTTCCTAAAAATAAAACTCTCGGAAAATTTTACGTAAAAGACTTAAAATAATTAAAAATGACTTTAATAAATAATAAACTAATTAAATAATAAAAAAATATATAAAAATTATTAACACTGTATATCGCGATGCAGTTTAAAATTATCTAAAAACTCGGGATATTACATTCATATACCGTTGCATGTGAAATCATAAATGACAAAGATGATCCTGAACCAAAATCAGTCATGGAATGTCAAAATAGGCATGATTGGATAAAATGGAAAGATGCTATGTAGGCTGAATTAGACTCACCAAACAAGCGAAATGTTTTTAGGCCAATTATTCCTATGCCTAAAACTGTGAAACCTGTAGGATACAAGTGGGTCTTTGTATGAAAGAGAAATGAGAAAAATGAAATAATAAGGTACAAAGCCAGACTTATAGCTCAAGGTTTTCACAAAGGCTAGGAATTGATTATGATAAAACGTATTCTCTTGTTATGGATGCAATTACGTTCAGGTATCTAATTAGCCTAGTAGTTTCTAAGAAATTAAAAATGTGTCTTATGGATGTTGTAACTATTTATTTGTACAGATCACTTGATAGTGACATTTATATGAAAATCCCTAAAGAATTTAAAATGCCTAAAGCATTAAGTACAAAACCCAAAGAAATGTATTCGATCAAGCTCCAGAGTGTTGGGTTCCATGATGCAAACGCAGTGGAAAATTAAAATTTTGTCACGTTCCCAAGCCAGGATCCATGTAATTCGACTAATTGATTAAATCTAGGATTTTTAATAATCTTACCAAAACGCAGAAGAGGCAAGATTCTCTGGAAGGGTGAGAGGAGGTTCACACCAGTGACACCTTACCTCGAGTTTTTGGCTTGGTTGTTCGGATCAAGACGTCTCTAAAAGGATGCGTCCTCTATAGGTATCCACACGAACAGCCCTTCACAAAACGAATTTGAGTGTGTGTGCTAGCAACCTCTTGACTGTCTCACAAATCAAGAATAAAAGGAAAAACTCTGTCTTTGTTTTCTAAGAGAAAGAAAACAAATTTGGAGGCAAAAACAAGTGTGTGAAACCCTAGAGAATATAACATATTTATAGACTCCAAGTTAGGGTTTCACTTACCAATAACCTTTTGGTAATTTTCCATTTATTATATTCTGATTTTGTTTAAAAACAAATCAAAAATAATATCTTATTTATTTATTTAAAATAACATTTATCTTAAATAAATAAACAAATAAATAAATAAATAAAACACTTTAATTATTTATTTCCACAGAGTTTATTTGGGCTTATTAAACCCATATCCGTTTTGGGCTTGTTCTAAGTGTGTGACCCTGTAGGTTCACATAACATTGGTAGTGGGCCTAAATCTCTATTAGGCCTATAAGTCATAAGTGGCCTCTAGCAAGACATTATGACTACCCAAGTCATGTGAAGTCAATAATCCGACATAACCTAATTACAGTGAATTTTATTGTCCCTTTATCACATGATATCTTAATTGAACATAAGGCATAGAATGTCATCCTTATATAGTTCAATATTATGACTTGATTCCAAGTAGACTGAAAATGATAACTCTTTATCAATTCATTTCAGCATGGCCATGCATTTTCATTCAGTCTATCTCATCAAGGGCCTTTAGATATCTTTCTCATATTAATGAGGGATAAATTCCTTCTAAATCACTCACATTCCTCACATAACTAATTTTATATCCAACAACATTCTTTTAATCATCCGGTTAAAGATAATGTTAGAATGTGTCAAAACATAAAATAGCTATGTAGAAATCCATGATGATTTCAAGGTCAAGGACCGAAATAAAATTACTGTGATAAGAAATACTTATGACAATAATCTATGTAGTATTCTCATAGTGGGTCAATCCAGTACATGATCTCTCATCATGTACCTATGAGTTGACTTAATATCTCATATTTATGATTAGTAAAACATAACCATCAGTCAACATCATACTAGCCTTAATACTTTAATATTCATATAATGAATAAATGGCTAGGGATAATTAGAATAGAACTCTTATTTTAATCTAATGGTTTTACTATCAAGTCACATACTTGATGGCCTTAGTAAGAATTAACCATTCATGTAATTATCATAAAATCAAATGATAATATAATACCTCTTTATTAATAAAATAAGAAAGTCAATACATAATCACAAATGATTGACCTAGTGCATATCACTAACACAGAGATCTTTATATGGGTTAAAATAGTCTCGACGCATGTGGTATAATCATTTAAGCGATATTTGATTAATACAGGATATGTGAGTAATATTATCTTCCCATGCATTTTTACTAAGAAAACAATATTCGGATTTGTGATTATAGCTGTATATGTTGATGATTTAAATATCATTGGAACAGAAAATGAGATCCATGAAGCAACAATATACTTAAAGGAAGAATTTTAAATGAAAGTTCTTGGAAAAATAAGTATTGCCTTGGTTTACAAATTAAGTAAATGCACAATGGGATATTCGTGCATCAATCAAATTACATAAAAAGATCTTGAAATGCTTTAATATGGATAAAGCAAATCCTTTAAGTGCTCCAATGGTCATCAGATCACTCAATATTGAGATTGATCCATTTTGATCCTGTGAAGAAAATGAAGAAATTCTTGATTCTAATTTCCATATCTCAGTGCCATTGGAGCTTTAATGTATCTTGCTAATTGTACTAGACCTAACATTTCTATTACAGTCAATTTATTAGCAAGGTTCAGTTCAACTCCAACAAAAAGGCATTGGAAAGGGATCAAATATATACTTCGATACCTTCGAGGAAATGTTGTTTTGGGTTTATTTTATTCTAACAATTTAAAATAAGAATTGATTGGTTATGTAGATGCAGGCATTTATCTGATCCTCATAAAGAGAAATCTCAAACAGGCTATGTGTTCACAAATAACGAAATTGCAATTTCTTGGCGTTTCCAAAAATAAATGCCTGTCGCTACTTCTTTAAATCATTTTGAGATTATTGCACTATATGAAGCAAGTAGAGAGTATGTGTGGATTAGATCAATGACACATCATATTGAAGAACCTTGTGGTTTTCTAGTCAACAAAAGTCCAATAATTTTATATGAAGATGATGCAACATGCATTGCACAGTTAAAGGAAGGATATATCAAAAGTGATGAAACCAAACATATACCTCCAAGATTCTTTTCATACACTTATGAGCTAATAAAAGACAATCATATAGATATCAAGTATATTCAGTCTAGCAAGAATTCAGCTGATCTTTTCATAAAAGGCTCTTCCAACTACAATCTTTAGAAAACATGTTCATGATATTAGAATGCGACATCTGCATACAATGTGAAGGAAGATTATACATATCAACTTGAGGGGGAGAAAATTATGCACTGTACTCTTTTTCCTTAAGCTAAAGTTTTTCCCACTGGGTTTTATTTAACAAGGTTTTAACGAGGCAGTGTCATAAAAGCGTAATAAGAATGATGTACTCTTTTGCTTTTGCTAATATTTTTTTACTGGGTTTTTTTTAATTAGCAAGGTTTTAAATGAGGAATATTCTGAATTATAAAATATTATTATTCAAGGGGGAGTATTATGAATGTGAATGAACAATATATTGCATGTGAATGAACAATATATTGCTTATGAGAGAATAGTTCTCAAATAGTGAAAAGAAAATCTCTATATAAAAAGATTAAAATTCATTAATGATAAGATAGAGAAAAAGATAGATTATTCTCTAAATTCTTTCAATATTATAGTTCTCCATAATTATGAATTTTATTGTTTAGCTTAAGAGCTATGGTAATGGCAATTTGTGTTAAAAACATCCTCTCGCTTCCCTACCCAATTTGCCCATTAAACTATTGTCAAGACCCAAAACAGAGGGCCATGACCGGCATTAGGGAACGGGAATTATTTCGAATCCGGAACCCGTAGCAAGCCTTAAAAAAAAGCATGCAATAAAGTAAAATAAATAAAACATTATACAGTGGAAATTAAATCTCAATTAATAATAAAATAATTTCTCAGCTTTCTTTAATAATATAAATCACATCTCATATATAACAAAATCTTTAAGTACAAATTTCAGTGTAACACTTTGAGTTTAAAATCTAATACAATTATAATAACAAAAACTATCCACAATAAATTTAAGTACAACCACTACTGCAGTGTCTAGAGTACAAAATAAAACTCAAGTAAGCGATATACATAATAAAGCCAGAGCGGAAGAAATTTAGTGGACAGGTCTACTGCTGAGGTCTGAAAATGAAGACTCTCCTGAAAAATATCAACAAAGGGGAGTCAGACCTCACTGAGTGAATTATTGTAATATATATACATGCATAGCTAAATGTCAAATGCAGATGCTCAATAGTATATATAATAAATATATAAACAGGCAAATACACACAGATGCGACAAAAATCATTTTAATATTGAAAACCACTAGTTATGAAGGATCAAATAGAACCCTAAATTTTCGCAACCTCAAATATCAATAGAACTCACTTAAGCCATACAGGCCCAGTTAGTTCCAAATAATTCACTTAGTCCAATTAGACAGTAGACTGGCCCCGAGACATTAAGTCAACCGAGCTCCAGCAGTCTGACTGTCAGTACGATTGGCCCCGAGACACTTGGTCAACCGAGCTCTAGTAATAGCACTCTTAATCACATCAATCTTAATCATATTAGTCATGTCATATTTCCTCAAATAAGTTAGTAATTTAACCCTATGATCTATCGCACCGGTACATACTCGATCCTAGTGCTGCCCACTAGGAAGTACGGTCTATCGATATCCTTTATTTTAATATAAAACATACATTCAAGAAAATAAATGATGCATAATGGTATTTAAAATAAACAAATATACCAAAAATATACCTAAAATAAGCTAAGTATATTTCAGGTATATATACGTATAATCAACTTAAATAAATCACAAAACATATTAAATTCAACCAATAATATATTTAAAAACAAGCCACGTTTAATTGAAAAAGGAAAACATGCATTTATTTCATAATATACCAAAATATACTAAAAGTATACCTAAAATAGACTTAAACATTCAAATAGGCAATTATGTAAAAATTTATATTTAAAACATAGAAGACTAAATCATGCAACCTAAGCAATGCATATACATTATAATAACTCATAGTTGTGCACCCCACGAGACGGATCCGACGGGCCTGATCCACTAGGCCTCGGTCTCGACGTAACTAACAAATAAATAAATAACACGAAAATCAGTATAAATCTAACTTAATTTATAGAAACTCAATCTAGAATTCTAGACACAAACAGACATAGGAATCTGACCGAATGTCACGTTTTATGAGAATTCTATCAAAAATTTGGCAGAATGTCCTCTGTAAAACAGACATCTCTCTACTTAAAAAGTAGAGCTGATCCTGTAAGAAAATACACTTCGAATACAATTCACAAAACTCCTCGATCGGACCTTAAATTACAAATTCTCCCGATCGAGGTTCACAATTCACAAGAAAATACACAAAATATATTAAAATTCCATAAATACCGAAAATACCCTTTTTATACCAAAATATAGAAATTTAAATATTTAAACATTAAAAGTAATTATTTTACCCGTAATTGCTTAAAAACCCTAATATTATTATAATATTAATAAAAATCGATGTTCCTTGATAAATTCACAAATATTAATTAAAATTCATTTTATAAATTCAAAATACTCAATTAGTCCAAAAGCACACTAAAAATTACTAAAAACCCATTTATTTACAAAAATAGTATATTATATATAATTTGAAAATAATTTTTGAAAAATAGTATTAATTAGTTAAAAAATAGTATATAATTTATAAAAAACTTTTTTCTACCTCAAATAATTATTAAAACCAATTAAAATTAATATTTAACTAAAATTACTACCAAATTACCAAAATACCCTTAGTATATAAAAATTCGCATAATATACTATAATTACTCAAAAATTCAATAAAAATTATATAATTACTCTAAAATTATTTTCTCAACATATGATTCAATAAAATCAACAATTATACTCAATTAACCAATTAATTTTAACAAAATAGACATATAACCTATATTTCCAAAATTTACATAAACTAAATAAAATTATAATAATTACACAAAAAATCATAAAAATTATAAATTAACTTCTAAAATTAATTTCAACCACCATAAACATTAAAAATCACAATTTCAGAGTTTATTTAATTAATTTATGAAAATTAGAAAATAATAATAAAATAATAAAAAATTCACAAAAATCAAAATAATTCCAAAAATTACATAGAAATTCCAAAGTGTAGATTAAGCTAAGGGAAACATGATTTGTGAAGGAACTAAGCTTGAATCTCAAAGAATGATGTTAAAAAAAATTGAAAAACATAAATGGCCTAAAATGGAAGCTAAAGAAAAACCTTACCAAATTGAGTTTTCAAGCTACAAGAAGCTTGGAATCGACTTCTATGGAGTTCTAGGAGTTCAACGGTACTGGAATCACCAAGTTTGGTGGTTGGAAGGTTGGTGAACGGAGGAAGGACGAGTTTTGGCTATTTCGATTTCCACAGGCTACAGACAGCGCCAGAGAAGGTGACAGGGACGGCGGAGCTACTAGAGGAAGAGGCGGCGCTCTGGGAGGCACTCTGAATGGAGGGGAACAGACGATGAGTGAGGGGGAAGGGCTCGGTGTCGGCGTGAAGGAAGAAGAAGATGTTTCTTCTTTTGTTTTTTTATACACACACACACACACATATTTATATACTTTTAAATAAACAATAAACCCTAAATAATATATATGTGTGTGTGTATATATATATATATATATATATATATATTAATACATAAAATAATAATAATGCATGAAACAATATAATTTAGTAAGATAAAATAACATTAAACATAAAATATTATTTTCCAAGAATATAAGTTTCGGGATAATTTTTACGTAGAAAACTATAAATAAACGAAAAAATAACGTTAATTATTCATAAAATAATCAAATATATAGTTTTAAAAATTATTAACACTGTATATCCCGATTTTACAATAAAATAGTTTAAAAATTTGGGTTATAACAATGTGAAACTGCAAAACCCAATTATGTTCCAATTATAGATAGCTTGTTGTTAAAAAAGTGGTAAACTTTGGTATGTGTAAATCCCATATTCAACCTGTATTAGTTGAGCTCAGTGTGGAAGACGTAGGACGAGGAGAAGATAAACAAAGGTTTAGGTGGGTTAAGATTGGCTTTAATATCACAGAGGCACAAAAGCAGTCTATATTTGAACTCCCACTAAATATGTTTAATAGATGCAAGGCAGTCTTAAAACATATAATTTGTTCCTCTTACTAATTCTAGAATGTCAGTTTATCAGATTTTTTGAGTTCTTGGGCAAGGAGCATGAAGCCCAGGAGAACTGACTGGCTTGCAGTTCTTAAACAATTGAAGAGTATGGAACATCCTCTTTATCTTTAGGTTCTATTCTTTCCTATACTCAAAATTAAAGCCCTTATGGATTTTATGCATTCTTACAGTGTTGGCTTCTTTCAGTTATGGTTTGGTTTCTTTTAGGATGGTTTAATATTGAATATTGGATAATTATGTAATTCTAATATTTGATTCATGGCAGATTTGAAATGCTTTGATTTTTATTTTCATATAAATTAGTTAGTTAGGGGTATAATGTCTGGTCGTTTGTTTGTATCAATTGCTAGCTTTTTGCAATTTTATAAACTTTTAATTTGTGCTTGTTAATTGATTCTCTTCATTTATAAGAAGAAAAAAAAAAGAGCAGACGACTAGTTAATGGCCATTTTTCCCCCCTGTTTGCCCTTTTTGCTTGTTTAGTGCTAGATAATAAGCAATAGTACGTCAACATAATTATTATTAGAACTAAATGTTTTCACCACTTTTACTTTATTGCCTATATATCCTCGGTCAAAATTGCTATCATGTTTCTGAATTTCTTTGAACACTTTTATAGTGTCCTTGATTAACATAACTTAGAAGTAGTTGGAATAAAACTATTTTCGGTTCAATGGGCAGGTAGACTTAACAATGTGATTCAATTTCATGGTTTCTTGCACATATTTTAGGTGGCTGAACTTGCTTGTTAGAAGAATCATTTGAAGCCAATGTTTGTGACTATATAAAATTGATTCATAGTTATGGGAAGCAAACTTAGCTTCAAGATGCTCAAAATACTCTCTTAGCTCTGAAGAAAAGAGAGCTTTGTGGTTGATAAGGTAATATTAACTACCATTATTGACATGTACATCAAGTCTAGCAATCTTAAGCAGGTAGATGATACATTTCAAGAGCTCAAGTTACTTATCCACACATTAGATAAATGGGCATACGATTCAATGATCATGGCCTACATCAGAGTTGGAATGCCTGACAAAAGAGAGATTTTAGCCAGAGAAATGGATTTAAGGAATTTATGTTGGAAGTGAAGTTTACAAGGTATTGTTAAGAGCATATTTAATAGTGGGTGACACTGATGAGCTCAAATAGAGTTCAATGCAATTCAATTTGCAGTTATTCCTCCAGATGCCAAGGTGTGTGGACTCCTTATAAATGCTTACTTAGTGTTTGACCAAAGTCCAACGGCACACATTGCATTTGAGAATATAAGGTGTATTGAACCTAATGATAAATGTATAGCCTTGGTATTGGCTGTATATGAGAAGGAAAACAACATCATTAGAGTATTGACCTTACTAATGGTTTTGGAGGGTAAAGGGATTATGATTGGTGAAGAAGCTTTAAAAATGCTAGCTAGATGGTTTAGAAGATTAGGAATGGTGAAAGAAGTGGAGATTATCTTGAGAGAATATGCTACAAAGGAAGTCAGCTGCAGAATTTCCTCATGATAAAATCCTCTCCATATCCTAGATGGCCCCAGTGGTAGTGCCAATTCTCCTGTATACATTTAGCTCCTGATGATCGCCAGGGATATGGAATGGTAGAGGTAATATAGAAAATCAGGCTAGGGTATCGAAATTATTCTTAACATGTTAAGAGGTTTCTTATTTCTAGATAAATTCACTTTGCTTAACCATTTCAATAATTTCTCCCAAATGTTAACCAACATCGCTTTTTCATTACTAAATTATTGTTGGTATATATGTAGTTTGCATCTTCACCATTTTGCTCTAATAAATATTTCTACAGCACTATAGCTCCCATTCTCACCACTCACTCTTTTTGGTATTTTACTATGGCAAAGGATTGCAACATTCAAAAGATGCAAAATTTATAACATGGAATTTAATAGTGCTCTGAAAAAATTTTAATTAATTAGGAGTGCTATGTAGTTCCTTGATGGATTGGGTTTTAATTTAATGAGCTTCTAATTTAGGACTAAAGGGCTAGGGCAAGCTGGACTTATTATTTGACAAACAAATTTAGACCCTTTGACTTGAGAGGCTTATCTTTATCTTTTTTTTATTGATGTTGTGTGTTGCTATACTGGCAAGCAAAAACTTAAAATCTAATTAAATCCATATTCATATTCAAACAAAAGGTTATTTTCTTCACCAATGGGAAGTAGGGTAAGAAGCTGCAGATTGGACAACATTTTTGTCTTTTGGTTTGGTTCTGTAAGATATTGTTAAATTAGAGATCAAATCCTAAAAAAGAATTCATGGAAATAAGATCCATTTTGTCGCTATTGAATATAATTTGTAGGAAATTCTATGGTGTCATCAAATATAATAACTGTTGGATTTAAAAAATCAATTTAGGACTGTTGATTAAAAACCTATAAACTAAAGAATCTACTTTTTTTTTTCTATAGGTTAAAGAGAAAGCAGGTTTACCCCTTAAAAAACTAAAATTCCCAAACTCAAAGTTATAAGAACTGTAATTATGAAATGCCCCACAAAAACTAATGTAAAGAAAGTCTCAGCAATAATAATAATTCTAATTATGACTCTATATTACTTGTTTAGTGCTAGATTTAAGCCATAGGATGTCAATAGAATTATTATTAGAACTAAATGTTTCCAACACTTTTACTTTATTGTCCATATATCCTCATTTAAACTTGCTATCATGGTTATGAATTTCTTTGAACACTTTTGTAGTGTCCTTAATTATAGTTGCCTAGGAGTAGCTGGAACAAAACTATTTCCAGTTCTATGTGTAGGCAGACTTAACAATGTGATCCAATTTCATGGTTTCTTGCACATTTTTTAGGTGGCTGGACTTGTTCTATTAGAAGAACCATTTGAAGCCAATGTTTGTGACTACATAAAATTGATTCATAGTTATGGGAAGCAAACTCGACTTTAAGATGCTTAAGGCACTCTCTAATCTAAGAAGAAAAGAGGGGGCTGATCAAGTAATATTAACTACCATGATTGACATGTACAACAAGGCTACAATCTGAAGCAGGTAGAGGAAACTTTTGAAGGGATAAAGTTGCTTGGCCATACATTGGATAAATGAGCATACAGTTCAATGATCATGGCCTAAATTAGAGCTAGAGTGCCTAAAAAAGGAGAGATTTTGCTCAAAGAAATGGATGCTTAAGGAATTTATGCAAGAAGTGAAGTTTTCAAGGCATTGTTAAGAACATATTCGATGGTGGGTGATATTGTTAAAGCTTAGAGAGTGTTCGATGCAATTTAGGTTGTAGTTATTCCTCTAGATGCCAAGGTGTTTAGACTCCTTATAAATGCTTACCTAATGTCTGGACAAAGTCAAAAGGCACACATTGCATTTAAGAATATGAGGAAGGTTGGTATTAAACCTAATGAGATAAATGTATTGCCTTGGTTTTAGCTATACATGAGAAGGAAAACAACCTCATTGGGGCATTGAACTTACTAATGGTTTTAAAGGGTAAGGGGATTATGATTGGGAAAAAAGATTTAGAAATGCTAGCTAAATGGTTTAGAAGATTAGGAGTGGTGAAAGAAGAGGAGCTTATCTTGAGAGAATATGCTGTAAAAGAAGTCGACTGCGGAATTTCCCCATGATAAAATCCTCTCGATATCCTAGTTGGCCCTAGTGGTAGTTTTAGTTCTTTTATATACATTTAGCTTTTGATGATCACCAGGGATATGGAATGGTAGAGGTAATATAGAAAACCAGGCTAGGGTATTGAAATTATCCTTAACATGTTAAAAGGGTTCTTGTTTTTAGACAAATTCACTCTGCTTAACCATTTTTATAATTTCTTATAAATGTTAACTAACATCGCTTTTTCATTACTAAATTATTGCTGGTATATATGTAACTTGCATCTACAATATTTTGCTCCAAGAAATATTTCTACAACATTATAGCTCCTATTCTCGCCTCTCTCTCTTTTTAGTATTTTACTTTGGCAAAGGATTGCAACATTCAAAAGATGGACAATTTATAACATGGAATTTAATAGTGCTCTAAAAAAATTCTAATTAATCAGGAGTGCTATTTAGTTCCTTGATAGATTGGGTTTCAATTTAATAAGCTTCTAATTTATGACCTACAGGGCTTGGGCAAACTGGATTTATTATCTAACAAAGAAATTCAGCCCTTTGACTCAAGAGGCTTATCTTTATCTTTTTTTTTTTATTGATGTTGTGTGTTGCTTTACTGGCAAGCAAAAACTTTAAATCTAATTAAGTCAATATTCATATTAAAACACAAGGTTTTTTTTTCAGCAATGGGAAGCAGGGTAAGAAGCTACAGATTGGGGAACATTGTTTTCTTTTGGTTTGGTTCTACAAGAAATTGTTTAATTAGAGATCAAATCCTAAAAACGAATTCATGGGGACAAGATATATTCTCTCACTGTTGAATATAATTTGTGGCAAATTTTTTATTGCATTAAATATAATAACCATTGGATTTAGAGAATCAATTTAGTACCATTGATTAAAAACGTACAGCTTGAAGAATCTATTTTTTTTTTCTACAGGTTAAAGAGAAAGCAGGTTTACCCCTTAAAAAAATAAAATTCCCAAATTCAAAGTTATAAGAACTCTAATTATGAAATGCCCTACAAAGGCCAATGAAAAAAAAAATCTTATCAATAAAAACAGTTCTAATTATGGCTTTGTATTGCTTGTTTAGTGCTAGATATAAATTGTAGGATGTCAATAGAATTATTATTAGAACTGAATGTTTCCATCACTTTTACTTTATTGTTTATATATCTGGTGTGAGTCAAATTAAACCCTAGTCTCTAAAACTAAGTAAAGAACAAGTAGGGTGTTGAACTCTAACGAATTTGGAGTAAATTTTATATTAACTGGATAAATACTTGGATGGATAGGCAAAATATTTTAAGATAGTATTGAATTGTTCTAACTAACTTAAAGTCACTAAATTACTAACTACTTTACTTAATTTAAATATTCTAACAATAATTTTAAGCAATGTATGTTAGAACTACAATTTAGAATTAATCAAGACTTATGCAAGTTGACAAATATGTAAATATGGATGTAATGATTGGAGAATATAGCCAATGATCCTTAAAAACAATTCTCGTTGTCAATTAAGGGTGTTTTTACTTAGAGTCCACAAACACTCTTATGATTTTGCAGAGGTAAACAAAAACCAACAAGTTTTATGCCAATTCTTAATCCCCTTAAAGTGAATTTCTTGTCTCCAATTACTTTTCTAACCTTTAAGTAATTTCAGTTGCATTTCCACCAAAATGCCCCAACTCTCATTGTGAACATTTGATTAACAAGTTATATATGGTGATCAAGCATACATAACACAATTCAAAACTCAATTGAAATGAAATCAACAATGAATTATAAAAGATAAAAAGGTAGTTCATAGATTAATTCATCATTTTAATTCTTCAAATAAAAACTTAGCCAAAATACATAGTATTCAAAATTAAAGAACAATAAATAAGTATTTTAAACATCAAGTAACATAAATAGAGAAAAGAGAAAATGATAGTGTTGATAAATTCTTTAAGACTCTACAAAAAGTTACTTGATTTGTAGTAGGTCCTCTTGATATCTTCCTTTAATCCCTTGATATGACTTTGAACACTAAGCACTTTAACTTCACTTTTCCAATAGTAAAACTAAGAAAGATACTAATAATTATAATGCTTAAACTAAGTGTTTTTTTTTCCATTTCTTAAACAAAGCTAAATTTATGTATTTATAAGCTTATCATCATCCTAGTTTGTGCCCTTTTCAAATAAATGTAAATGGGAAAAGGTGCCTTGAAAGGGTGTGAAGGATGAGTCGACACCATTGTGCCGAGTTAGGCTTGACTTGGCACACTTGTTTTCTGTCACGACTTGGCACCACTATGCCAAGTTGGCACAGTGTTTTTGATGACTCAGCACACTCATGTTGAGTTAGCACTATTGTCTACTGTCCCGAGTCATCCCCTTGGTGACGAGTCGACACACTCCTCTTGTTGTTTTTTTTTCCTTTCCTTTCACCATTCTTCATTATAAAGTGTCCAAATGCACTTCTATGCTTGGATTAAACATAAGAAAACCTACAAAACATAAAATTATTATAATAACAACATAAACGAAAGAAATAAAAATAAGAATACATAATCCAATAAACTTAAATAAAAACTAAAGAAAAATATATCATAACTACCCTAAAGATCTATGCTATTTTGCATTATAACAAACTCCCCTACACTTAAACCGTGCTTTCCCTTAAGTAAAAAGGTAAACATCTAAGTGGGAAAGTAATAAAAATCTTTTATCTTCTCTAAAATAGAAGTAGCTATCCAAACAAGTCATCTAAACCAAGAAAGAAACTTTAAGAAAAAGGTAGTTAATAACTAAACTTTCAATGCTCAATAATAATAGAGAAAATAAATTTTGTAGCATAGTCAATAAGTTTAACAATTTATCTCAAATTAGTAAGAACAAAATCAAAAAGTGCTAACCAAGCTTTCTAACAATAATGTTCATTCATTAAACTTAGGATTTCTAAGAACTAAAGTAGCCATGGGACAAGGATTAAGCACACACATTAACAAATAATTCTCATGGAGTGTTTAGACACATTAAAATTTTCTTTTTTTAGCCTAATTGCATTCTTTCTGAATAAGTGTAATTGAGGAGCATACTCATATACACATAACTTATATCAAATGCATCAACTTGTAATGTCATACATTCTTTTTGAATGAGTGTAATTGAGGAGCATACTCACTTACACAAAACTTACTTGAAATGCATCACATTAACAAGAATAAATTCTCTCTTTTTTATTTTATATTTATTTTTTATATAGATATATTTTTTTATGTCCTCATCCATTATTGAAAAGCTAGCTACACATCTTATGGCTATTGTTTCCTTATGTCTACTTCAATCCTTAAAAACTAAGCTTAAATCCTTACCATCCTATATTTAAGCATAATTAGAAAGTTGACTAAACATTCTTTAGATTTTGAAAATAATAATAAAAGATAAAAGGAAAAACTTAAAACATATACTAAATGTAACTTTAAAATTCTACCAATTAATTATAGGAAGATAATTACTAACATAGCATAAAAATAAAACCTCAATCATAATTGAGATGAACTTGGAAAAGAAACTATTTATGAATGTGGAGAAGATAAAATTATTCAAAATAAAGCATAAGTGACACACAATAATAAAGCATAAGCAAAAATATAAACTTACACATAATTAAATAAAAACTACCGTGATTCCCTCCCTTACACTTAAAAATGCACATTGTCCCTAATGTGACACCATAATATAAAGGAAGGTAAAGAAATACTCCCCTAATCATCTGAAGGAGTTGTCAGAAGAGACTCAATGGTGTAACAGGAATGGACGAAAAATTGATTTAACTTGTACTCCATTTTGCATTGGCAACAATTAAATTGTTGGTTCTGAGTCTCCATTGTATACAATTGGCATTGTATCTCTTTTTGATTTTCTAGGGTTTTTTCTAAAATATGAGATTGTCCACTTAAAGAACCATTAGCACCACCATGCATAAAGAAGGTTTAAAGAGGTACATCACCATGGGGTTCATCGTCAGGAGAGTGCTCAAGCTCAACATCTTTCTCCTTTTCTTGGGTTTCCTCTATTTGAGGAGGACATTCCAAACCTCTCCAATATGATCAAGACCTTGCTAGAATCAAATAGAAGGAAGCATCTATAACTTCATCTCTCATAAATGCTTGCTTAGTGAAATAAGAGTACTCAACAACACGATCAAAATCATTAAGGTTAACATTCAAGGACTTAATAATGATAGTAACAATATGACCATGAGTGAGTGGGGCGTCCTTACGTGTAACACATATTAAAAGTTGATTAAAAATCCAATATGTCCAACACACTTACTTCTTATTATGAATGCACCACATAAAAAATAATTCTTGTGCAGAGACTCTATTAAATTCAGACTTGTGGGAAATAACACAAGCAAGGACTTTATGAAATAACCAAAATTTTAAATCTTTAATGAACATGGCCTTACCCTTCTTAGGTTAAAAAGGAGTTTGTAAGTTAGTCAAAAAGTTCCAGAATTCATTTACTCTAAAAGATTTAGGGGGATCACACAGACCATCCTTTTTAAAACCAAACACATATTGAATAAAAGAATAAGTACGTTGGTGTTGTTTCCCTAGCAATATGAATTCTAGAGTGCGGGAATCATACGAGTTAACATCCAATTATGTATAGAATTCTATAATCAACTTGACATAAGTGTGTTCTTGTATTGAAACAAACTTCTTAAGTCCACAAGTAGTCAATAATTGATTAAAATTATCATGCATGCTAACATCATTAAGAAGAGATGAGGGAATATGCTTATAACTAATGATTTCCCTAAACTTAAGAGTAGTGAATCTTATACCTTCCTCATGTGTAAGAATAGGGAACTTAGCCTTATAGGTGGGTGCCAAATCATCCTCTTCTTATTCTTCTTATGGCCTTTTAGATGTAAAACCCTTAGTCTTACCCATTCATAAAAATAATGAAGAGAAAATAGTAAAAAGTTGGCTAGGGTGTAGAGAAGAAAAGAAAACTAAATGGAGAAATAAAGAAAAAAATAATAAGAAGAAGAGAATAGAGAAATTGACTATGTAGAAGGGAAATGAGAAGAAGAAGTTGAATAGCGAAAATGTAAGAAGTTAAAAGATGTTGAATAAGAAATGAAACTTAATAAACAAAGGCAAGAGAAGAGAAGACAAATAGAGAAGGGAATAAGAAACGTATAGGTTGTATATAGGTGGAGTGTGAGAATAAAGAAAGGTTAAGAAGAGAATAAAGAAAATTGAGTCAAATGTGTTATGAATAGTTATATAGACTAGGGTGAAGGGATAGGTTGAAAGGTCATGACCTTTCTTGGAAAATAACATTACTTTTCAATTTTTGTCATATTTTTGGAAGTTTGTTATAGTAAAAAGATAAAAGAAAAAGATGGGTAAAAGTTGAGAAGTAGAAATATAAAAATGAAAATTATCAAAGAAAAAATAAGTATGTCAAGTTGGAGTAGATTAAAAATAAAAAAAAAAATTAACAATAAAAAATAATTATTAGCATGTGAGAATTTTGGCGAGTTTCCAAACTAACTTTTTAAGTGTAAAAGAGAAAAATATTTTACAATCCAAACATATGAAAATAAGAAGAATGACACTTTCTTCTTTATGTATCAAATTTTTTAATTCTCTTTTCCATGCATTTTATAAATAATGAATAAAATATTTATGGTGTTCCTTTTACTAAAAGATTCAATGGTTATAATTCATTATAAATATAAACCATTGATTGATATAGTAAATGACATTTAAAGAAAAACTAAAAATAATATTTCAAATTTTTTATTCATTATTAGTAATGATTTTAACACTCCCCCTCGTTACTAATATCCTTAATCCCTTTTCTTAGAGTCATACTGAGTTCTTTACAAAAATTTTCTAATTTTTCACTATTGAGTCCTTTAGTGAAAATATCTACCAGTTGTTCTTCTGTCTTTACTTGAATTACTTTGATCTCCCCTGTTAAGACTTTTTCATGAATAAAATGATATTGCAATATTGGATAATCAACTGGCTTATGTAAATTCTCTAATAATTGTACTAATCACTTACTTTCTTAAGCTACCATCGTTGTTGCATGACACTCAGCCTCTGTTGTTGAAAGTGATGCTATTGATTATCTTTTATTGCACTAAGTAACAACTCCAGAACACAAACTAAATGCATAACTAGTGGTTGATCTTCATGTATCATAATTACCAACATAATCAGCATCGTAATATTCTTCCAATTTATAAGTTATTTTACTTTTATAAAGTAATCCAAGATCAAGTGTTCCTTTGATGTACCTTAAAATTCTCCGAACTGCTTCCAAGCGAGGCTTTTTTGGAGTTTGCATAAACCGACTGACTATTCCAACTATAAAGGCAATATCTAGCCTTATCAATGTCAAATAGATCAAACTGCCAACAATCTACTGATACATCATAGAATCCACTAAATCTTTGCCTTCTATAATGATCAATTTAGAGTTATATCTCTATTGTAAGAGCAAGAGGTTTGTAGTCAAGCATTCCATACTTTTGGAGAAGATTTATTGCATATTTCTCTTGACACAAGAATAATCCTTCCTTTGTGTGCTCCACTTTCAATCTAAGAAAGTGATTCAGCTCCCTAAGTTCTTTCATATGAAATCAGATTGATAAATTTTTCTTGGTCTAGTAAATCTCATTAATATCATCTCCAGTAATAATGAGATCATTAACATAAACAAGAATTATTGCTAGCTTCCCTTCTCAAGCTTTAACAAATAAACTTAAATCAGTTGGTGTAACTTTATAACTACTATGAATGAGAAACTCAAGAATCTTACCATACTAAGCTCTAGGGGCTTACTTCAACATGTATAGCGCCTTTTTTCAATTTACAAACATACTCAAGATTAATCTTATTTTCAAATCCTTTGGGTTGCTCCATGTATACTTCTCGATCTAACTCTCCATTTATAAAGGCATTTTTGACATCCATCTGCCATAAGTTCCAAGATTTGCTTACAGCGAGTGCTAACAAAACACGAACTATTGCAATTTTGTCCACTAGACAAAATGTTTCATCATAGTCTAATCCATATTACTATGAGAATCCTCCTGCTACCAAACATGCCTTGTATCTCTTAATTGAACCATCTGGATGAGTCTTGATCTTGTACACCCATTTGTAAGAAACAGGCTTCATATCTTTGGGTTTTAGTGTCGAGTCCCAAGTTTGATTTTCAATAAGGGCTTTGATCTCTTCTTCCATGGCTTTTATCCATTCAGTTTTTCATAATGCCTCCTCAAAGGATGTTGGTTCTTTTTCTTCTTCCACCACTACAACATTGGTATATTTAGGATTTTTCTTTTTCACCCTAGTTGATCTTCTCAATTGTATTGGTGATGTTGCCCGTTTTGCAGGTTATTCCTCTGGCACATCCACTATTGGTTAATTTTCATCATTTATTTTTTAATATACACTAGTTTTCCATAGCCTCTCTTAAAGTTAAAACTACATGATAGGCTCTAAATTTTATGAAATTTTTATTAACCATCCCTCACTCTTTTCATACAATTGTTCTAATTGGAGTGAGGAAGTGCAACATATTTTGGCGTCCACCATGATGATGTCTCATTAAATACAAAAATTCATGAGACATAATTATAGATGGCGTCCAAGATTTTAGCAACCTCAACATTGTTTAGGCTCAGGGCCTTAAGAAACACACTACTATGTCACAAAGTCATAGCGTGGAGAAGAGGAGTCGCCACCTAGGGTAATAACTGGGACAATTTGATTGGTGGTACTCGATTCTCTAAAAGAAAGTTAGCACCATAACCAGGAGATTTTGGGAACGGAATACTAACTTCTCTTAGTCTCGTGTTCATTTTGGAATAATTTTATAAATAATTATTTCATCCTCTAATTACATGAAAATTTATTTAAACCCTATTTGACATCCATCTAACCCTAGGCATCTAGTCAATAAAATTACACATAAAATATGCACTCAAGATCGTGTTGTCCGTATGTCTAAACTATGTTAATTTTATTAAAAAGTTAGCTAAATTTACATTTTATTTACAAGTGAGAAAGGGACTAAAGGTGGGCCTACATTTTTATTAATTAGTGAGCCTAGATCTATTCATTTTAGTTTGTCTAAGGAATGGGCTTAAGTCTATTCAATTTTAAAATAAAGTTAAATTAGTGGGCCTAAGTCTAACTTGGTTTTATTTAAAATGAGAAGTGGGCTTAGGTCTATTTATTTTAAAAGAAATGAAATTGAGTGGGCTGAGCTAAGTCTAAACAAGTTTTAATTAACTAAGTGGGCCTAAAATCTAATTAACCTAATGGGCCTAAATTGATTTTAATTATTTAAAGTCTTAAACCATTTTTAAAGCCTATTTAAATTGAGTTGGACCTAAGCGTGAGCTTGGGGCCCAAAATAAAATAAAACCAAAAACATAACCTAAGACAAATAAAACATAAAAAAGGATCAAATAAACATTTTAGTGATTTTCTAAAAACCCTAAATCAATTATATGCAAACCTTAAATTAAGCTACTGCCACCATTGATTTTAATTGATTTTTACCCAATTGAACCTAATTACTAATTGATTTTAAATGCAAAAAATTAAATCTTTCACTATTCCCACTACTGGGGCTATTACAAACTACATACAAAAATTAAAATTAATCAATTATACAGCCATGAATTAAAATAACTACAAAGGCACCAAAATGCAGAATAAAAATTAAAATCCTAAGAACTATTGAAAAATAGTACAGGTTCATCCATGACATTCCATGGATCTTTTATTCAATTCTTGAACATTAGATTGTTTCTTCCTCAATCCTCGCTCATATATCAAAACAAAAAAAACATAAAAAATTAGATTAGTGAAATTTAAAACTTAAATCAATAACAAAAATAAAATAAAAATCATTAAGGAAGAAAAGAATAAAAAAAGAACACTGTGATGATCTTAGATGTTGTGTAAATGACTTTTTTAGCCCCTTAGACTAGGATTTTCATCATTGAAATTGAAGTATTGTTAATTTTGGACTGGAAATAAAAACAACACTGGTTCATTCTCATTGAAAGAATCGTATAAACAAAAATAAGGCTTTGGCAGAATAAAAGAAATCAAAATTTGTGGTGTGCAAGGTGTTCTCAGTAGTGTTTGGATGTTAGGGTTTTTTACGCACTGCATCACCTTTTTTTTTTCGTCTCTTTTTTTTCATCTTCTCCCTCTTTTTTTCTCCTTCCCTATATGTATATGTCTTTGTCCCTGTCCCTCGCATGCACTCAAACTCTTTGCTTTTTAAAGTAGAGTCTATGTACTGACTTCCCCTATTACAGGAACATACTAATCTCTTTAAAACAGACTGATAGTAAAATTTGATTTTGAAATCTCCTTATGCATTTTGAACGCATCAAAAAAATTATTTGGTAATAATAATAATAAAATTAACTTTTTAACCAATCAAAACACCAAAGAATAGATGAAAAAATTAAGAAAATAGGCAAAAAAATTAAAAAAAAATGGACTTTTTATGCGTTGGCATTGTGCAATGCCGATCGGCAATGTAGAATGTCGACTGACATTGTAGAATGCTGATTGACATTGTGTAATGTTGGTCGGCATTACACCAATGCCAATCCCTTTTTTTTTAGCTTTTAATTATCAAAAAACCCCTGAAAAAATGACTTGTAATTAAATCCTAAAAAATATTGCAATTTAGTCTCTAAAGTCTAGAAAATCAATAACCAAGTTCAATTTTTGAATAAATTTCATTATAGGGACGTACGTAGCAATTGTGCACAATTGCATCCCAAAATTGGGTGCTTAAAATAATATTTGCCAGTTGTAGGATCACAGTATCTCTATCCTTTTCTGTGCTCATCATAGCCCACAAAGATACATCTGACTACCTTTTTTTTTTTTTTATCAAACTTGCTATATAGATGATCAAGTACAAATACATAGCATGCATAGCTTTAAAGTGGCTCACCGTAGGTTTCATATTCCATAACTTCTCTCAAATTAAGACATAAATTCCATTTTTAGTTGAGAGAGTCTATTGATTATATGAGCTGTTGTTCTCATACATTCAGCCCAAAATCTTCCAGGGACATTCTTGGCATGCAGCATACTCTTGTGTGTTTCTACTAAATGCTTATTCTTTCTCTCTGCAACACCATTTTGTTGTGGTGTGTTTGGACAAGTTTGTTGCCACCTAATCTTGAACTAGATAAGATAACTTGAGAATTCATTAGAGATGTATTCTCCCCCATTATCAATACGAAGGCACTAGATTTTGTTCCTAACTTCACTTTCAAAAATTTTCTTGAACTCTTTAAATTTTGCAAGAGTTTCAAACTTTTCTTTCATGAAATAGACCCATATATACCTCGAATAATCATCAATAAATGTCACCATATAGTGCATACCATTGACTGATGACTGCTTCACTTTACCAAACATATTAAAGTGAATCAACTCTAGCAGCTGTTTGGCTCTGAATAATGACTCCTCTTATGGAAGTTGGTGTGCCTTTCCATACTAACATCCAGCACAAATAACATCAGTATGTACATCATGATTAGGTAGCCCTCTTAATTAGGACTTGGTCATCATTATTTTTAGCTTATGATGATCATTATTTTTAGCTTATGATGATTGACATGTCCTAGTCGTGCATGCCATAAGTTAGTTGTATCATCACCTTTGGTCTTCTCTACATAAGCATCTTCTACTAACAAGACATGCATGGAATCCACCTTCTGTCCCTCCATTATTGGTGTGTTAACTATTTTGATTTATTGACAAACTTTGACATCATTAGTGCCGAACATAATAAAGTTTTTATAATTAATCAACTCTAAAATTGGAATCAAAGATCCAATATTTCTCATAATCAATTCTATGAGAACTCAAAAAACTAGGCGGTTGCTCCTCTTCTTATATTATGGTAGCTATAAAGCTGAGAACTTCCATAATCTTTGAACTAGAGCACTCTTCCACTTGCATTATTTTCATAAATAATGCTTCAATATCCTATTCTGGTTCATCCTAGTGGTGATTGCTTATTGTTGATGTATTGCTCTGAATAGTCCTTTTCATATACCAGTAATCTTTGGCATAGTTTCCTTTCTTGCAAATTTAAAATAGTCACCATTCTAACATCTAGAATTCTTAGACTAATGATTATTATGTTGCTGCTTTTGTTGAGCCCCCTCCAATTAGACATTGCCTTGTGTCCTCCCTCCAGTCCTACCACGTGGTTGATTTTTTTCTTATTGATAAAGAGCACCACCTCTTTAGTATTCAAAGAAACACCAACCATTTGTTTTGCTAGAGTTTCTTAACTTGCCAAAAAATTCT
This sequence comes from Mallotus nudiflorus, assembly GCA_947683625.1. Taxonomy (NCBI): domain Eukaryota; kingdom Viridiplantae; phylum Streptophyta; class Magnoliopsida; order Malpighiales; family Euphorbiaceae; genus Mallotus; species Mallotus nudiflorus. The sequence goes on from CANTUR010001056.1 coordinate 144,671, forward strand.
TTAACTCTTCAATAGATGGTTATATGGACCAACCTTGAACTATAGCCATAAAACTATGGTACAAAGGTCGTAGTCCATGAATGATGATTCTCCTCATCCTATTGTTGGCTATTCTGGATGCCTTATCTAGATCAATAATTTCTTGACATAAGGACTTTACCTTGGTAAAATACTGACAAATTGTCATATCTTTTTGTGAGATAGACATTAGTTCATTTTCCAATAGTTGAAGTCTATCATTATTCTTTTTTTGAGAACCATAGAGTAGGAGAATCCTAAGCTTCCTTTGGTGTGGTAACATCTTTAATGTGCTCCATCATATCCTCTTCAATAGTTATTTTGATGGCGAACATGGCTTTCCCAACTTGAATTCTCCATTTTCTAATATTTCCAGCATCATCATCTAGTGGTGGTGATGTAACCTCAGTCCCAGCAATAACCTCCTAGAGGTCTTGACCTTGTAAGTATGACTCCATGCAAGTCCTCCACATGTTATAATTATTATTATTTAATTTTTTAATAATGCCAACATTACCCGATTCTACCATAGTGACTTGGATTTAGTAGCCTTCTGTTTCACTAAGCAAGCATGGTTTTGAACTAAGAAGCTTCACAGTTCCAAACTGTGCACGTGTAAAATCTCCCCCCTACAAATGCTTTTTTATGTAAAAAGCCAGTAGTCAGACCCTTAACCGAGTAGGGTTTAATAGAACTTATCGAGTTAGAGTAGATTAAAAATAAAAAGTAATTATTAGCATGTGAGAATTTTGGCGAGTTTCGAAACTCACTTTTTAAGTGCAAAAGACAAAAATATTTTACAACCTAAACGTATGAAAATAAAAATAATGATACTTTCTTTTTTACGTATCAAATTTTTTATTTTCTTTTCCATGCATTTTATAAATAATGAATACAATATTTATAGTGTTCCTTTTACTAAAAGATTCAATGGTTATAATTCATTATAAATATAAACCATTGATTTATATAGTAAATGACATTTAAAGAAAAACTAAAAACAATATTTCAAATTTTTTTATTCATTATTAGTAATGATTTCAACAAAGTACACACACACACACACACACACACACACACACACACACACACATATATATGTATATGTATATATATGTTATTATTATTATTATTTTAAGGGATAAGGATGGCACGTGTCAGCATAATGCATGAGTTGGCACCATTGTGCTGACTTGACATCGTGGCTTATTAGAATGAGTTGTCACTAAGGAATGACTTGACACACTTGGGTTCACTGGAACGATTCATCGCTAAGGGACAACTCGGCACGCTCTAGCTTGTAATGAGTTAGTACCATTGTGTCGGCTCGGCAAACCACATTTATATATATACTTAATATAATATAGAAAGAGAAAAAAATTTAGTATAAATAAAATAAACTTAAAGAAAAATGGTATGTATGTGTGCTTTGTAAGGAAAACTCTATGCAGATAAACTACAAAAACATCAGGGATAATCATATTTTATAAAAGATAAATATAAGAAAATATTAACCTAAATTTAAATAAGTACAATAAAAGAACTATTAGTAATACTATAAATACTATTAATATTAAACTATGGTTCAAATAAATGCAAGATAATAAAATGACATAAAATACTAAAATAAATGAAATTGTAAATATTACCATGCTACATTTAATAGTCTATACTTGGACTTTACCTTTGCCAATTAGGGTGTTAAGAGACAGATCGACCTGGCACGATGAATTGCTTCATCAATCAAATAGGATTTGAGACGATGGCCATTAACTTTAAAAACTTCCCCTTTGTCATTGGCAATTTTAATTACAATTGTACTTGCTCTATAAGGATGAACCTTAACAACCTTGAAAGGACTCAACCATCTTGACTTCAACTTTTCCAAAAATAATTTTAGTCTTAAATTAGAAAGTAGAACAAGCTCTCCCTCATGAAATTCCTTTTTAGATAAATGCTTATCATGCCACAACTTAGTACAATTCTTATACAATTTTCCATTTTCAAAAGCATTCATTCTTAATTCAACCAATTCATTAAGTTGAAGTAGCCTCTTTCGGCCTACCTTCTTCAAATCAAAATTCAAAGCCCTTGTTGCCTAATATGCCTTATGCTTAAGTTCAATCGACTAGTGACAGGACTTTCTATAAATTAATTGGTTAGGAGTAAGGCCAGTTGGGATTTTAAAGGCTGTCCTATATGCCCATAAAGCTTCATCTAGTTTCAATGCCCAATTCTTCCTTGAAGAAGACATCATTTTTTCAAGAATCCACTTGATCTCTCAATTACTCACCTTAACTTGCCCACTTATTTGTGGATGATATGGGGTGGCGTTTCCACCCCATACTTCTTCAAAAGAGCCTCTATTACTTAATTGTAAAAGTGTGAACCTCCATCACTAATCAATGCTTTAAGAGTACCAAACCTTGGAAAAATTATTTTTTTAAGCATCTTCTTAATAACCTTTGCATCATTAGTAATGGGTTGGTATTACTTCCACCAATTTTGAGACATAGTCAACCATAACCAAAATATGTTTGTAACTTAAAGAACTAGGAAATGCCCAAACATTAAAAAGCTTAACTTCAAGAATTCATTTTAAAGGTATCTTATGTTTTCTAGAAATATTACCCATTCTTTGACATCTATCACATGTAAGCACAAATTCTTTAGCATTTTTAAATAAAGTAGGCCACCAAAAACTAGATTGAAGTACCTTAGATGCTATTTTTAATGCACCAAAGTGTCCACCAACATCCAAGGAGTGACACTGTCTCAAAATATCTTGAACTTCATCTTAAGGAATGCTTCGCCTAATCAAACCATTTGTAGATCTCTTGTAAAGTAATGGATCCTCCCAATGGTAGAATTTGCTATCATGCAAGAGTTTCTTCCTTTATTGATAATCCATCCCATAATAAAGAACACCACTTATAAGATAATTGGCAATATCTGTGAGCCATGGAAGTTCCTTAGATGCTAAACTAAGTAGATGTTCACCATGGAATGTCTCAATAATTGGCATACCATCATCATGTTTCTTTAACCCCTCTTGATCTAGCCTTGATAGATGATCCATAATAAGGTTCTCACTTCCTTTCTTATCTCTTACCTCCCAATCAAACTCTTAAAGCATTAAAATCCACCTAAGGAGCTTCGGTTTTACATCCTTTTTACTTAGAAAATACTTAAGGGCAATATGGTCTGAATACATGATCACCTTTTGCCCCATAAGATATGCTATAAAATTGTTAAATTCATAAATAATAACAAGAAAATCCTTTATAGTGGTATAGTTGATTTGAGCATCATCAAGTAGTTTGCTAGCATAGTAGATCACATATGGCTTGCCTATTTTCCTTTGACCAAAATAGCTCCCACTGCAAAGTTACTTGCGTCACATATAATTTCAAATGTTGCTCCTAATTAGGTGGTTGCAAAATAAGTGCTAAAATAAGAGATGTCTTTAAAGTTCTAAGTGCATCAACATATGCTTCATCAAATTCAAAATTAGAATCCTTAGCAATTAATTTACATAATGGCTTTGTTATTTGGGAAAAGTCCTTGATAAATCTTTTATAAAAACTTGCATGACCAAGGAAGCTTCTTATATCTTTAACACACTTCAGGGGTGGCGAATTAGTGATCACTTTTATCTTTGCTCTATCAACTTCAATACCTCTTCTTGAGATGGAGTGGCTAAGAATGATTCCTTTTTGTGTCATGAAATGGTATTTTTCTTAATTTAAGACCAATCCATGCTCAATACACCTGTCAAGAACTGTAGAGAGATTGTGTAGACAATGAGAAAAATTAGTACTATATACACTGAATATTGAAAATATGCATCTTTGAAAAGTTATAGGAGCATTGCATAAACTAAAAGGTATATGCCTAAAAGCAAAAGTACCATATGGGCATGTAAAGGTAGTCTTAGCTTGGTCATCGGGATGAATATAAATTTAATAAAAACCACTGAGACCAGAAAAATAAGAAAAATTGGCTACTCTCTCAAGAACTTGGTCAATAATTTTCTAGTTGCTTTATTTAACTTCGTATAGTCAATACACATTTACCATCCCATGATAGTTCTAGTGGGTATTAAATCATTAGACTCATTTTTAACAACGATTAAGCCTATCTTCTTTGGAACAACTTGAACAAGGCTCACCCATTTACTATCACTAATAGAGTATATGATTCCATTGTCAACCAACTTAGTTACCTCTTTTCTCACTACCTTATTGAGAGTGGGATTTAGCCACCTTTGGCCTTCAATAGAAGGCTTAGCATTATCCTTTAGGAGGATTTTATGCATACACACATTGGGGCCAATACCCTTCAAATCATTTACAGAACAACCAATGGCACTTTTATGACTAAGCAATACATCATATAAAGTGACAACATTATTACTAGGCAAAGATGAATTCACAATAAAAGGAAATTTAAAGTTAGAGTTAAGAAATGCATATCTTAGATTTGATGGTAAATGCTTTAGCTCTAGCTTGACTTCTTCACTTGGTAAAGTAGACTTCGGATCATCATCCCTCCATAAAGGTTCAAACCTTAAAGTCCAAAAAGGAGGAAAATATGGAGTTACTTCCAAGAATTGTACATTAGCTTCTTGCATCATGTATAGCTTAATAGGGTCTTGCTTTAGACATTCATGTATCACTTTATCGATGCATTCATTAATAACATTAAAAGAGTTAATTCTTCTTGCCACTTCCATTGGTGTAGACATCATCATCTTGAACATATAAAATTCCATATGCTCATTGTCCATTTCCAATGTGATCTTCCCTCTTTTCATGTCAATGATTGCTCCTACTATCATAAAAAATGGTTTCCCAAACAAGATTGGGATTTCAAGATCTTCCTTTATGTCTAATACAATAAAATCAACTAGTATTATAAATTTCCCCAATTTAGTTGGCACATTTTCAAGAATGCCAAGTGGATAAGTGATAGATTTGTTCACCATGGAAAGACACATATTTATAGGCTTAAGTTCTTCCAAATCAAGCATTTTATAAATAGAGTGAGGCATAAGGCTAACACTAGCACCAATATCATATGAAGCTTTATCAAAATGATTACCTCTAATTACACAAGGAATTATAAAGCAACTAGGATCCCTAAGCTTTGGTGGGGATTTGGAATACATAGCTTTAGATTCTTCAATAAGAGAAACTAAGCCATAGTCTTCAAGCTTGCTCTTATGGTTAATGATATCCTTTAGAAATTTACCTTATGGTGGCATGTCTCTAATGGCATCCATAAATGGTATGGCAATGGTGATTTCCATAAATAATTAAGGAATTTGCTAAATTATTTATCCAAGCTATGCCTTATGAACGTTTGAGGAAAAGGTAGTGTTTTAAAATCCACCTTAGGTTCATTATCCTTGGATGATTTGGCATCTCCCTTTTTACCCTTCTTTACACCCTCAACATCATCTTTACTACTAATATCCACATTTTCATTTCCCTTACTAGCTTTAATTTCTCCCTTATCATCACTATAAACCACTCTCTTATTTTTACTAGGAAATCCTAGTGGATTTTATGGTTTGGTGTTTAGGTTAAATGGGGGTTTCAATTATGAGGATGGATTTGACCATGAGAATCTAGGGTGGTTTCTCCATTAAGGGTTATAAGTGTTGGAGTTTATCCCCATTCTCTAATTAAAAGCTCCTTGCATATAGCTCACATCGTCATTATAACTCATACTACATTAAGAATACAAATGAGATCCTCCACAAAACTCACAAACAACATTGGCACTTTCTATAGGATTAATTTGAGATTTACTTACTAGCTTGGTGAGAGCATATAGTTTTACATTCAACAGATGAATGGTGTTAAGTTCCAAAACACCTTTTGCTTTTGCCATTGTTGTTTCATCACCCATGTACCCTTAAAATGCAAGTTCTTCAAGCAAAGTAGCAGCTTTTTTAGCCATTTTATCCATCCATTTCTCACTAGAAGTTGCATTAATAATGTTCATATTCTCATTAGTTAACCCATTGTATTTGAGGAATAATCCAATCTAGCAAACCATGATGTGGGCATTGCCTTTGAAGTTCCTTAAATCTCTTTTAAGGTGCATAAATCATCTCACTTGCATTTTACTTGAAAGTTATGATCTCATTACAAAACTTGGTTGTCTTATATGGTGGAAAATATTTATAGGGAAACGCTTGCTTTAAGTAGTCCCATGTTGTGATTTATTCACTTGGAAAACTAGCAAGCCAAAGTTGTGCTTTATCTTTAATTGAAAATGGGAAAAGTCTAAGCCTTATTGCATCATCTGTCACACCATTTATCTTGAAAGTTGGACACACATTAAGGAAGGTCAAAATGTGAGCTTAGGGGTCCTTTCTTATAAACCTCCAAACTGATTATTCTACACTATTTGAATAATGCTTGACTTAATTTCAAAGATATTATTAGCAATGGTTGGAGCCACAATCCCTCTAAAACTACCCATTATATCGGGCATGGTAAAATCGCCTAATGTTCTTTTCGATTCAACTATATTATTCAATTCTTGCTGATTCATTCTTCTATGTCTTTGTTCCCTACATAAAGTATGCAAAGTTAACTCAATTTCAAGATCAAAGTAAAGAGTATTTTCACTAAAACTTCTAGTAAGCGTCATCAATAATGAAATTAAAATTGATTATTACAAATCAATCAATAATAATTTATAAAAAAAATATGAAACTAAGGCTTAAAACAACCTTTCTATACCCTAAATTAATAAAAATTACTAAACAAATTCCCTAGCAATGGCGCCAAAATTTGGTGTGAGTTAAATTAAACTATAGTCTCCAAGACTAAGTAAAAAGCAAGTAGGGTGTCGAACTCTAGGTAATTTAGAGTAAATTTTATATTAACTGGATAAATACTCGGATGGATAGGCAAATATTATTAAGATAGTACTAAATTGTTCCAAATAACTTAAAGTCACTAAATTAATAACTACTTCAATTAATTTAAATATTTAAATAATAATTTTAAGCAATGTATGTTAGAACTACAATTCAGAATTATTCAAGAACTATAAAAGTTAACAAACATATAAATATGGATGTAATGATTGGAGAATATAGCCAATGATCCTTAAAAGTAACTCTTATTGTCAATTAGGGGTGTTTTTACTTAGAGTTCATAAGCACTCTCATGATTTCGCAAAGACAAACAAAAACCAACAAGTTCTATGCCAATTTCTAATCCCTTTAAAGTGAATTTCTTGTCTCTAAGTACTTTTCTAACCTTTAAGTAATTTCAATTTCATTTCCACCAAAATACCCCAACTCTCATTGTGAGCATTTGGTTAACAAGTTATTTATGGTGATCAAGCATACACAACACAATTCAAAACTCAATTGAAATTAAATCAACCATGAATTATAAAAGATAAAAAGGTAGTTCATAGATTAATTCATCATTGTAATTCTACAAGCAAAGACTTAACCAAAATACATAGTATTCAAAATCAAAGAACAACAAGGAAGTATTTTAAACATCAAGTAACAAAAATAGAGAAAAGAGAAAATGATATTGTTGATAAACTCTTCAATGCTCTCTAAGAAGTTACTTGATTTATAGTAGGTTCGCTTGATATCTTCCTTTAATCCTTTGATATGACTTTGAACACTAAGCACGTCAACTTATTTTTTTCAATAATAAAACTAGTAAAGATACTAATATTTATAATTCTTAAACTAAGTGTTTTTATTCCATTCCTAAAATAGAGCCAAATTTATGTATTTATAGGCTTCTTATCATCCTAGTTCATGCCCCTTTCGAATAGATGTAAATGGGAAAAGGTGCCTTGAAGGAGTGTGAAGGATGAGTTGGCAACGCTGTGCCAAGTTAGGCTTGACTCAGCACACTTGTTTTCTATCATGACTCGACACCACTGTGCTAAGTCGACATAATCTTTTATCTTTAATATATAGTTTGAGATGACTCAACACATTTATGCCAAGTCGACACTATTGTCTGCTGTCCTGAGTCATCCGTTTAGTGATGAGTCGGTATGCTCCTCTTATTGCTTCTTTTTACTTTACTTGCACCATTCTTCATTATAAAGTGTCCAAATGCACTTCCATGCATGAATTAAACATTAAAAAACCTACAAAACATAAAATTAATATAAGGATAACATAAACAAAGGAAATAAAAATAACAATACATGATAAAACAAACTCAAATAAAAACTAGAGAAAAATAGATCATAACTACCTTAAAAAACTATGCTATTTTGCATTATAATAATATCCTCAGTTAAAGTTACTATTATGATTCTAAATTTCTTTAAACACTTTTGTTGTGTCCTTAATTATTATAGCTTAGGAGTAGCTGGAACAAAACTATTTCTAGTTCCATGTGTAGGAAGACTTAATAATGTGATCCAATTTTAGGGTTTTTTGCACATTTTTTAGGTGGCTGGACTTGTCCTATTAAAAGTATCATTTGAGGCCAATGTTCATGGCTATATAAAATTGATTCATAGTTATCAGAAGCAAACTCAGCTTCAAGATGCTCAAAGCACTCTCTTATTTATGAAGAAAAGAGGGGTTATAGCTAATTAGGTAATATTAACTACCATGATTGACATGTGTAGCAAGGTTGGAAATTTGAAGTAGGCAGAGGAAACTTTTGAAGCAATCAAGTTGCTTGGCCACACATTGGATAAATGAGCATATGGTTCAATGATCATGTCTTACATTAGAGCTAGAATGCCTAACAATGGAGAAGTTTTACTTAGAGAAATGGATGCCCAAGGAATTTATGTAGGAACTAAAGTTCACAAGGCATTGTTAAGAGAATATTTGATGGTGGGTGATGCTAATAGAGCTCAGAGAGTGTTCAATGCAATTTAGTTTATGACTATTCCTCCAAATGCCAAGGTATGTGGACTCTTTATAAATGCTTACCTAATGTCCAACTAAAGTCAAAAGGCACAAATTGCATTTGAGAATATAAAGAAGGCTGGTATTGAACATAATGATAAATGTATAACATTGGTGTCGGCTATATATGAGAAGGAAAATAACCTCATTGGAGCATTGAACTTATTAACGATTTTAGAGGGTAAAAGGATTATGATTGGTAAAGAAGCTTTATAAAAGCTAGCTAGATGGTTTAGAAGATTAGGAGTGGTGAAAAAAGTGGATCTTGTCTTAAGCGAATATAGTGTAAAAGAAGTCGACTGCAGAATTTCCCCATGATAAAAGCCTCTCCAAATCCTAGTTAGCCCTAGTGGTAGTGCCAATTGACATGTATAAATTTGGCTCCTGATGTTTGCCAGGGATATGGAATGGTAGAGGTAACATAAAAAATCAGGCCAGGGTATCAAAATTACCCTTAACATGTTAAGGGGTTTCTTATTTTTGGATAAATTCACTCTGCTTAACCATTTTTGTAATTTCTTGCAAATGTTAACCAACATCAGTTTTTCATTACTAAATTATTGCTAGTATATATGTAACTTGTATCTTCAACATTTTGCTCCAATAAATATTTCTTTAGCATTATAGCTCCCATTCTCATCACTCACTCTTTTTAGTATTTTCTTGTGGCAAAGGATTGCAAATTTCTAAAGATGTATAATTTATAACATGGAATTTAATAGTGCTCTAAAAAACTTCTAATCAATTAGGAGTGCTATTTAGTTCCTTGATGGATTAGGTTTTAATTTAATGATCTTATAATTTAGGACCTAAAGGGCTATGGCAAGCTAGACTTATTATCTAACAAACAAATTCAACCCTTTGACTCGAGAGGCTTATCTTTATCTTTTTTTTTTATTGATGTTATGTGTTGCTATACTGGCAAGCAAACACTTTAAATATAATTAAGTCAATATTCATATTCAAATAAAAGGTTATTTTCTTCTCTGATAGGAAGCATGGTAAGAAGTTATAGACTGGACAACATTGTTGTCTTTTGGTTTGGTTTTACAAGAGATTGTTAAATTAGAGATCAAATCCTAAAAAAGAATTTATGGGGACAAGATATATTTTGTCACTGTGGAATATAATTTATAGCAAATTCTGTGGTGTTATCAAATATAATAATTGTTGGATTTAGAGAATCTATTTAGCACTATTGATTAAAAACCTACAACCTAAAGAATCTATTTTTTTTTCTATAGGTTAAAGTGAAATCAAGTTTACCCTTTTAAAAAATAAAATTCCTAAATTCAAAGTTATTGGAACTCTAATTATGAAATACCCCATAAAAACCAATGTAAAAAAAAAATCTCAGTAATGAAAACAATTATAATCATGTCTCTGTATTGCTTGTTTAAAGCTAGACATAAGCCATAGGATGTCGACAAAATTATTAAATGTTTTTAACATTTTTACTTTGTTGCCTATATATCCCCAATTAAAGTTGCTATCATGTGGTTCTGAATTTCTTTGAGCATTTTTATAATGTCCTCAATTATTATAGCTTAAGAGTAGTTGGAACATAACTATTTCTAGTTCTATGTGTAAGCAGACTCGACATTGTAATCCAATTTCATGGTTTCTTGCATATTTTTTAGGTGGCTAGAATTGTCCTATTAGAAGAATCATTTAAGGCAAATGTTCATGACTACAAAAAATTGATTCATAGTTATAGGAAGTATACTTAACTTCAAAATGCTTAAAGCACTCTCTTATTTATAAAGAAAATGGGTTTGTGGCTGATTAGGTAATATTAACTACCAAAATTGACATGTACAGTAAGGATGGCAATTTAAAGCAAGTAGAGGAAACTTTTAAAGGGATTAAGCTGCTTGGTCATACATTAGATAAGTGAGCATACATGTCACGACCTAAAACAGGGGGCCATGACTGACGCTAGGGAACGAGAATTCTTTCGAATTCGGAACTCGTAGCAAGCCTTAAAAATAAAACTATGCAATATGTTAAATTAAATAAAATATTATGCAGCGGAATTAAATCTCAAAAGTAAAATAATAATTCTCATCTCACTTTAATAACATAAATCACATCTTATATATAAATAAAAATCTTTAAGTATAAATTTTCGGTTTAAATTTCTAAAATTCAAATCTCATACATATATATTATAAATACAACTCACTGAAACAGCTACTGCAGTGTCTAGAATACAAAATAAAACTCAGGTAAGCAATTGACACAATAAGGCCAAAGTAGAAGAAATCCGATGTATAGGCCTATTACTGAGGTCTGAGGATAAAGACTCTCCTGAAAAAGAAATCAACGGAGGGGAGTCAGACCTCACTGAGTGAATTGTTATAATATGTATACATGCATAACTAAATGTCAAATGCAGACACTCAACATAATATCTATAATAAATATATATACAGGCAAATACACATAGATACTAAAATCACTTTATATAATACTGAAAAAAATATCCGTTTATGATGGATCAAATAGAACCCTAATTGCAACCTCAAATAGTATCAGACAACACTCTAGCCATACAGGCTCACTTATTCCAAATAAATTCACTTATTCCATGTGGACAGTAGACTGGCCTCGAGACATTAAGTTAACTGAGCTCCAGCAGTTTGATTGTCAGTGTGATTCACCCCGAGACACTTGGTCAATCGACCTCCAGCAATCACACTCTCAAATCACATCTCACATTAATCAAATCAAATCAAATCAAATCAATCAAGTCATAATCTACCAATAGGTTAGTAATTTAACCTAAAATCTACTGTCGTACCGGTACGCACTCGGTCCTAGTGCTGCCCACTAGGTAGCACGTTCTATTGATCTCCTTCATTAAAATAAACTCATACATTCGTAAAATAAATGATGCATGATATTAATTTAAATGGCAATATAAACCATACATATACTAGAAATATACTAAAAATAAACTAAGTATATTTCGAGTATATATATGTCAGATAAATTCAGTTCAATTATAAAATAAACAAAAAATAAACCATATATATACTTAAAAACAACTTAGGTATAAAGCAAAGGTAAAACATGCATTAAATTCAAAATATACCAAAATATACTAAAAATATACCTAAAATATACTTAAGCGTTTATTAAATCATTTATGCATAGTTCATACAATTAGAACAAACATTTCTAAAAACATGCAACCTAAATACACGTATATATAAAATAACAACTCATAGTTGTGCGCTCCACGAGACGGGTCTGACGGGCCTAGTCCACTAGGCCTCGGTCTCGGCGCAACTAATAAATAAAATATTAACACGAAATTAGAATAAATCTAACTTAAGTTTTAGAAGCTTGATTTAGAATTCTAGACACAGACAAAGAATAATAATTTGATCGAATGTCACGTTTTACGAGAATTCTACCAAAAATTCAGTAGAACCTCCTCTATAAAATGGATATCTCTTAACTCAGAAAGTAGAGCCGGTCCTGCAAGAAAACACACTTCGAATATAGGATAACCACACAACCCTTCGGTCAGATCCCCAAACTACAATTCCACCAACCGAGGTTCACAATTCACAAGATATACGCAAAATACATTAAAATTCCATAAATACCAAAAATATCCTTTATATACCAAAATATAGCAATTTAAATATTAAAACACTAAAAATAATTATTTCACCGATTTTTAGTTAAAAACCCTAATATTAATATAATATTATTAAAAATCAATAATAACTCGATAAATTCACAAATATTAACAGAAATTCATTTTATAAATCCAAATTACTTAATTAGCCCAAAAACATATTAAAAATCACTTAAAACTCATTTATTTACAAAAATAGTATATTATATATATAATTTGAAAATAAATTTCAAAAAATAGTTTTAATTAGTTAAAAATAGTAAATAATTTGTAAAAATCATTTTTATACCTCAAATAATTATTAAAACCAATTAAACTTAATATTCAACTAATATTACTATCAAATTACCAAAATACCCCTAATATATAATAATTCACATAATATACAATAATTATTTAAAAAATTCACTAAAAATTATATAATTGCTCTAAAATTATTTTATCAACATATAATTTAATAAAATCAATAATTATACTCAAGTAACCAATTAATTTTAACAAAATACACATTTAACCTAAATTTCCAAAATTCACATAAAGTAAATAAAATTATATTAATTACGCAAAAATCACAAAAATTATAAATTAAATGCTAAAATTAATTCCAACCTCTATACCAAAAATCACAATTTCATAATTTATTTAATTAATTTACGAAAATTAGAAAATAATAATAAAATAATAAAAAATTCATGAAAATCAAAATAAATTCCAAAAATTCTACAAAAATTCCAGAGTGTAGATTGAGCTAAGAGAAGCAACTTTTGTGAAGGAATTGAGCTTGAATCTCTAAGATTGAAGTTCAAAAAATTAAAGAAATAAAATTGGCCGAATTGAACAAATTGCTCACCACCAAAATTTAAGCCAAAGCAAGTGAAACCAAGCTTAGAAATGCACTCACCAGAGCTCAAGGAAGAGAATGAGACCAGAGGTGTCCAATTTGGTAGCCGGAGTCGAGGTGAACGACGGTGAGGTTGATTTTTGGTTTTTCGGTAAAAATCAAGTCGAACGGCACCGAAAATGGGTGCTGCTGGCGGCGGGACAGGTTGGAAATGGTAGTGGTGCGCCGGGAGGCACACCGACGGTAGGTGGCCGGCATTGCAGAGGGAGGAGAGTGAGGGGGAGGGAGTCGGGCGTGAGGAAGATGAGGGAGGGGCAAAAGTTGTTATTTTTTCTTCATTTTGTATATATATATATAAACTTTATCTTAAATATAATAATAACAAAAATATAAAATATACATAAGTTTTGAATATTAAACCCTTATATTATAATAATAATCCATATATACATGTATATGTACATATTAGGATACAAAATATTAATTACGCATTAAACCATGCAATTTAATCAAATAAAATAACTTTAATCAATAATGTATTATTTAAATATTATTTTCCCAAAATAATAGGTTTCGGGAAAAATTTTACGTAGAAAACTTTAAATAACTTAAAATAGCATTAATTATTAACAAAATAATTAAATAGTCAAATATATGTATTAAAATTATTAATACTGCATATCCCGATACAATATACAAATATTTAAAAACTCAGGTTATTATAATACGGTTCAATGATCATGGCCTACATTATAGTTGGAATGCCTGATAAAGCAAAGGTTTTACTCAAAGAAATGGATGCTCAAGGAATTTATGCCAAAAGTAAAGTTTACAAGGCGTTGTTAAGAGCATATTCAATTGTGGGTGATGTTGATGGAACTCAGAGAGTGTTCGATGCAATTTAGTTTATAGCTATTTCTCTAGATGCTAAGGTGTGTGGACTCTTTATAAATGCTTAGCTAATGTTGATATTGGTTAAATTTATACCCTAGTCTCTAAGAGTAAGTATAGAGAAAATAAGGGTGTTAAACACTATGGAATTTAGAGCAATTTTATATTAACTAAGTAGATATTTAGATGTCTAGGCAAATGATATAAAAGATGTTGAATTATTTTTAATCCTAAAATTACTAAAAATTACAATTTACTCTAATTAGCCTATACATATTAATAACAAATTCTATCAATATATATTAGAGCTACTATTCTGAATAAATCTAAGAACTCTAATAATAGATTAACAAATTCAATGATTGGAGAATGTGACATAAAGTCCTTGAAAGCAACTCTCCTTATTAATTAATGGTGTTTTTATTTACAATCCATAAGCATTCTCATGTCTTTGTAGAGATAAACAAAAATCATGAAGTTCCATGTCAATTCTTAAACCTCTTAAAGCGAATTTCTTGTTTCCAAGAACTTTTCTATCCTTTAAGTAAAATCATTTGCATTTCCACCAAAATGCCTTAACTTTCATTATAGACATTTTGATTACTAAGTTATTGTAAACACCTAATTTTAGGATAGTTAAGTGTGGATGCAACAGAGAACTCAATGATGAAAATATTGAAATGTTAAAAGCCTAAATGCATTTTCAATTAAATTAAACCCTAAAGCCAATTTAAGTCTATTGATTAAGTGGGTTTAGACCTAATGTGGGCTTGGGACCCATAAGGCATGAAAAATAAAAAAATAAAACCTAATTCAATAAACATACCAAAAATAGATCAAAATAACAAGTTTTACATGATTTTCCTAAGAAACCCTAATTCAATTTCATGTAATCCTAAAATTAATCTAGTACCATCATTGATTTTATTAGGTTTTACCAAGTGAAACCCTAATTACTAATTAATTTTAAGAACATAAAAGCAAATAATTACTATTCCCACTATTGGAGTTATTACAATTCCTACGTGAATAAAACAAATAGAAAATTATATACAAACCCAATCAAAAAAATAAAATAAAAAGTAGAACCCTAAAACTTGCGTTGAAATGTTACAGGTTCTAATCCATGGCATTGCATGGATCTTCTGTCTATCCATTTGCCCTCACGTAGTCATTCTAGTTATACCTATCCCAAGCCAAAATCAAAATAAAAATAAAATGCAGAAACAAAAGAAATAGATTAGGATTGATTAAATAAGAAAATAAAAAAAGAAAGAATTAAATAAAAGAAAATAATAAAATAAAAAATGAAATAAGGGAATACAGATGAAGAATGTTGTGCAGATGCTATTTAAATGCCCCCAAATTTAGGATTGTCACCGTTTTGAGATTGACTCTATTGTTTTTCTTCTTGATTTTTTGGACTTAAAAAAACAAAGAATGTATTTTTCTTCCTTTTAAAAAGGTTTCTTTGAAATCTGCAGTATAAAGGTTTTTTTTTCTATGTTAATGTTTTTCTCCTTTTTCTCTCAAACTTTTCTTCAAAACCCTAGTCGTAATGGATACGTACACGAAAAATAGTAAAAATAATTTCTTTATTAAAATAAATTAATTTTGGACCAATCAAAAAATAGGAAAACACTAAAAAATGATGGAAAATATTGAAAAAAATGTGAATGTCCCGTAATGCCGATCGGCATTAGGCAAATGCTGATTGACATTAGGCAAATCCCAATCAGCATTTGGCTAATGCCAATTGGCATTAGGCCAATGTTAGTCGGCATTAGCTAAATCCCGACTGGTAATTTGCTCAACAGTCCTGAAAAATTTAAAAAATAAAAAAAAAACATTTCTAGAATCAAGATTTTGAAATTAGGTTTAGAAACACTACAATTTAGTCCTTAAAATCTCAAATTTCAACAATATAGATTAATTTCTCAATTAATTTTTCATTATAGGGGCTTTTATCGCATTATGCACAATTGCATCGCGAAATTGGGTGCTTACAAAGGGTTTATATGAAATTGCATGTAAATAGAGGATAAGATAGTAATTCATAAGGTAATTCTAAATGAACATGATATTGAAAGAAGTTAGTATTCCATATCCAGAATCTCTTGGTTGTGGTACTAGCTTTCTTTTAGAGAATTGAGTACCATTACTTTTGATTTGTCCTAATTATTACCCTGAGTGGTGACTCCTTATCTCCACACCATGTTTTTGTGACAGTAGTTAGTGTGTTCTTTGGAGCCCTGAGCTCAAACAGTGTCGCGGTTGCTAAAATCTTAGACTCATGCAAAACCCTACCGTCTACAGTGGTAACTCCACAAGGGATAAGAGATATTGGTTCTGCTTGTGTTCTTTAGAATTATTTTATTCTTGTATTCATTTTTGCATGTCCCTACTAGCTGATGGCATTTGTTTATGATCCCTTGATTCCATTAGCTTTATGGGATCATAGATTGGCTAACCATCACTTTTAGCCTTAACTTGGTTCAAGAGAGATTACCAGGCTCATATGACTAGAGTTTGTAACCTAAGTCCTAAAGGGGGGTAATCTTCTATTGAGTTTATAAAGGATGCTAAGCCCCTCTAACCTTGGCCTATAACTCAAGTCTTAAAGGAGGGCATCTTACTAAGGGAACCTTAACCTTTTCATTGGATTTAGCTCATGTAGTGGCTTAGTAACTTCTGTTAGGATTACCTAAATTGCTTGTGAATGTTGCCATGAGGTATTTTTATCTATAAAGGCCCAAGCCCATACTTTAGAAGCCCATTTGTATTAATAAAGATTGAGCTAATCTTTTATACCTAGAAATACTGTTTTCATGCTTTACTGCTTTAAGAGATTTGGCATGCACGTCGATTCTTGATATCCCTTGTAGATATTAAGGCCGAGACCAAAATTCCTAGGAGGATGTTGAGGATTAAATGGTTGAAAAAGCAAAAAAGGAATCATTTAAGCAAGTTCAAGAGTTGGAATCCAAGCAGTTGAGAGCACTGACTCAGAAGATGTCCAAAATGGAGGAATTGATGAGAGGACAAGGCATCAGATATTCATTTGACTTTGATAATATAATGTAATTTAAGGAAGATAAACAACCTGATAAGTTCAAGATGTCACAGCTACAGAAGTTTGATGGTATTGGAGACCCAAGGATCCACCTTAGTCAATATACAACTACTATGAGCACCACTAAGGCTCCCTTATTTGTAGTTACCAAGTTATTTGTACTATCCTTAGAGAGTATGACTGTTAATTGGTATTATGGGTTATAGAAGTCTATTCGAGCTGACTGGAGAGAATTGTGTATTGCTTTTCTAAAATAATATGACCATAGTACCAGGCTTGAAGTGTCTATTAGGGATTTAGAACTGACTAAACAAAAGCCAAATGAATCATTCTCTGATTTTCTTACTAGATTCATGGACAAAGTAGGATTAATGAAAAATAAGTTGGCTGAAAAGGATCAGGTTAGGATGATTATTGGAAATGTCTTAATTTAGTTGAGAGGTTGCAAATGATGAACCCTAAGACATTTGTAGACCTTTATGATGATAGGTTACAAGTTGAGGAGATTGAAATTTGCTAAAAACACCGGAGAAAGAAACTACCCAACTAGGGGCACACAATAAGGAAGCACTAACCAGATTATGGAAGTGCATGTTGTTCAACAACCAAAGAGATTCTCCAATTTTAACCAACCTTTATCTAAAGTCCTAGATCGTTTGATCCAAAAAGGCCTACTTTGACCCTTGACCTTTTCCAAACCACCAAACCTAAATGTCCCTAGCTATAACCTAAACAGTTACTATAAATTCCACCAAGAAGTTGGACATTCCACAGACGCCTGTCTCCGCCTTAAACATGAGTTTCAAAACCTTATAGACTCTGGAAAAATCACAAACCTTGACAATCCAAATACTAAAAATAATCCTTTTCCAAACTACCAAAATGTACCTCCCCTAACTATCATGATGATCGACTCAGGAGTCAATGAGGAAGAAATACTGAGCTCCTTTAAGAACATAAACCTCAAAACCAATTAGAAATCTCTTAATGTCCCCAAATATATGGAAAGAGTTAAGGGTTTGTTAGGACAACCCTACCACCTTCTTTTGACATACCCTTAGAGTCAATCATGCCTACAGGATAGGGTGATAAGTTTGATGATGAGAAACTACTAGACAAGAAAGAAATATGCACTGTTGAGCTATAGAAGGATGAATTCATAGAGACAATTGTTAGTGATATGCACTAGGTCAATCATTTGTGATTATGTATTGACTTTCTTATTTTATTAATAAAAAGGTAATTTCATTATCATTTGATTTTATGATAATTATATGAATGGTTAATTCTTACTAAGGCCATCAAGTATGTGACTTGATAGTAAAATCCTTAGATTAAAATAAGAGTTCTATTCTAATTATCCCTAGCCATTTATTCATTATATAAATATTAAAGTATTAAGGCTAGTATGATGTTGATTGATGGTTATGTTTTACTAATCATGAATATGAGATATTAAGTCAACTCATAGGTACATGATGAAGGATCAGGTACTGGATTGACCCACTATGAGAATACTACATAGATTATTGTCATAAGTATTTCTCATCATAGCTATTTTATGTTTTGACACATTCTAACATTGTCTTTAACCAGATGATTAAATAGGAAGTTATTGGATATGAAATTAGTTATGTGAGGAATGTGAGTGATTTAGAAGCAATTTATCCCTTATTAATATGAGAAAGATATCTATGGGCCCCTTGATGAGATAGACTGAAGGAAAATGCATGGCTATACTGAAATGAATTGATAAAAAGTTATCATTTTTAGTCTACTTGGAATCAAGTCATAATATTGAACTATATAAGGATGACATTCTATGCCTTATGTTCAATTAAGATATCATATGATAAAGGGATGATAAAATTCACTGTAATTAGGTTATGTTGGATTATTGACTTCACATGACTTGGGTAGTCATAATGTCTTGCTAGAGACTACTTATGACTTGTAGGCCTAAATAGAGATTTAGGCCCACTGCCAATGTTATGTGAACCTACAGGGTCACACACTTAGAACAAGCCCAAAATGATTATGGGTTTAATAAGCCTAACATAAACTCTATGGTAATAAATATTTAAAGTGTTTTATTTATTTATTTAAGATAAATGTTATTTTAAATAAATAAATAAGATATTATTTTTGATTTATTTTTAAAACAAAATCAAAATATAATAAATAGAAAATTACCAAAAGGTCATTAGTAGGTGAAACCTTAATTTGGAGTCTATAAATATATTGTATTCTCTAGGGTTTAACACACTTTTTTTTCCTACCTCCAAAACGGTTTTCTCTATTTTTAGAAAATAAACACAGAGTTTTTTCTTTTATTCTTGATTTATGAGACAATCAAGAAAGTTGCTAGCACACACTCCAATTCATTTTTATGAAGGGTTGTTTGTGTGAATACCTATAGAGGACACATTCTTTTGGAGATGTATAGATTCGAACAACCAAACCAAAAAGCTCGAGGTAAGGTGTCACCGGTGTGAACCTCCTCTTATCCTTCCAGAAAATCTTGTCTCTTCTGCATCTTGGTGAGATTCTTAAAACCCTATATTTAATCAAGTAGTTGAATTACATGGATCTAGGTTTGGGAACGTGATAAATTTTTTATTTTTTCACTGCGTTTGTATCATGAAACCCAATAATAATGGCAAGAAGATGCAAGAATAGCTGTTATATCAGTCACCTAAAGGACAATTGCCTTGAGACTTAGCATCCTTAGCATTTAGAATAGAAAAAAAAATTTCTTATTCTCTTCTCTGAATAAAATTTTAGTTTCTTTAGAACTTGTTTTGTTTTAGTAATCGATATTATGAATTCTAATCCTAATGGTACTATGCATTATGATATTGATCGCATCTGCATGTTTGATATAAATTCAATTAAATTAGATTCATTCAACATAGGTACAACTGAAAATTAAAGAAAATTCATATATCACATGATGTAAATTCTGAAGATAGGAAATTTGAAGAAAATAGTGAAAAAAAGAGAGAAGAAAAAAGGACAATTAGATAGAAATAAGAGAAAAATATTAAGACTACTAATAATAGGAGTTGTATCATATGATATAATAATTAAAATTGAATTTGAAATTTTTATTCAAATATCGCATATTCATCTTTATCATATTGCATAAGTATCTGAATGGAAAGACAATACATAATGAAAGCTAAATAATCAGAGCCATAAGATCATTATTCTAGTTATGTTTTCTCTTTTATCACCCTTTATGATTTTCCTTGTAAGTCTAATGTCCCCTTGTACCTAAGGAATTCAAGTGGCTTAATGACTCACGTTGCAACTCATACTGTATAACTATCATCAATCACTACATTAGCATCAAGCCTTATGTTCTACTCAAGAGTTCTTCAAAGAGGAAGTCTAGTTGATTTTAGCTTTAAGAACTCTCTTTAGTCAGTTCGTCCACTCCTCTATATCTTCAATGCATGAGATTGCAACTAATAGTGTTAGTAAGTTAAAAAATCAACAATAATAGTGAATAAATTGAGTCTCTTGCACATATAAAGAAAAAGACTGCTAGAGTAGCATGAATGAATTCAAAATGAAACTAGGGGGTAAAATGCAGCTTTGGGGGCAAATTGCAGTATACTAAGTTTGCATTCAAAGAGTTAAGATGGAACATTGAAGTGTAAGAGCTAGTATAAGAGTTGTAGGGTCATAAAGAAGTTAACTATAAGTAATAACCAATAATTCATCAATATAGCACAACCTGGTCATCTGTCCGACAAATTGTATTAAAAGCTCTGACATTAGAAGTACTAATAGCAAAACATTCAATGCTCAAACCTACAAGCTATTGATAAAGCACCTCATTCTTACACTCCAAGATTAGCAACATAGCCATATGCCAAACAGAAGGCCTATTAGGATCATGCATGTCATACATAATATGCACGCACTTGCATAAATTTGTTATGAAATACTTGCTTTGCATAATAAAGTCTTTAAGCCTAGGCAAGATTGTGCAAATACTTTGCTACTAACATTTAAAATTAGCAAAAGTGTAATCAAAATGTTTACATCTAAAGGAAAAGGGTAACATTATCAAGGTGAACTTGATACTCAACGAGACTTAAGATTGTAGAAGCCCAATTAATTATGGGCCTATCCAGTAAGGGAATCATCTTGGCGGCCTCAAGAGGTTGGATAAGATGCTCAAGCTCCTCAGATTCAACATCCATCCCCATAGTCTTATCTGGAGCATCATTTGGAATATCTCTCCACAACAGTTAAACCAATGTAGGGTATAGAATATGGTGATAAGAAGGTCTAACATATCAGCAATACATTTGTCGACCCTATAAATGGGAAGAATGCACTTAAAACTTAAAATGAATACACTCTGAAAAATTATTTGATCATGAAATAAGATCTCTAACTCTTGAACCTTTTTTTTTTTTTGCAGGGGATATCAAAAAGAGGAATGAAGCCCTCTACTATAGCATTAATGGAATTATGGAAATACAAACATAGCCCAAAGCCACAACTTCAATGGTGGAGTATCATGACCTTGTGATAAGGGACATTATCAGCATAATCAAAAGGGAAGAATGCAAAAGAATAACATTATATTTTAAAAAAATCTCTTCACTTGCAAATAGACCATGCTAACTTATGGTATTTTATGTAGGGAAAAACAAAAAGAGAATAAAGAAGGGGAAATGAAATAATACATCAGTAAGATCAAACAAGATTGTAAATGCTAAAAATTCATTAGAGTATCACCTTGCATGACAAACAACTTGCCAAACACTCATCAAAATAATTAAGGGAAGTAACAAAACCTTATTTCCTTAAATTCTATGATAAAGTATAATCTTAAAAATGAAATCCATAAATTAAAAGTAAATTCATCCACTTCACAAGATTATATGTGAAAACTTATCTCATGACCTTTGATCATAATATCTCTTTTTAATTAGCCTCGTAGAATTCAAATATCACTTGACAACTTTATATTGAGAGTTTATAAACTCTAATCAATTTAATACTTGCTTTGCACCCAAATGAGGGAAAGAAAATGCAAAAATAAAATTTGTAAACTTACAGTATAAATTGCTTGAATTTTAGAGTATCATTTCAGTTTTTGAATAATAAATGTGCATATAATCTCCTCCAATGCTCAAAAATGAGTATCATTAAAAAATCTCTTGATGGTGTCAAGACTAAGTAATATGAGAAAGGTAGGAGAATACTAAAAGGATAATCAAAATGAGAGCAAGTATAATGTACTCTAATGCTAAAAAATAAGTTAGAGTATCAACGTGAACCTCTGGTAGTATCCATGTTGAGTTATTTTAATACTCAGAATTTGATATGTTTATGCTTAATTTTCATAAGTTTTGTTTATCAAATTCTCTTTAAAATTAAGTGTGGAAGTAAGCTCTTCATTTGGTAAAAGATATGCTGTTAGCATAAGATGGTTAACGATGCCTTTGACCTTTGCAAATGGTTAATAAACGATAGTCATGAAAATCAAAATAGTGAGATTCATTGAGTGCATGCTATCTCATGATAAAGTGATGATTTTTCTTATAAATTTTCAATAAAAAGTACTTTTTATAAAAATTATCATGTTAGACTAACTTCAAAAAGTCTTGAGGAACAACAAGTCTAGAAAAAGAAGATAAACCTAATATGCGGAATCAGCACTAGCGCCAACATGTTAATTAAGGTCAGTAAGCAAACAAGACAGTTAATTAGAGTAAATTAACAAAAAAATTCAAAGACAACAAACATAAATTCCAATTAGTCAGCACAGTTGATCAACATAATCCTAGTCAACATGAAGTTCCAATGTGATGTTTACATTTTGCATACGTTGCACTTCATCTTAGTTATATGCTATACAGTAGTTATAACATAATTTTTAGATTCACCATATTATATGCTAGATAATAGCTATAATATAGTTTTACACTTTTTTATATGCTACATAGTAGTTATAACAAAAATTCTGAACAATCATAATTTTGCTAGACGCTACACAGTAGTTATAGCACATTTCAAATCTTTTTTACTAGATGTTCCACATGAACTATAGTACAATTTGCTAGACACTACATAGTATTATAAGCACCCAATTTTTGTGCAAGTGTTCGACAGAAGCCTTTATGATGAAAATTTAGTAAAAAATTGACCTCTAGTGTGGAGTTTCGCGATTTTAGGGACTAAATTACAACATTTTTTTGGTTTAATTATAAAAAATTGAAATTTGTAAGGTTTATTTGAAAGTAATGCCAATTGACATTACATAATGCCGATTGACATTACATAATGCCGATCGACATTACGTAATGCCAATCGTCATTACACGATGCCAGTTGACATTTTATAATGCTGAGGTGTAAAAATGTCAGAAAAAATTATTTTCTTGATTTTTTAAAATTATGATTGGTCTAAATTTTAATTTATTTTTAATAAATAAATAAATTTTTATATTTATCTATCTAGTGCACATCTCTTACACTTATAATTTTTGAAATTAAAATTCTTATCCTATTTGTTTTGAGAGGAGGATCAGAGATACCTCTCATGTGGTCATGTAAGTGGTTATCTAGGGTTAGAATGGGATATAAAAAGAAAAGTTTGGTAGAAAAAGAGAAGGAGGGGAGACTGCGTAAAAAGAGAAAAAAGAGAAAACCCTAATAGCTACTGCAAAAAAAAAAAAAAGAGTCGATTGAAAAAACACAAAGAGAAAAAAGAAAGAGAAAAGAAGAAAAAGAAAAAAACCTTTTAAAAAAAATGTTCTTTTCAAGGTCTAGAAATCAAGAAAATACAGAGTTAATTTTCTCAAGATGGTGAAATCTCATTCCGAGAGGCATTCAAATAGCATCTGCATAGCATCCTTCTTCTACTCCTCTCTTCTTTTTATTATTAATTCTTTCCTTTATATTATTTTATTATTTTTTATTTTATTCTTTATGTGTTTTTCTGTTTAATTTTCATTATTTTGTTTTCTTTGTTCATTTATTATAATCTTTTTTTTATTCTCTATATTTCATGTTTCTATAATGATGAACACATGATTAAGTCAAGGAAAAGCCATGGAGAATCCATGAATGAAAACCAAGAATCAGGATCCCAATTTAATTCTTATGTATTTTTTTTGTTCTATCAAATTTATTTTTTAGGTTTTGAATTTGTTTAATTTTTTTTCTTAAAGGTTGTAATTTTAATTTTATTTTCTTTGTTATTTTTGGGTAGATTTTGTAATAGCCCTACTAGTGGGAATAATGAAACTCTTTAATTTTCTGGACTGTTAAAATTAATTAGTAAATTAGGTTTATTTGATAAAATCCTAATAAAATCAATGGTGGCTTTAGATTAATTTAGGTTGCATGTAATTAAAATTAGGTTAGAAATTACTGAATGTATATTTTTTATTCATTATTTGTTTTAATTTGTTGTTTGGGCTTGTTTGCATGTTTTTATTTTCTTTGGGCCCTAATCTCATAGTAGGATCAACCTACTTAATAAATAGACTTAAAAATAGCTTTTAGGTTTTAATTAATTTAAAATTGTAATATCTCGAGTTTTTAAATAATTTTAAACTGCATTGTGATATGCAGTGTTAATAATATATATATATATATATATATATATATATATATATATATATATTTATGATTATTTAATTAGTTTATTATTTATTAAAGTCATTTTTAATTATTTTTAAGTCTTTTACGTAAAATTTTCCCGAGAGTTTTATTTTCGAGGAAATTAAAATGTAAATAAATAATTATTAATTATTTTAGATAGTTTTGTGAAATTGTATGAGTCCATGCACGATTTTAAGTTTCATATTAAAATATATACATATACATGCATATATGTGCATTTAAATAAAATTAGGGTTTATTTTAATTATATTATATTATATTATATAGTTTTAATAATAATTAAATGTGTATATATATATATGTATATGTATGTATATATATATATATATATATATATTATTATTATTTGAGTGTGTGGTGTATATTAATTTGGGTATAATATTTACATATTAAAATAACATAAAATATAGTTATATATATACATATATATTTACCAAAACAAAAAAGTTCATGATATTTACGATATTGCCACTGTCTTCACCTTCCCCATTCCCGATCGTCCCTCACCATCTCCAACATCTATCACCTTCATTTCTCACCTGCGGTGTGCCTCTTTGCCTTCCTCCTCCACCTCCAGCTCATCCTGCCGCCTTTAGCTTCCACTTCCGGCGAGTTTTGGCCGATTTTTCTCAAGAAACCGAAACTTGCCATTAACATCGATCACAATGATTCCGGCCACCATTTGAAGTGCCACCAGTCTTTATCTCTTCCTTGAGCTCCGATGAGTGCATTTCTAAGCTTGGTTTCACTTGATTTGGTCTAGATTTCCCTAGGTTTTGAATTTTCCATTTCAGTCAACTTGTATTCTTGAATTTTTTTGAGCTTCGATTGCAATGATTCAAGCAAAATTCCTTCACAAAGATTGATCCTAGTAGCTCAATCTACATGCTGTAATTTTTGTGGAATTTTTGGGAATTATTTTGATTTTTGTGAATTTTTGATTATTTTATTAATATTTTCTAATTTTAGTAAATTAATTAATTAAATTATGAAATTGTAATTTATGGTGTTTATAGGTGTTGAAATGAATTTTTTGAAATTTATTTGTAATTTTTATGATTTTTATATAATTATTGTGAATTTATTTAGTTTATGTGATTTTTAGAAAATTAGGTTTAGTATGTGTTTTATTGAAATTAATTGGTTAATTGAGTATAATTATGGATTTTATTGAATTATATGTTGAGAAATTAATTTTTTCTGAATTTTTGACTAATTATAGTGAATTTATATATAGTAAGGGTATTTTGGTAAATTGGCATTAAATTGGCTAAAAATATAATTAAATTGGTTTTAATAGTTATTTGAGGTATCAAAATGATTTCTATGAATTATTTAGTATTTTTAACTAATTAAGACTATTTTTCGTAAATTATTTTCAAATTATATATAATATACTATTTTTCTAAATAAATGAGTTTTTATCGATTTTTAATATGTTTTAGGGCTAATTATATAATTTGGATTTATAAAATGTATTTTGGTTAATATTTATGAATTTATTGAGAATTATCAATTTTTAATAATATTTTATTAAAATTAGGGTTTTTATGTATTTATTGGTAAAATGATTATTTTTAGCGTTTGAATTTCTAATTTGCTATATTTTGAGTATTAAAGGGTATTTTTGGCATTTCAATGTGATATGTAATTATGTCGGGAATTGTGAACCTCGGTCGATGGAATTGTAGTTGGAAGTCCGACCGAGGGATTTTATGGCTGTTTTTATTCGAAGTGTGTTTCTTTGCAGGACCGGCTCTACTCTTTGAGTAGAGAGATATCCATTTTATAGGGGAGGTTCTGTCAAATTTTTGGTAGAATTCTCGTGAAACGTGATGTCCGGTCGAATTTCTATTTTGATTTTGTGTCCGATATTCTTAGATTGAGTCTCTAGGAATTTCGATAAATTTATTCTAATTCTGTATTGTCATTTGTTTGTTTAGTTGCGATGAGATCGAGGCCTAGTGGACCAGGCCCGTCGGACCCATCTCGAGGAGCGCAATAACTATGAGTTATTATCTTATATATACGTGTTCTAAGATGCATGTTTTTAGAAATGTGTGTTTTATTTGTATAAAATATGCATATATGGTTTAATAATTGCTTAGGTTTATTTTTGGTATATTTTAAATTATATGCATGTTTTATTAATGAATTATTCTTAAAATGTTTTTAAGTATATTTCTAGTTTATTTTATAATTAAATTGAATTTATTCGACGTATATATACTCGAAATATACATGGTTTATTTTTGGTATATTTCTAGTATATATATGGTTTATATTGTTACTTTGATTAATGTCATGCATCATTTATTTCATGAATGAATGGATTTATTTTTAAATGAAGGATATCAATAGAACGTGCTGCCTAGTGGGCAGCATTAGGACCGAGTACATACCGGTATGACAATAGAATTTAGGTTAAATTACTAACCTATTTGTGGATATTGATTGCATTGATTTAATGTGAGCTATGATTTGAGAGTGTGATTGCTGGAGCTCGGTTGACCAAGTGTCTCGGGGCCAATCACACTGACAGTCAGACTACTGGAGCTCGGTTGACTTAATGTCTCGGGGCCAATTTACTGTCTAAATGGAACAAGTGAATTTATTTGGATTAAGTGAGCCTGTATGGCTAGAGTGTTGTCTAATAGTATTTGAGGTTATGATTTTTTTTAGGGTTCTATTTGATCCTTCATAATCAGATATTATTTTCAGTATATATATAAAATGATTTTGCTACATCTGTGTGATTTTGCCTGTATATATATTTATTATATATATTATTGAATGTGTGAATTGTCATTTAGTTATGAATGTATATATATTATAACAATTCATTCATTGAGGTCTAACTCCCCTCCATTGACTATTTTTCAGCAGAGTCTTCGTCTTCAGACCTCAGTAGCAGACCCTTATGCCAGATTTCTTCTGCCCCGACTTTATTATATAATCTGCTCACTTGATGTTATTTTATAATCTAAACACTGCAGTAGTTGTAGTCAGTTGTGAGATTTATGTACTATGATTGCATGAGATATGTATTTTAATGGTTTGAGTTGAGATTGTATTAAAAGATTTTATATATAAGAGATGAGTTTATTTTACTTAAATTTGTTGATGGATTATTATTTTATTTTATTTATGAGATTTATTTTCACTGTAAAATATTTTATTTATGTTATTATTATTATTGCATGTTTTTATTTATTTTAAGGCTTGCTACGGATTTCGGATTCGAAAGAATTCCCGTTCCCTAGCGCCGATCATGGCCTTTATTTTGGGTCGTGATAAAGTTGGTATCAGAGCGAGGTTTTGTGTCAAGGCCTTAGTTGTGTGAGTTGTGGCCCTAGCTTTCAGTGTTGTGTTTCTTTGAAACTACTATAGTGAATTAGGTTCGAGTATGTCTTGAAGAGTATTACTTGATTTAGTTTTATGCATTATTCCTCTGTTGTTGTTGTATCTGAACTCTTCTGTTTGTCTTTTCAGAATGAAGAGGCGAGCATGTGTCGCTCCACCGGTCATTGAGGCCGAGGATGACGAGTCCTTCCAGGATGAGGTTTTACCTCCTGAGCTGCCAGTTAGACGCAAAGGTCGTGGCAGAGGTAGACCTCGAGGAGCGGCAGGTCACCATAGAAAGAGAGAGATACAGGATGAGGAGCCTATAGAGCCTGAGTACGAGGATGTTCTTATACCTCCAGTAGTTCTGCCTGTTCAGCCTGCCTATCAGCAGGGTATGTCTGACCTTGAGGTGACTCTGTTTTATGCCAGATTTGGTAGGATTGCTTTTGATGGGACTTTCGATCCTCTAGACTTCTTGCATGTGATCGAGACTAGGACTCGGACTGCTCACACCGAGTACCAGCAGATCATGATCATCGAGCTATCTGTTGAGGGACCAACCTTGGACTGGTTTATTCAGATGATCCAGCCGTACATGATGATGGTGACCTAGGCTCAGTTCAAAGAGCGATTCATGAGGAGATTTTACCCAGAGCCCTTCGTATGAGTTATCATCTCCGGTTGACTAGTATTTCTTGTGGTAATTGATCTGTTGAGGAGTACACCCGAGTGTTCCTCCGGTTGGCTAGATATGCAGAGGATCTGATGTGAGACTATTATTTCGTAGTCACTACCTATGTCATTGGATTGGGTTCTGAATTTGCTGGTATGCCTATAGCGGTCCTTACTCTGGAGTCAGTGATTGAGTTGGCCAAGGAGATTGAGCTGAGGCTAGTCAGGTAAGGAGCTATGCCTAATTATTACCAGCTAGGTGTTCAGTCAGGTGGATTCCAAACTACTCTATATTCAAGTTTCTAGATTGGTTCGAGTAGCCAGCAGAGAGGTCCATCTCAGCAAAGTCAGAGATAGCAGTAGCGGGTACATCAGAGCAATAGACATGGCCATGGAGGTCAGCATAGACCATTCAGACTCGGGTCAGGTGCTTTGAGTAGCAGTAGTGGTCATAGTTCTGGATCAGCTGCTAGTGTTTGCCAGACCTGCATCAGAGTCCATCAGGGACTGTGTTATATGATACCATTGACATGCTTCAGATGCGGGCATACATGACATTATGCCAGATCGTGTCCTTAATCCGGGTATCAGCAATCGCAGATTCTGTGATTTCCTCAACAGTCGATTGCTAGTGCTACACTCATTCCTTTTTAGTTGCCTCCAGCCCAGCATCAAAGTTCTACTCAGCTTGTTCCCTAGCAGGGTCGTGGTAGAGGTGCCAGAGGTGTTGGCCAGGCTTCTACCAGCCAGCAGGGAGGTCGAGGATAGGCTAGAGTCTTCCATCTCACTCAGCAGGATGCTCAGGCATCCAATGCAATCATGGTAGGTATTGTTTCTATCTGTTACCTGGATGTATAGGTTCTGTTTGATCCGGGTGCCACACATTCGTTTGTTTCTCCTATTTTTGCTTCTAAGTCTTATTGGCAAGCTTCAAGGATGGCTTTTCCTTTGTCTGTCGCCACTCCTTTAAGCGATTCTTTGGACACTGATATTGTTCTTTCTAGTTGTCCAATTCATGTGGGAGATAGAGAATTATCTGCTGATTTGATTTTGTTAGATGTGATGGAGTTCGATGTTATTATGGGTATGGATTGGTTATCTCAACACTATGCCGTTGTGGATTGTCAGAGTAAAGAGGTGACTTTCAGAATTCCTAGTGAAGAAGAATTTAAGTTTGTAGGTGATAGGAGTTCAGCACCTCAGAATCTCATTTCTGCTATTACGGCTAGGAAGTTGCTGAGGAAAGGTTGTCAGGGATATTTGGCATTGGTCAGGGATAGTTCAGTGGAGAAGTTATCACTCACAAATGTTCCTATTGCCTATGAGTTTCCTGATGTTTTTCCTGAGGAGTTGCCAGGTTTACCACCTCACAGAGAGATTAAGTTCTGTATAGATGTGGTTCTAGGTACTACTCTTATATCTATGCCACCCTACAGAATGGCTCCTACAGAGTTGAAAGAGTTGAAGGAGTAGTTGCAAGAGTTATTGGATAAGGGTTTCATTAGACCCAGTGTATCTCCTTGGGGTGCACCAGTCCTGTTTGTGAAGAAGAAGGATGGTACCCTGAGACTGTGCATTGACTACAGAGAGTTGAACAAGGTGACGGTGAAGAACAAGTATCCTCTCCCAAGGATAGATGACTTGTTTGATCAGCTACAGGGTGCACAGTTCTTTTCTAAGATTGATATGAGGTCGGGTTATCATCAGTTGCGGATTAGTGAAGCCGATGTTCCTAAAACAACATTCCACACTCGATATGGCCATTTATTAGTTTTTGGTGATGTCTTTTGGCTTGACTAATGCACCAGTAGCTTTTATGGACCTGATGAATAGGGTATTCCGACCATATGTGGATCAGTTTGTGGTAATCTTCATCGATGATGATGGTGTTTTGTGGATCAGTGGTAGATTGTGTGTTCCTGATGTGGATAATTTGAGAGAAGTGATCCTAGAGGAAGCACATTCTACAACATATAGCGTACATCCGGGTGTCACTAAGATGTACCACAGTATTAGAGATTTATACTGGTGGGACGAACTAAAGAAGGATGTCGCTGATTATGTTGCTAAGTACTTGACGTGTTAGCAAGTGAAAGCTGAGCATCAGAAGCCTTCTGGGAAGCTTCAGCCTCTTCCTATTCCCAAGTGGAAGTGGGAAAGGATAACTATGGATTTTGTGGTCAGTTTACATCATTCTAAGGATGGATATAATTCCATCTAGGTGATTGTAGACAGGTTGACTAAGTTTTCACATTTCTTGCCTGTGAAAGCCACATATTATGTAGCTAGATTGGCGAAGCTGTATGTGAAGCATATTGTGTGCCTTTATAGAGTACTTGTGTCCATTGTGTCAGACAGAGGTTCAGTATTTACCTCTCATTTTTTGCAGAAGTTGTAGGAAGCAATGGGCACTAGGTTGGATTTCAGTACTGCTTTTCATCCTCAGATAGATGGTCAGTCTAAGAGGACGATCCAGACACTGGAAGATATGTTGAGGATGTGTGTTTTGGATTTGGGAGGTAGCTGGGATGATCATTTTCCACTCGTAGAGTTTGCATATAATAACAGCTACTATAGTAGTATTGGCATGGCACCATATGAGGCGTTGTATGGAAGGAAGTGTAGATCCCCTTTGAGTTAGGACGAGATTGGTGAGAGAGCTTTGATTGGACCTGAGATGGTTCAGGATGCTGCAGAGAAAGTCGCTGTGATCAAGCACAGATTAGAGACCGCAGTTAGCAAGCAGAAGAGCTATGCAGATCCTAGGCGTAGAGATGTGGAATTTCAGGTTGGAGACTTTATTTTCCTGAAGGTGTCCCTGATGAAGGGTGTGATGAGATTTGGCAAGAAGGGTAAGTTAGCACCGAGATATATTGGACTGTTCGAGATTCTGGAGTGAGTTGGCACTGTTGCATATCGATTGGCTTTGCCCCCGAGTATGTTTCAAGTGCATCCAGTATTTCATATCTCGATGCTGAGGAAGTATGTCTCAGACCCTTCACACATGTTGCAGCCTGACAGCGTGGAAGTGAATAAAGATCTGACATTTGTAGAAGAACCTGTGGCGATAATTGATTATCAAGTTCGACAGTTGCGATCGAAGCAGATTCCGATAGTCAAGGTTCTGTGGCGCAACAACAGGGTAGAGGAGCATACGTGGGAGACTAAAGCTGAGATGCGAGCTTCTTACTCATATCTCTTCCCTTCTTGATTGTAATTGTTCTTTTCTGGAATTCGGGTATGAATTCTTGTAAGGGGGGAAGACTGTAATATCCTGAGTTTTTAAATAATTTTAAACTGCATCGGGATATGCAGTGTTAATAATTTATATATATATATGATTATTTAATTAGTTTGTTATTTATTAAAGTCATTTTTAATTATTTTTAAGTTTTTTACATAAAATTTTCTCGAGAATTTTATTTTCGGAGAAATTAAAATGTAAATAAATAATTATTAATTATTTTAGATGGTTTTGTGAAATTGCATGAGTCCATGCACGATTTTAAGTGTCGTACTAAAATATATACATATACATGCGTATATACGCATTTAAATAAAATTAGGGTTTATTTTATTTTAATTAAATTATATTATATAGTTTTAATAATAATTAAATGTGTATATATATGTATATGTATATATATATATATTATTATTTGAGGAGGTAGTGTATATTAATTTGGGTATAATATTTATATATTAAAATAATATAAAATATAGTTATATATATACATATATATTTACCAAAACAGAAAAGTTCATGATATTTATGATATTGCCACTATCTTCACCTTCCCCATTCCCGATTGTCCCTCACCATCTCCAGCATCTGTCACCTTTGTTTCTCACCATTGGTGTGCCACTCAACCTTACTCCTCCACCTCCAGCCTATCCCGCTGCCCTTAGCTTCCATTTTCGGCGAGTTTTGGCCAGTTTTTCTCAAAGAAACCGAAACTTGCCATTAACTCCGATCACATTGATTCCGACCACCACTTGAAGTGCCATCGGTCTTTATCTCTTCCTTGAGCTCCGGTGAGTGCATTTCTAAGCTTGGTTTTACTTGATTTGGTCTAGATTTCCCTAGGTTTTGAATTTTCCATTTCGGTTAACTTGTGTTCTTGAATTTTTTTGAGCTTCGATTTCAATGATTCAAGTAAACTTCCATCACAAAGATTGATCCTAGTAGCTCAATCTACATGCTGTAATTTTATGGAATTTTTGGGAATTATTTTGATTTTTGTGAATTTTTGATTATTTTATTAATATTTTCTAATTTTCGTAAATTAATTAATTAAATTATGAAATTGTGAATTATGGTGTTTATAGGTGTTAAAATGCATTTTTAGAAATTTATTTGTAATTTTTATGATTTTTATATAATTATTATGAATTTATTTAGTCTATGTGATTTTTAGGAAATTAGGTTAATTATGTGTTTTATTGAAATTAATTGGTTAATTGAGTATAATTATGGATTTTATTGAATTACATGTTGAGAAATTAATTTTTGAGTAATTATACTATTTTTGGTGAATTTTTGACTAATTATAGTGAATTATATTGTAGGGGTATTTTGGTAATTTGGCACTAAATTGGCTAAAAGTATAATTAAATTGGTTTTAATAGTTATTTGAGGTATAAAAATGATTTCTACGAATTATTTAGTATTTTTAACTAATTAAAACTATTTTTCATAAATTATTTTCAAATTATATATAATATACTATTTTTCTAAATAAATGAGTTTTTATCGATTTTTAATATATTTTAGGGCTAATTATATAATTTGGATTTATAAAATGTATTTTGGTTAATATTTATGAATTTATTGAGAATTATAGATTTTTAATAATATTTTATTAAAATTAGGGTTTTTATGTATTTATTGGTAAAATGATTATTTTTAGCGTTTGAATTTTTAATTTGCTATATTTTGAGTATTAAAGGGCATTTTGGCATTTTAATGTGATATGTAATTATCTTGTGAATTGTGAACCTCGGTTGATGGAATTGTAGTTGGAAGTTCGACCAAGGGATTTTGTGGCTGTTTTTATTCGAAGTGTGTTTCTTTGCAGGACCGACTCTACTCTTTGAGTAGAGAGATGTCCGTTTTACAGGGGAGGTTCTGTCGAATTTTCGATAGAATTCTCATGAAACGTGATGTCCGATCGAATTTCTATTTTGATTTTGTGTCCGATATTCTTAGATCGAGTCTCTAAGAATTTCAATAGATTTATTCTAATTCCGTATTGTCATTTGTTTGTTTAGTTGCACTGAGATCGAGGCCTAGTGGACTAGGCCCGTCGGACCCATCTCGAGGAACGCAATAACTGTGAGTTGTTATCTTATATATACGTGTTCTAGGATGCTTGTTTTTAGAAATGTATGTTTTATTTTTATAAAATATGCATATATCGTTTAATAATTGCTTAGGTTTATTTTTGGTATATTTTAAATTACATGCATGTTTTATTAATGAATTATTCTTAAAATGTTTTTAAGTATATTTCTAGTTTATTTTATAATTAAATTGAATTTATTTGACATATATATACTCGAAATATACCTGGTTTATTTTTGGTATATTTCTAGTATATATATGGTTTATATTGTTACTTTGATTAATGTCATGCATCATTTATTTCATGAATGAATGGATTTATTTTTAAATAAAGGATATCAATAGAACGTACTACCTAACGCGCAACACTAGGATCAATTACGTACCGGTACAACGATAGAATTTAGGTTAAATTACTAACCTATTTATGGATATTGATTGGATTGATTTGATGTGAGATGTGATTTGAGAGTGTGATTGCTGGAGCTCGGTTGACCAAGTGTCTCGGGGCCAATCACACTGACAGTCAGACTGCTGGAGCTCGGTTAACTTAGTGTCTCGGGGCCAGTCTACTATCTAAATGGAACAAGTGAATTTATTTGGATTAAGTGAGCTTGTATGGCTAGAGTGTTGTCTAACATTATTTGAGGTTATGATTTTTTTTAGGGTTCTATTTGATCCTTCATAATCGGATATTATTTTCAGTATATATATAAAATGATTTTGCTACATCTGTGTGATTTTTCCTGTATATATATTTATTATATATATTATTGAATGTGTGCATTGTCATTTAGTTATGCATGTATATATATTATAACAATTCACTCAGTGAGGTTTGACTCCCCTCCGTTGACTATTTTTTAGGAGAGTCTTCATCTTTAGACCTTAGTAGCAGACCCTTACGCCGGATTTTTTCTGCCCCGACTTTACTATGTAATATGCTCACTTGATGTTATTTTATAATCTAGACACTGCAGTAGTTGTAGTCAATTGTGAGATTTATGTACTATGTTTGCATGAGATATGTATTTTAATGGTTTGAGCTGAGACTGTATTAAAAGATTTATATATAAGAGATGAGTTTGTTTTACTTAAATCTGTTGATGGATTATTATTTTATTTTATTTATGAGATTTATTTCCTCTGCAAAATATTTTATTTATGTTATTATTATTATTGCATATTTTTATTTATTTTAAGGCTTGCTACGGGTTCCGGATTCGAAAGAATTCCCGTTCCCTAGCGCCGGTCATGGCCCCTGTTTTGGGTTGTGATAAAAATTAATTTAGGCCCATTTAGGTTAATTAGATTTAGGTCCACTTTTAATAAAAAAATTAACTTAGACTTTAGTCCAACCCACCAATGTATTTTTTTCTTTTTAAAATTAATTAGACCTTAGGCCCATTTTTAGTTAATTAAAATTAATTTAGATTTAGCTCAACCCATTAATTTCATTCCTTTAAAATAAATAGACTTAAGCTTACTAAAATTAATTAAAAATGTAGGTTTTTTTCTAGTCCATTTCACTTGTAAATAAAAATATGTAGAATTAGCTAACTTTTAAAAATTAACCTAGTTTAGACTTCGGGACACTGCCTTTTGTATGCATTTTTTACATGTAATTTTATAACCTGTTGCTTTTTTGGATTAAATGGATGTTTAATTTGGGTTTAAATAAAATTGCATGTAATTAAAGAATAAGATAGTAATTCATAAAGTAATTCTAAATTTTTATGAGACTAAGAGAAGTTAGTATTTCATTCCTAGAATCTCCTGGTTGTAGTGCTAGCTTTCTTCTAGAGAATTGAGTACCACCTTTCGATTTGTCCTAGTTATTACCCTAGGTGGTGACTCCTCATCCCCACATTATGTCTTTGTGACATAGTAGTGTGTTCCCTAAGGCCCTAAGCCCAAATAGTGTCGCGGTTGCTAAAATCTTGGGCGCGCAATAAACTCCACCATCTACAAGTAGTTATAGCATATTTTTGCTAGATACTATATAATAGTTATAGCATTTTTTCGCTAGACGTCCCATAGGGAATATAGTGAAAATCACAATCATTAGACGTCCTATAGGGAATATAGTGAAAATCATAATCATTAAATATCCCATAGTGAAAATAGTGAACATCACATCACTAGACGTCCCACAAGGAATATAATGAAAATCACATCAGTAGACATCCTACAAGGAATATAGTGAAAATCACATCATTAGACGTCCCATAGGGGATATAATGAAAATCATATCACTAAACGTGCCATAAGGAATATAGTGAAAATCACAATCAGTAGATGTCTCACAGGGAATATATTGAAAATCACATCACTAGCCATCCCATAGGGAATATAATGAAAATCACGATCACTAGACATCCCACACAGAATATAGTGAAAATCACATCACTAGACGTCCTACAGGGACTATAGTGAAAATCATGATAACTATATGTCCCATAGGGAATATAGTAAAAATCACAATCACCAAATGTCCCACAGGGAATATAGTGAAAATCACGTTCATTAGATGTTCCACAAGGAATATAGTGTACATCGTTAGATGTCCCATATGGAATGCAGTGTCACCTGCTAAACGTCCCACAGGGAATATACCAAAATGCTCTAAACATAATAATAGCATCACCGCTATATGTTCCATAGGAACTATAACCTATTTTCAAAATGCACTGAGCGCAGTGTCAACTGCTATTCACTGAATATAGTGATAGTATCACCACTGTATGTTCTAGCGAAACTATAACATGTTTTCAAAATGCATTGAACACAGTGTCAATCACTATTCATTGAACACAGTAATGGCATCACAACTAGAAATTCCATAGGAATTCTAGTGTTCTATAAATTACATTCAACACTGTATAGTGTCATGCATAGTCATGACACACAGGTAAGTACCCTAACTCTTTGCTTTGAAATTGTGTGCTTATTTGCTTTGCTGCAATTTGTCAAGCAAATAATGATAAAAGGGGGCAACTATAAGCACCCAATTTTGGGATAGTTAAGTGTGGATGCGATAGAGGACTCCAATGATGAAAATATTATAAACGGATCTTCAACACTTAAAGTTTGAAACCTTAAAAGCCTAAATGAATTTTTAAAAGAACTTAATTGGTTTTTTAAGGACTTAATTATAATGTTTTCTTTAAAGATCTAATTGAAAAGTTTAAATTCTTTCAGGGGTTTTTCTTGTAATTAAAAGTAAAAAAAATCAGAATTATGTAATTCTGATTAGAATTACATAATTCCAACCGATCAAACTTGCATAATTCCAATCAGAATTATATAATCCCGATTGGGATTATGCTATTCCAATTTGTTGCATATGTATTTTTTACTTTTTTAATAAATAAAAAATTTATTTTCTAAATTTTAATTGGTCAAATTATGTGAAATTTTTTTAAGAAATTTAAAGTCCTTATAAAACTAAAACTTTATCACTATGAATGAGGGAAGTTATAGTAAGATAGGTGACTTTAGCTAAGGTATTATGTATAAACCCAGCTTAACTCTCCTGGAGGGGGACTAGCTATTCCTTTTCTTTTTACGCAATTTTCAACTAAAAAGTTTTCTTTGGAGGTACTGTTCTTTTAGGAAGAAGCAGTAGACTTTTGGGGAAGAAAAGTCAAGTATTTAAGATCTATTCTAAAAAAATAACAGTGGTTTATATCACTATGAGGAGCAAATCAATACTGCATTCATCCAATCATCTTTTCTTCTACCCTCCTCTATTTATTTTATTTAATTATTTTAGTTTCCTTTAATTTTAATTTTATTTAATTTTTAATTTTGTTTAATTACTAATCATTGTTTATTTTTATGTTTGTGTTTGTGATTGTGGAGAGAGTTACATGATGAATTCACTGTAAAGAACAAAATCCATGAAGATCTATGGAATGCCATGGATTGAATTTTATAGTTGAATATAATTTTTAGGGTTTATTTATTTGTTATTATTTTGTTGGTTGTTTTATTTTGTATTTTTATTCATGTAGTTTTTTTGGGTTATATTAATTTTTATTTTTAGTAGATCATTATAATAGCCCTAATAGTGGGAATAGTGTAATTCTGTGTGTGTGGTTATGTGTCTTTATTTTATTAATTGATTAGTAAATTAGGTTTATCTGGTAAAGCTTTAATTAAAATTAATGATGGTTGTAGTAAATTTAAGTTGTATATAATTTAATTAGGGTTAGATATCATTGAATGCATGATTAATGTAATTTATTTATTATATAGTTTAGTTTATTATTTTCATTATTTTTATTCTTTTGATTTATGCATCTTGATTAATTGTTTGTTTAATTATTTAATTTTATAAGTGATTTATTAATTTTTATGATTTTTATATTATGTTTTGTTGTGTTTTCCTTAAGCTCATGATTTTAGGTTTTATTTTTTTAAGGTTTAACAATTAGATTCACCTTTTCTTTAATATGTTTACTAATTTAATTAGGACTAGGTTTAATTAATTAAAATGCATTTTAGGCCTATAATTACTTAGAAATTAGGTTAGAGATAACTTAGGTCAATTTGGTTAATTAGATATAGGTCCACTTTAGTTTAATTTAATTAATTTAGATTTAGCCCATTAACTTAAAGCCTTTTCCATAACTTGTAGATTTAAGATACCTTATAATTAAAATATATAGAACTAGGCCCACTAATTTAAATACTTCATAATTTGTAGATTTAGGCCAATTTTTAAAATTAAAATAGATAGACTTAGGTTCATTAATTAAAATTGAAATAGAAATTAGGCCCATTAGTCTTTAGGATCACTTGTAAGTTAAAACATGTAGATTTAGCCTATTTAATTAAAATCAATGTAGATTAGACTAATTTAGAGATTACAAACTTAAATGAATGCATTGTTTATATGTTTTTTCATGACTAGTTTGCCTGGAGTTAATTGTTTAAATAAGGATTTGTAAGAAATTGCATGTAAATAGAGGATAAGATAGTAATTCATAAAGTAATTCTGAATGAACATGAGACTGAAAGAAGTCAGTATTCTGTATCCAGAATCTTCTAGTTGTGGTGTTAGCTTTCTTTTAAAGAATCGAGTACCATCGCTTTCAATTTGTCCCAGTTATTACCCTAGGTGGCGACTCCTCATCTTCGTACCATGTCTTTATGACAGTGGTTAGTGTGTTCTCTAGAGCCCTAAGCTCAAATAGTGTCATGGTAGCTAAAATCTTGGACGTGCACTAAACCCCATTGTCTACAGTTATATATAATCATCAAACATACATAAAACATTCCAAAACTTAATTGAAATTAAATCATTCATGCATTACAAAGGATAGAAATATAGTTCATAAATAAATTCATCCTTGTAATTCTAATAAACAAGGACTTAGCCAAAATACATAGTATCCAAAATCAAACAACAATAAGGAAGTATATTAAACATTAAGCAATGAATTAGAGGAAGAAGAAAAGAAAGTTTGTGTTGATAAACTCTTCAATTCTC
This sequence comes from Mallotus nudiflorus, assembly GCA_947683625.1. Taxonomy (NCBI): domain Eukaryota; kingdom Viridiplantae; phylum Streptophyta; class Magnoliopsida; order Malpighiales; family Euphorbiaceae; genus Mallotus; species Mallotus nudiflorus. Next base: position 184,588 of record CANTUR010001056.1, read on the forward strand.
TCTAGGAAGTCATTTGATATTGAATAGCCTTTTTGATATCTTCCTTGCCTTCTTGATTATGTGTTGTACTTAATATTTCAATCTCTTTTCAACAATAATGCTAAGTGTCATGACCTAAAACAAAGGCCATGACCGGCGCTAGGGAATGGGAATTCTTTTGAATCTGGAACCCGTAGCAAGTCTTAAAAATAAAAGCATGCAATATAAGAAAATAAATAAAATATTTGTGCAGCAGAAATTAAATCTCAAATAATAAAATAAATTATCAACATCCTTTAATATTATAAAATCACATCTTATATATATCATAAATAGAAATCTTTTATTACAACCTTCAGAGTAACACTCTGAAGTAAAATCCTCTTACATGCATAAATATAAATACAACTCTCAATAGATTTAAATACAACTACTACTACAGTGTCTAGAGTACAAAATAAAACTCAAGTAAGTGATTTATTTAATAAATTCGGAGCGGAAGAAATCCGATGGATAGGTCTACTGCTGAGGTATGAAGATGAAGACTCTCCTGAAAAATATTCAACAGAGGGGAGTCAGACCTCACTGAGTGAATTATTATAATATATATACATGCATAACTAAATGTCAAATGCAAACACTCAATAGTATATATAATAAATATATATATAGGCAAATACACACAGATGCAAAGAAAATCATTTTATAATGAAAACTATCGGTTTATGAAGGATCAAATAGAACCCTATATTTTTGCGACCTCAAATATCAATATAACTCACTTAAGCCATACAGTCCCACTTAGTTCCAAATAATTCACTTAGTCCAATTGGACAGTAGACTGGCCTCGAGACACTAAGTTAACCGAGCTCCAGCAGTCTGATTGTCAGTATGATTAGACCCGAGACACTTGGTCAATCGAGCTCCCGCAATCACACTCCCAATCGCATCAATCTCAATCAAATCAATTAACAAGTCATAATCCACCAATAGGTTAGTAATTTAACCTAAAATCTACTGTTGTACCGATATGTACTCGGTCCTAGTGCTGCCCCACTAGGAAGCACGTTCTATCAATATCCTTCATTTTAAGAAAACATACATTCAAGAAAATAAATAATGCATAATGATATTTAAAATAAAAAAATATACCATATAAATACCTAAAATAAACTAAGTATATTTCAGGTATATATAAGTATAACCAACTTAAATAAATCACAAAACATTTTAAATTCAATCAATAACATATTTAAAAACATGTCATATTTAATCGAAAAGGAAAACATGCATTTATTTCATAATATACTAAAAATATACTAAAAATATACCTAAAATATACTTACATATTCAAATAGGCAATTATGCAAAAATTGATGTTTAAAACATAGAAGTCTAAAACATGCAACCTAAACAATACATATACGTTGTAATAACTCAAAATTATGCACTCCACGAGACGAATCCGACGAGCCTGGTCCACTAGGTCTCGGTCTCGACGTAACTAACAAATAAATAAATAACATGAAATTAGAATAAATCTAACTTAATTTCTAGAAACTCGATCTAGAATTCTAGACATAGGCAAAGAATAGGAATTTGACTGAATGTCATGTTTTACGAGAATTCTACCAAAAATTCGGCAGAACCTCCTCTGTAAAACGGACATCTGTTTACTTAAAAAGTAGAGCTAGTCTTGCAAGAAAACACACTTCGAATAGAATTCACAAAACATTCACACAACCCTCGGTCGAAATCCCAAACTGCAAATTCCACCGACTGAGGTATACAATTCACAAAATATACACAAAATATATTAAAATTCCATAAATATCAAAAATACCCTTTTTATACCAAAATATAGCAAATTAGATATTTAAACACTAAAAATAATAATTTCACCGATATTTACTTAAAAATCCTAATATTAATATAATATTATTAAAAATCGATATATCTCAATAAATTCACAAATATTAATAGAAATTCATTTTATAAATCCAAATTACTTAATTAGTCCAAAAATATACTAAAAATTACTAAAAACCCATTTATTTACAAAAATAGTATATTATATATAATTTGAAAATAATTTTTGAGAAATAGTTTTAATTAGTTAAAAATAGTAAATAATTTGTAAAAATCATTTTTATTCTTCAAATAATTATTAAAACCAATTAAACTTAATATTTAACTAAAATGACTACCAAATTACCAAAATACCCCTAGTATATAAAAATTCACATAATATACTATAATTACTCAAAAATTCAATAAAAAATATATAATTACTCTAAAATTATTTTCTCAATATATAATTTAATAAAATCAACAATTATACTCAATTAACCAATTAATTCTAACAAAACACATATAAAATCTATATTTCAAAAATTCACATAAACTAAATAAAATTATATTAATTACACAAAAATCACAAAAATTATAGATTAAATTCTAAAATTAATTTTAACCTCCAAAAACACTAAAAATCACAATTTCACAATTTATTTAATTAATTTATGAAAATTAGAAAATAATAGTAAAATAATAAAAAATTCACAAAAATCAAAATAAATTCCAAAAATTCCACAAAAATTCCAGAGTGTAGATTAAGCTAAGTGAAACAACATTTATGAAGGAATTTCTCAATAATCCCAAGGAATCAAGCTAAAAAAATTTGAAAAGTAAAAATGGCCAAAATGAAGAAATTGTTCACCACCAAAATCTAGGCCAAACCAAGTGAAACAAAGCTTAGAAACACACTCACCGGTGCTCAGGGAAGGGAAAGAGACCAGTGGTGTCAAAAATTGTAATATCCCACAATTTTAAATAATTTATTTACTGCATCGGGATATGTAGTGTTAATAATTTTGATAAATATATTTAATTATTTAATTAGTTTGTTAATTATTAAAGTTATTTTTAATTATTTTAAATTTCTTACATAAAATTTTCCCAAGAATTTTATTTTTGGGAAAATTGAAACCTAAATAAATATTTATTATTTATGTTAGTATGTTTTATGTAATTGCATGATTCCATGCATGATTTTATTTATCATATTAATATATATACATATACATGCATATATATACATATTTAGCATTTTAGGGTTTATTTTTAATTATGTATGTATTATATATAGTTTTATTTAATTAATATGTGTTATATATATATATGTATATATATATATATATATATATGAAGTTTGAATTATTTACAACTAGTGCCATCCCTCCTTCCTCCATTCTTCCCAACGCCCCTCCTCCTATTCTCACCGCTGTAACTCCCTTCCCTCACCGTCAGTGTTCCTTTCGGCATGCCACCATCCTCTCAAGCTCGCTCTGCAGCCTGATACTCCCTTTTCCAGGGTGTTTTGGCCATTTCTTGGCCGAGAAACAGAAACCCAAGCTTAACTCCGTTCAACCATTTTTCGGCTACTAAATTGGACGCCGCTGATCTCTATCTCTTCCTTGAGCTCCGATGAGTGCATTTCTAAGCTTGGTTTCACTTGTTTTGGTCTAGATTTTTGTTGGTGATCAATTTTCTATTTCGGCCATTTTGAGTTCTTTAATTTTTTGAACTTCGATTGTAATGATTCAAGCTTACTTCCTTCACAAAGATTGTTCCTAGTAGCTCAATCTACATCCTGTAATTTTTATAGAATTTTTGGAATTTATTTTAATTTTTGTGAATTTTTGATTATTTTATGGTGTTTGTAGGGGTTAAAATGAATTTAGAAATTTATTTGTAATTTTTGTATAATTATTATGAATTTATTTAGTTTAGGTGAATTTTGGAAAATTAGGTTAAATGAATATTTTGTTAAAATTAATGGGTTAATTGAGTATAATTATTGATTTTATTGAATTATATGTTGAGAAATTAATTTTTGAGGAATTGTATAATTTTTAGTGAATTTTTGAATAATTATAGTATGTTATGTGAATTTATATATAATTAGGGGTATTTTGGTAATTTATTAATAAATTGGTTGAAAATTAAATTAAATTGGTTTTAATAATTATTTGAGGTATAAACATGATTTTTACAAATTATTTACTATTTTTCAAAAATTATTTTCAAATTATATCTAATATATTATTTTTGTAAATAAATGAGTTTTTAATGATTTTTAATATATTTTTGGGCTAATTATATAATTTGGATTTATAAAATGATTTTGGTTAATATTTATGAATTTATCGAGAATTGTTGATTTTTAATAATATTTTATTAAAATTCTGGTTTTATTGTAATTATTGGTAAAATAATTATTTTCATTGTTTTAAATATCTAATTTGCTATATTTTGATTTATAGAGGGTATTTTTGGAATTTGAATGTATTCCGTGCATATCTCATGAATTGTGAACCTCGATCGGTAGAATTGTAGTTTGGTAGTCCGACCAAGGGGTTGTGTGACTGTATATACTCGATGTGTGCTTTCTTGCAGGACCGGATCTACTTTCTGAGTGGAGAGATGTCCGTTTTAGAGGGGAGGTTTTGCCGAATTTTTGATAGAATTCTCATAAAATGTGACATCCGGTCAAATCCCTATTCCTAATATGTGTCAAGTATTCTAGATCGAGTCTCTAGAAATTACATTAGATTTATTCTAATTTCATATTAATATTTTATTTATTAGTTACGCTGAGACCGAAGTGGATCAGGCTCGTCAGACCCGTTTTGAGGAGTGCACAACTGTGAGTTGTTATTTTATATATACGTGTATTAGGATGAATGTTTTAGAAATGTATGTTTAAATGTTATGAAATATGCATAAATAATTTAATAACTTCTTATATATATTTTAGGTATATTTTGGTATATTTTAAATTAAATGCATGTTTTATTATTGAATTACACCTAAAATGTTTTAAGTATATATATAGTTTATTTATGGTTTATTTTGTAATTAAACTGAATTTATTTAACATATATATACTTGAAATATACTTGGTTTATTTTTGGTATATTTATAGTATATATGGTCTATATTGTTATTTAATTAATGTCATGCATTATTTATTTTATGAATGTATGGATTTATTTTAAACGAAGGATATCAATAGAACGTGCTACCTAGTGGGCGGCATTAGGACCGAGTACGTACCGGTACAATGATAGAATTTAGGTTAAATTACTAACCTATTTATGGATTATGATTGGATTGATTTGATTGATATATGATGTGATTTGAGAGTGTGATTGCTGGAGCTCGGTTGACCAAGTGTCTCGAGGCCAATCACACTGACAGTCAGACTATTGGAGCTCGATTGACTTAGCGTCTCGGGGCTAGTCTACTGTCCAAAATGGAATAAGTGAATTTATTTGGAATAAGTGAGCCTGTATGGCTAGAGTGTTGTCTAACACTATTTGAGGTTACGATCATTTAGGGTTCTATTTGATCCTTCATAAAAGGATATTTTTCAGTGATATATATATATAAAATGATTTTTGCTGCATCTGTGTGTATTTGCTTGTATATATATTTATTATATATTGACTATTGAATGTGTGCATTTGTCATTTAGCTATGCATGTATATATATTATAACAATTCACTTAGTGAGGTATGACTCCCCTCCGTTGATCATTTTTCAAGAGAGTCTTCGTTCTCAGACCTCAATAGCAAACATTTATGCTGGATTTCTTCTGCCCTGGCTTTATTATGTAAACTGTTTGATTTATTTTGTATTCTAGACACTGTAATAGTTGTTTTAGTGAGCAGTATGTATTATATATGTTTGAGATTTAAATTTTAAAATTTTGAACCGAGAATTTGTATTGTAAGATTTTATATATATGAGATGGATTTGTGTTATTAAATCAGTTGATGATTTACATTATTACTTATGAGATTTTAATTTCGTTGCATAATGTTTTATTTATTTTAATATATGTTGCATGCTTTTATTTTATTTTAGGCTTACTACAGGTTTCGGATTTGAAAGAATTCCCATTCCCTAACGCCGGTCATGGCCCCCTGTTTTGGGTCGTGATAAAAACGGTGGCCGGAATTGACTTGAACGAAGTGGGTAAAGTTTCGGGTTTCTTGGCTTCCATAGCTCCAACGGCACCGGAGAAGGTGGAGGAAGATGGTGGAGTAGCTGGAGAGGGAGGCAGCACACCGTGTGGCACACTGACGGCCTCTGATCGGCGTTGCAGCGTGAGGTGTGGGGAGGGAATGGCGTCAGGAGGTTGAAGGAGATGAAGATGCTTTTCTCTTATATATATATATATATATATTATAACTTTAACTTATAATAATATAATTTAATAATATATATACACGTTAAACACACACCACACAATATATTATATACATATTTATATATATATATACACACATATATGTATATATATATAACACATGCATAAAAAAAATAACTCTACATATATATATGCATGTATATATATATATATATATATATATATATATATATATATATATTATATATATTAATACACAAAATAATAATAATGCATGAAACAATATAATTTGTTAAAATAAAATAACATTAAATAATAAAATATTATTTAAATATTATTTTCCAAAATAATGGGTTTCAAAATATTTTTATGTAGAAAACTATAAATAAACATAAAATAATGTTAATTACTCACCAAAATAATTAAATAATCAAATGTACTATTTTTAAAATTTATTAATATTGCATATCCCGATTTAATATAAAACATTTAAAAACTCGAGTTATAACAGTGTTCCCCCCTTACAAGAATCATCCCCGAAATCCAAAAAGAAGAAATACAAATCAAGGAGGAAAGAGATACGGGTAAGAAGCTCGCATCTCAGCTTCGGTCTCCCAAGTATGCTCTTCTACCCTGTTGTTGTGCCATAACACCTTGACCATCGAAATCTGCTTCGAACGCAATTGTTGAACTTGATAGTCAATGAGAGCTATAGGTTCTTCCACGAATGTCAAGTCTTCATTCATTTCCACATTGTCGGGCTACAACACGTGTGAAGGGTCTGAGACATACTTCCTCAGCATTGAGATATGAAACACCGGATGCACTTGAGACATACTCGGAGGCAAAGCCAACAAATATGCAATAGTGCCAACTCTCTCTAGAATCTCAAACGATTCGATAAATCTTTGTGCTAGCTTACCCTACCTTCCAAATCTCATAACACCCTTCATAGGAGACACCTTCAGAAAAATAAAGCCTCATATGGTGCCATTCCAATACTGCTATGGTAGCTGTTATTATATGCAAACTCAATGAGTGGCAAATGATCATCCCAGCTACCTCCAAATCCAAAACACACATCCTTAACATATCTTCTAGTGTCTAGATCGTCCTCTCAGACTGATCATCTGTCTCAGGATGAAAAGCAGTACTGAAGTCTAACCTAGTGCCCATCACTTCCTGCAACTTCTGCCAAAAATGAGAGGTGAACACTGAACCTCTGTTTGACACAATGGACATAGGTACTCCATGAAGGCACACAATATGCTTCATATACAGCTTCGCCAATCTAGCTACAGAATAGGTGGCTTTCACAGGCAAGAAATGTGCAGACTTGGTCAACTTGTCCATAATCACCCAGATGGAATCGTATCCATCCTTAAAATGAGGTAAACTAACCATAAAATCTATAGCTATCCTTTCCCCACTTTTACTCAAGAATAGGTAGAGGCTGAAGCTTCCCAGAAGGCTTCTAATGCTAGCTTTTTACTTATTGACACGTCAGACACTTAGCAACATAATCAGCGACATCCTTCTTCAATCCGTCCCACCAGTATAAATCTCTGATACTGTGGTACATCTTAGTGACACCCGGATGTACGCTGTAGGCTGTAGAATGTGCTTCCTCTAGGATCTCTTCTCTCAAATTATCCATATCAGGAACACATAATCTACCACTGATCCACAAAACACCATCATCATCAAGTGTGAAATCAGTGAACTTCCCTGCTCGAACATTCTCTGCAAGCTCTTCTAGAATAGGATCTCGGCTCTGAGCTGCCTTAATCCTATCTCTCAGCACAGATCACACCTTAAACTGAGCTAGTAGTCCCCTTGATATACTAATCTTTATCATCAGACCTTGATCCACTAATAGATATAACTCCTAAATCAACAGTCTCCTCTCCACACTAATGTGAGCGAGACTGCCTGAGGACTTCCTACTCAAGGCATTTGCTACCACATTAGCCTTGCCTGGGTGATATAAAATCTCACAGTCATAAACTTTCAATAGTTCCAACCATCTCTGCCTCAAATTCAGATCTCTTTGCTGGAAAATGTACTTAAGAATCTTATGATCAGTAAAAATCTCACAAGTCATCCTGTACAGATAATGTCTCCAGATCTTGAGAGCAAAGATCACTGCAGCCATCTCTAGGTCATGTGTAGGATAGTTATGTTCATGCATCTTCTTCAACTGCTTTGAAGCATAGGCTATCACCCTACCATTCTGCATCAAAACACAACCTAGGCAAACTCTAGAGGCATCATAATATACTGTGAACTTGTCTACACCATTAGGCAAAGCTAAAACTGGGCCTGTGGTTAACTTCTCCTTCAGCGATTAAAAACTGTTCTCACAAGCTTTTGACCACTCAAACCTTACATTCTTTTGAGTCAAGCGAGTTATAGGAGCTGCAATTCTGAAAAAATCCTACATAAATCTCCTATAGTACTCGGCTAAACCTAGAAAACTGCAAATCCCTATAACTAAAGTCGGTCTAGGCCACTTAGACACTGCCTCAATCTTCTGTGGATCAACTTAGATACCTTCTTTAGACACCATGTGTTTAAGAAATGCAACACTCTCCATCCAAAAATCACACTTTGAGAATTAGCATAAAGCTGATGTCTCTCAGTGTCTGTAGTACAGTTCTCAAATGATATACATGCTCTTCCATACTCCTTGAATACACCAGTATATCATCGATGAAGACTACCACAAACTGATCCATATATGGTCTGAATACCCCTATTCATCAGGTCCATAAAAGCTACTGGTGCATTAGTCAAGCCAAAAGACATCACCAGAAATAGATAATGGCCATATCGAGTTCGGAATGCCGTTTTAGGAACATCGACTTTGTTGATCCGCAACTGATGATAACTTGACCTCAAATCAATCTTAGAAAAGAACTGTGCACCTTGTAGCTGATCAAACAAGTTATCTATCCTTAGGAGAGGATACTTGTTCTTCACTGTCACCTTGTTCAGCTCTCTATAGTCAATGCACAGTCTCAGGGTACCATCCTTCTTCCTCACAGACAGGACTGGTACACCCCAAGGAGAAACACTGGGTCTATAAAACCCTTATCTAGCAACTCTTGCAACTGCTCCTTCAACCCTTTTAACTCTGCAGGAGCCATTCTATAGGGTGGTATAGATATAGGGGTAGTGCCTAGAGCTACATCTATACAGAACTCAATCTCTCTGTGAGGTGGTAAATCTGGCAACTCCCAGGAAAAATATCAGGGAAACTCACATGCAATAGGAACATCTATGAGTGATAACTTCTCCACTAAAGTATCCCTGACCAATGCCAAATATCCCTGACAACCTTTCCTCAGCAACTTTCTAGCTGTAATAGCAAAAATGAGATTCTGAGGTGCTGAACTCTTATCACCCACAAACTTAAATTCTTCTTCACCAGGAATTCTGAAAGTCACCTCTTTACTCCGACAATCCACCACGGCATAGTACTGAGATAACCAATTCCATACTCAGAATAACATCAAACTCCATTACACTCAACATAATCAAATAAGTAGATAATTCTCTACCTCCAACCAGAACTAGACAAACCAGAAAGAACAATATCGGTGTCCAATGAATCACTTAGATGAGTGGTGACAGACAAAGGAAAAGCCATCTAGAAGCTTGCCAACAAGACTTGAAAGCAAAAAAGGAGAAACAAACGAATGCGTGGCACCTGGATCAAATAGAACCCATGCATCCAGGGAACAGATAGAAACAATACTTGCCATAACCTCATTGGATGCCTGAGCATCTTGCTGAGTAAAATGGAAGACTCTGCCCTGTCCTTGACCTCCCTGTTGGCTGGTAGAAGTCTAGCCAACACCTTTGGCACCTCTTTAGTACTCTACCACGACCCTGCTGGGGAACAATCTGGGTAGAACTCTGATGCTAGGTTGGAGGCAATTGAAAAAGAATGGGTGAAGCACTAGTAATCGACTGCTGAGGAAATCACAGAATTTGCTGCTGCTAATACTCAGAATAGGGTCACGATCTGGCAAAATGTCCCATCTACCCGCATCTGAAACATGTTAACGGTGTCATATAACACGGTCCATGATGGACTCTGTCGCAGGTCTGACAAACACTAGCAGCTGACCCAAAACTACATCTACTATGCTGCTACTCGAAGCACCCTGACCCAAGTCTGAATGGTCTACGCTGACCTCCACGGCCATGTCTACTACTTTGATGTACCTATTATTGTTGTCTCTTAGTCTGCTGGGCTAGACCCCTCTGCTGACTACTCAATCCAATCTAAAAACTCAAGTACAGAGTAGTCTGGAATCCACTCGACTGAACACCCAGTTGGTAATAATCAAGCATAGCTCCCTACTGACTAGCCTCAGCTCAATCTCCTTAGCCAACTCTATCACTGACTCTAGAGTAAGGCCCGCTGTAGGCATACCAGCAAATACAGAACCCAATCCGATGACGTAAGTGGTGATTATGAAGTACTAATCTCATGTCAAATCCTCTGCATATCTGCCAAGCCGAAGGAACTCACGAGTGTAGTCCTCGATAGACCTATCCCCTCAGGAAATGCTAGTCAATCGGAGTCTGTAACTCATGCGAAGTGGCTCTGGGCAGAATCTCCTCATGAATCGCTCTCTGAACTGAGCCCAGGTCATCATCATCATATATGGCTGGATCATTTGAATAAACTAGTCTAGGGCTGGTCCCTCAACAAAAAGCTTGACTATCATGATCCGCTGGTACTCGGTGTGAGCAGTCTGAGTCCTCGTCTCGATCGCATGCAAAAAATCAATGGATCAAACGTCCCATCGAAGGCGATCCTGCCAACTCTGGTATAGAATAGAGTTGCCTCAGGGTCAGACATGCCCTGCTGATAGGCAGGCTGAGCTACTGGAGGTACATGAACATCCTCATACTCTGGCTCTATAGGCTCCTCATCCTGTATCTCTCTCTGTCTACGGTGACCTGCCACTCCTCGAGGTCTACCTCTGCCACGACCTTTGCGCCTAATTAGCGGCTCAAAAGGTAAAACCTTATCCTGGAAGGACTCATCATCCTCAGCCTCAATGACCGATAGAGCGACACGTGTGCCCCTCCTCATTCTGAAAAGACAAACAGAAGGATTTAGACAAAAACAGACAATGAAGGATACGCAGAAAACTAAGTCAAGAAATGCTTATCAAGACATACTCGAACCTAATTCACTGCAGTAGTTTCAAAAGAAAACACGACACTGAAAACTAGGGCCACAACTCATACAACTAAGGCCCTGACATAAAACTCCGCTCTGATACCAACTTTATAATGACCCAAAACAGGGGTCATGACCGGCGCTAAGGACGGGAATTATTTTGAATATGGAACCCGTAACAAGCCTAAAAATAAAAGCATGCAATATAAGAAAATAAATAAAATATTTGTGCAGCAGAAATTAAATCTCGAATAATAAAATAAATTCTCAACATCCTTTAATATCATAAAATCACATCTTATATATATCATAAATAGAAATCTTTTAACACAACCTTCAGAGTAACACTCTGAAGTAAAATCCTCTTATATGCATAAATATAAATACAACTCTCAACAGATTTAAATACAACTCTCAACAGATTTAAATACAACTACTACTGTAGTGTCTAGAGTACAAAATAAAACTCAAGTAAGTGATTTATATAATAAAATCGGAGTGAAAGAAATCCGATGGACAGGTCTACTGTTGAGGTCTGAAGATGAAGACTCTCCTGAAAAATATTCAACAGAGGGGAGTCAGACCTCACTGAGTGAATTATTATAATATATATACATGCATAACTAAATGTCAAATGCAGACACTCAATAGTATATATAATAAATATATATACATGAAAATACACACAAATGTAAAGAAAATCATTTTATAATGAAAACCATTGGTTTATGAAGGATTAAATAAATCCCTATATTTTCGCAACCTCAATATCAATATAACTCACTTAAGCCATACAGGCCCACTAGGTTCCAAATAATTCGCTTAGTCTAATTGGACAGTAGATTGACCTTGAGATACTAAGTCAATCGAGCTCACAGCAGTCTGATTGTCAGTGTGATTGGCCCCGAGACACTTGATCAACCGAGCTCTTCGCAATCACACTCCCAATCACATCAATCTCAATCAAATCAATCAATAAGTCATAATCCACCAAGTAGGTTAGTAATTTACCTAAAATCTACTGTCGTACTGGTACATACTCGGTCTAGTGCTGCCCACGAGGAAGCACGTTCTATCGATATCCTTCATTTTAATAAAACATACATTCAAGAAAATAAATGATGCATAATGATATTTAAAATAACAAATATACCATATATATACCAAAAATATACCTAAAACAAACTAAGTATATTTTAAGTATATATACGTATAATCAACTTAAATAAATCACAAAACATTTTAAATTCAATCAATAATATATTTAAAAACATGCCATATTTAATCGAAAAGGTAAACATGCATTTATTTCATAATATACTAAAAATATACTAAAAGTATACCTAGAATATACTTAAATATTCAAATAAGCAATTATGCCAAAATTGATGTTTAAAACATAAAAGTCTAAAACATGCAACCTAGCAATGCAATATATATTATAATAAACTCAAAATTATGCGCTCCACGAGTAGGTCCGACGGGCCTAGGTCTCGGTCTTAGCGCAACTAATAAATAAACAAATAACACGAAATTAGAATAAATCTAACTTAATTTCTAGAAACTCGATCTAGAATTCTAAACACAGACAAAGAATAGGAATTTGACTGAATGTCATGTTTTACGAGAATTCTACCGAAAATTCGGCAGAACCTCCTCTGTAAAACAGACATCTCTCTACTTAAAAAGTAGAGCCGGTCCTGCAAGAAAACACACTTCGAATAGAATTCACAAAACATTCACACAACCCTCGGTCGGAATCCCAAACTGCAAATTCCACCGACCGAGGTCCACAATTCACAAAATATACACAAAATATATTAAAATTCCATAAATATCAAAAATTCTTTTTATACCAAAATATAGCAAATTAGATATTTAAACACTAAAAATAATTATTTGACCAATATTTACTTAAAAACCCTAATATTAATATAATATTATTAAAAATCGATATATCTCGATAAATTCAGCAAATATTAATAAAAATTCATTTTATAAATCCAAATTACTTAATTAGTCCAAAAATATACTAAAAATTACTAAAACCCATTTATTTACAAAAATAGTATATTATATATAATTTGAAAATAATTTTCAAAAAATAGTTTTAATTAGTTAAAAATAGTAAATAATTTGTAAAAATCATTTTTATTCTTCAAATAATTATTAAAACCAATTAAACTTAATAATTAACTAAAATGACTACCAAATTACCAAAATACCTCTAGTATATAAAAATTCACATAATATACTATAATTACTCAAAAATTCAATAAAAAATATAATTACTCTAAAATTATTTTTTCAATATATAATTTAATAAAATCAACAATTATACTCAATTAACCAATTAATTCTAACAAAACACATATAAAATCTATATTTCGAAAATTCACATAAACTAAATAAAATTATATTAATTACACAAAAATCACAAAAATTATAGATTAAATTCTAAAATTAATTTCAACCTCCAAAAACACTAAAAATCACAATTTCACAATTTATTTAATTAATTTACGAAAATTAGAAAATAATAATAAAATAATAAAAAATTCACAAAAATCAAAATAAATTCCAAAAATTTCACAAAAAATTCCAGAGTGTAGATTAAGCTAAGGGAAACAACATTTGTGTAGGAATTTCTCAAGAATCATAAGGAATCAAGCTAAAAAAAATTCAAAAAGTAAAAATGGCCGAAATGAAGAAATCGTTCACCACCAAAATCTAGGCCAAACCAAGTGAAACAAAGCTTGGAAACACACTCACCAGTGCTCAAGGAAGGGAAAGTGACCAATGGTGTCAAAAATGGTGGCCGAAGTCGACTTGAACGGAGGTGGGTAAAATTTCAAGTTTCTCGACTTCTACAGCTCCAAACGACACTGGAGAAGGTGGAGGAAGATGGCGAAGCAACTGGAGAGGGAGGCACATTGACTGCCTCTAATCGGTGTTGCAGCATGAGGTATGGAGAGGGAATGGCGTCGGGAGGTTGAAGGAGATGAAGATGCTTTTCTCTTTCTTATATATATATATATACACACACACACACACAAAATAATAATAATGCATGAAACAATATAATTTGTTAAAATAAAATAACATTAAATAATAAAATATTATTTTCCAAAATAATGGGTTTCAAAATAATTTTTACGTAGAAAACTATAAATAAACGTAAAATAATGTTAATTACTCATAAAATAATTAAATAATCAAATGTATATTTTTAAAATTTATTAATACTGCATATCTCAATTTAATATAAAACATTTAAAAACTCAAGTTATAACACTAAGAATTATAATGGATATTTCTAAATAAAAACTAAGTGTTTTTCATACGTAAAATAAAGTCAAGTTCATGTATTTATAGGCTTCCTCAACATCCTAACTCGTGCTCCTTTGAAATAGATGTAAATGTGAAAGGGTGCAATGAAAAGGTAAGGGAACTACTCGGCACCACTGTGCCAACTCAGGTGGAACTTGGCACATTTAGTCTCTGTCATGACTCAACACACTCATGATAAGTCAGCATAAATGCTTGCTGTCATGACTCATCACCACTAGAACGAGTCAGTACAAACCCTCAACATGCTTCTTTTGACTTTCCATGCACCATACTTCATTTTACGCTATCCAAATACACTTCCATGCATGATTTAAGCCTAAGAGAACCTACAAAAGACAAATTTAAGGTAAGAACAACAAAGATGAAAGTACTAATGTAATAATAAAATAAACATAAACAAAAAAAAATGAAAAGTAGAGCATAATTATCCTAAAGAACTATGCTATTTTGCATCCTAACAAATTCCCCCACACTTAGACCTGACTTGCCCTCAAGTAAGAAATTTAATATCCAAATGGGAGACAAAAAAATTTATCTTCTCCAAAATAAATGTAGTACTTCAAATAAGTCATCTCAACCATGGAAGGAGTTAAGAAAATAATAGTTAACAACTAAACTTCTAACGCTCAACAATGATAAAGAGAATAAGTTTCATAGCATAAGTAATATGTTCAATAATTTATCTCATTATATTAAGAACAAAATCAAGAATATAAAGTCAAGATGTTAACCAAGCTTATTAGCCAAAGTGTTCATTCTTTAAACTTGGGAGTTTTAAAAACAAAAATAACCATTAGGACTAGGATTAAGTACATGCACTCACTCACATTTCTCATGGAATTTTTAGGCTTTTTTTTTAAATTCTGTAGTGGGTGCATTTTATTAGGAATTGATTATGCTAGTTAGACATCAAATGCTAAGTAAGGCAAATTTCAAAAATTTGCTTATAATAACCCTTGATCTCATGAAGAATTCCAATCCCTAGGATCCAATTTGCAATTAACACATAACTAATACACAAACCATTACAAATACAAGAAATTAACAACCTAGGAATTCTAATTTTCAAGAAACTTACTAATTCCCAAGGTTGGTGTAGACCATAATTAATATACTGAAATGGTTGGCTCCTTTGATTTAACTCTTGAATCAACTCTTTAAGTCTCCCAATTATGAGACCTCTAGCTTGAAACACCAAGCTTCAAAAAATCTCCTTCTTGTCTTGATAAAGTAGTAGCAAGAGCCTTCTCTTTATTGACCTTTTAAGCTTCCACTACTTGATCCTTACAAGAGCTCTAGGTTTTGTATATATCTACACGTTTCTCTTCACCAACCATTAATTAATATCTACTTTTTGCTTTTAGATATACTTGGCTAGAGATTAAAGTAGAGATTAGTGACATGACTCATATGCCACTTGTCATAATTAATTAACAACTTAACAAGTCACTAATGTCTAAAAATGGAGGATCTAGAGATTATAATTATTGTAATTCTCTACATCACCTAGGATTTATACATGTCAATTAATATCTTATTAATATTTGATTTAATAAAATCAAATATATCACTAAATGGATTTAGGCTAAAGCATTGGGCCAACTCTTAACCTAAAGCCTATTCCATTAAACAAATGCACTTAAATAAGGTAAATGATCTTTGTCTTTTAGTTGGTTTTAATTCTTCATTTGCTAATTGCCACTCTTCTTTCCTTTGCTTGCATCTTCCTTATATTTGCTATAGATGGGTGAATTAGTCTCCAAAGTGGTTGAGTTAAGCAAGTGAGTTTCTAGAGCACCTATAAATTTTGGCACTAGAGGTTTTTTCTTACCAAAGCTAGCAAAGCATTCCAAAGTATTATTTAGAAAAAAAGTGAACAAATGGTTTTTTGTAAAGGAATTTGAACCATATTTCATGCTCCCTCAGTTTGAACCAACAATCCTTAAGGATAGGCTTAGCAAGATTGATTCTTGCTCTAAACTTTAGGATTGGCTTTTTAAGATTAGTTGAGAATGAAGGATCCTCCATCTATAATAGTCCTTTAAAAGCTAAGTTGGAAAAGAACTTGGTGTTTGGTTTATTGATGAACTCTAGGGGAAGGTTTTCTATTTTTACCCAGACATTATCAATGTTGAAATCCAATTCCTGAATGAAACGATTTCGATTCTAGTATTTAACAAGAAAAGGATACCTAAATTTGGACCAAGGGGTGTTGTTGAGGATTATCTTTTTATCTTCCTTAATTTTCAGTCTAATCTTAAATAAATTCTCATTGCACAAAGATTGAACTGTTAAAATCTCAGAGGGATGCCATCCCTAATTTAGCCAAAGTTTAAGAAAATGAAAGGTATAACTTTTTTTGCTAAGGATTTTGCCAACCACCATCAAGTTTTCTTTATTCTTTAAGAGATTTTTTGAGAGTTGTTCTTCCATGACAAAATGATGGTGAGGAAAATTGATTGCTGAGCCGCATTGAGAAGGGACAAATATTATATATATATATATATATATATATATATATATATATATATATATATATATATATATATATATATATATATATATATATATATATATATATAAGGAGAAAGTGGCTCGTGGACACATGGAGTGTCCATGACCAAATAAAAGAAGAGATTGTTGTCTATGTCAAGAAGAAGGGAAGGAGCTCAGTTTTTAAAAACAAAAATAACCATTGAGACCAGGATTAAGTACGTGCACTCACTCACATTTCTCATGGCATTTTTAGACTTCTTTTTTAATTCTGTAGTGGGTGCATTTTGTTAGGAATTGATTATGCTACTTAGACATCAAATGCTAAGTAAGGCAAATTTTAAAAATTTACTTATAATAACCCTTGATCTCATGAAGAATTCCAATCCCTAGGATCCAATTTGCAATTAACACATAACTAATACACAAACCATTACAAATACAAGAAATTAACAACCTAGGAATTCTAAGTTTCAAAAAACTTACTAATTCCCAAGGTTGGTGTAGACCACAATTAATATACTGAAATGGTTGGCTCCTTTGATTCAACTCTTGAATCAACTCTTTAAGTCTCCCAATTATGAGACCTCTAGATTCAAACACCAAGCTTTAACAAATCTCCTTCTTATCTTGATAAAGTAGTAGCAAGAGCCTTTTCTTTATTGACCTTTTAAGCTTCCACTACTTGATCCTTACAAGAGCTCTAGGTTTTATATATATCCTTTATTTCTTATATATCTACACGTTTCTCTTCACCAACCATCAATTAATATCTACTTTTTGCTTTTATATATACTTGGCTAGAGATTAAAGTAGAGATTAGTGACATGACCCATATGCCACTTGTTATAATTAATTAACAACTTAATAAGTCACTAACGTCCAAAAATGGAGGATGTAGAGATTATAACTATTGTAATTCTCTACATCACCTAGGACTTACACATGTCAATTAATATCTTCTTAATATTTGATTTAATAAAATCAAATATATCACTAAATGGATTTAGGCTAAAGCATTGGGCCAACTCTTAACCCAAAGCCTATTCCATCAAACAAGTGGACTTAAATAAGGTAAATGAGCTTTATCTTTTAGTTGGTTTTAATCTTTAGTCCAAAACTCTTTTGGGCCTAAGTTCATAACACTTGGGCCATAAATTGAAGTATAAAAGAAACAACATATATTTATTATTAATTTAAAGAAACAACATATATTTATTATTAATTTAATATCTCAATTAATATCTTATATTAATTAAGGATAAATTAATAATAAAAACCTTTTATTGAAATTAGATTTCATAATATGCTAGAATCGTAGCTTTAAGCAAACATCCAATTATATTAATCTTAATTAATTGATTAAAATTTTTAATCAATAATTAAATTAATATAAATAGAGATTTGGTAAAACCTTTAAGGTGTGACTTACTAGGTCCATGTCTAATTGGCAATGAGAAGATAATATCAACACTTGATATTATTTGAAACTCCTTTCAAGTCTAAATGTGAAAATCTCAATTATTCATATTTAGTTCTTATAAATTGTGAATGACCCCTATCATCGATATCACAACTACCCAGTTAGATATGAATGTATTTTTATTAATTCACATGAACCCTTTAGTCATAATTACCATGCATTAAAATGCCTTCATTAAAAGATCCTAATATATCCTAAAGTCAAGGATAAGTCAAACTCTAATAGCTATATTATATTATCCTATCCCAAGTTTTATCTGTTGATGAAACACAATAAATACTAAAAACTCTTTCTAGCACTGCAACTCTTTCATACTATTATGTTTGTCCTAGCCAGGAACTTTTTCATCAAGAAAAGACTTAGATAAAATAGGATCTTGTCTTGGTTCACTCCAAGTAATGAATCCTATCTTGGTCAAACACTCATCCATACATTTAATTGACTAGAACCACCACACACCATATACCCATGTTTGAATAACACAAGTATGTAAGTGTAACAAACTCTAACCACTCAAATGTGGATGACTGTGTCACCACAAGTCAAAGGACTATATGCAACATTATAACCTAGATTATGATAATTGACAATAAGTGAACATCTATGCGATCATATATTTAGCATCATTATTCGATCCACCCATCACATGAGTATCCATATGTCTATTCTGATATCTCATACCAAGTAGCATGAGACTCACTACTGCCCGACTATTAGTATCATAAACTAATCAAGGAAAATAAATAAAGGTGATTGTCTAATTAATATTACGTAAATATTAATCATATGACTATGAACATTTTATACCATATGTACTAAATAAGTTTCTAACTAATATTATCAACTCTTGATAATAAATATATTTAACATAATGCTAAAGGGTAAATACTCAAATAAACAAACACTTTATTTAAATGAATATTATATTGCCATATAGGTTAATTTACAATGTCATTATACATTACAAGAATGGCACTAGGGCACATCTATTTTAACACATTTTATGCCCATCGTACTAGTTTATTATTATTTTTTTAACAATCTTGTAATGTGATACATTCTTTCCTAATGAATGTTATTAAGGAGCATACTCACTTACACATAACTTACTCAAAATGCATCACATCAACAAGCATCAATTTAAAAAAATAAATAAAAATGGCTTCATCCATTATTAAAAAGTGAGTTACTTGTATTATAGCTACAGTGTCCCTAAGGCTAGTTAAATCCTTAAAACCTAAGCTGAAATCTTTAACATCTTAGCTTAAGCATAGTTAGAAAGTTAACTAAACATCCTCTAGACCTTGAAAATAATAAAAAAAGATAAAAAGGAAAACTTAAATGTTATACTAAATGAAACTTTAAGATTCTACCAATTAAGCATAAATGTTAATTATTAACATGGCAAAAAGAAAAAATTTCAATCATAATCAATATAACTTAGAAAGAACTACTTATAAATATAGAGAAGATAAACGATGCAAAACAAATTATAAATACACAAATAAAAGCATAAACATACTTGCAAAAAAAATATAAACATAATTAGATAACCATTACTAATATCCCATCCCCCACACTTAAAAATGCACATTGTCCCCAATTTGATTCCTAAATAAGAAAGCAAGGTATATAAAAACTTCCTTAATCTTTTGAAGGAGGTGGTGGAGGAGACTCAATGGTGTAACCGGATATGGGCAAAAAATTAAATGAACTTGTACTCCATTTTGCATTGTTGGCGATCAAGTTATTCGTTTTGAGTCTCCATTCCATGCAATTAACGTTCCATCTCTTTTTTATTCTTCAATATTTGCTCCTAAATATGTGACTCTCCACTAGAAGGGCACCACCTTGCATAGGGAATGTAAGAAGAAGGATGTCGTTATGTAGCTTGTCTTTTTGAGGTTCCTCAACCCTAACATTCTCTTCCTCATTTTATTCCTCATTAACTTGGGGTGGATATGCCAATCCTCTCCAACATGACCTAGGCCAAGCTGAAATCAAATAAAAATAAAGAATCCATTTCTTCACATCTTACAAAAGCTTGCTTAGTGAAATAAGAGCACTCAATAAGACAGTTAAAGTGATCAAGGTTAACATTAAGAGACTTAGCAATGATGGTAACCACATGACCATGAGTGAGTGGAGCATCCCTACGTGTAACATAAGTGAGCAATTGATTAAAAATCTAATAAGTACAACACACTTGCTTTTTAGTATGAATTCGCCACATCAAAAATAATTCTTATGTAAAGAACCTATTAAATTCAGACTTATAGAAAACAACACAAACAATAGCTTTGTGTAACAATTATAATTTTAAGTCTTTAATAAACATTATTTTGCCCTTTTTAGGTTAAAAAGGGGCTTATAAATCAATCAAAAAGTTCCAAAATTCATTTACTTTAAAAGACTTTAGACGATCACACATACCATCTTTCTTAAAACCAAAAACCCTTTGCATGAAAGAATATATAAGTTGGCATTTCTTCCCTAACATATGAAATTCAAAAATTTGAGAGTCATTTGAGTTCACCTCTAAAGATGTATAAAATTCAGTGAGTAACTCAACATAGGCATGTTCTTATAAAGAAACAAATTTCTTAAGTCCATAAGTAGTTGACAATTGGTTAAAAGTTTCATGCATACTTACATCTTTAAGGAGAGAGGAGGGTATATACTTACAACTAATGATCTCCTTAAACTTAAAAGATGTGAATTGATCTTCTTCCTTATGCAAAATAATAGGGAACTTAGGTTTATAGGTAGGTGCTAAGTCCTCCTCGGCAAGCTCCTCTTGAGGCCTTGAAGATGTGGAACCTCTAGTCTTAGGCATGTTAATAAAGATGGTGAAGAGAAATAGTGTAGAAAAGAAAAGAAAAATAAAAAGAAATGAGAAAAAGGGGGGTGTCGACTAGGGTAATTTGTTAAATGAGAGGAATGTAAAAAGGAAGGTGGTGTAAGGAGATAAGAAAAATAAGAGAAGATAAAGAGTGAGGAAGAGGAATGTGTTAGGAGTGTATAGAGAAAAGAAATAAAGAGTGGAAAGAAGAAATAGAAAACATATGGGAAAAGATGAGAGTAAGAAAAGAAAATAATTAAAAAAAATGGTAAGTCAAAAGAAGTTATAATTATGGTAGAGAAAAGAAGTTACCAAAAAGGTGAAAAGACATGACCTTTGGTGAGAAAGGACATGGCTTGGGAAGTTATGGTCAAATTTTATTCAAATTATTAGGAATTGAAATGAAAAACATGTGAATAAGAAAAGAGAGGGAAAGAAAATAGGATGTAAAATTAATAAAAAAATAATAATTATATGTAAAATTAGGGTGAAAGTGATAAATAATTGGAAAGGTATAAAGGATAAGTGACGAGTCAGCATGACCATGTTGACTTAGCACCAATTGATTCTGTCACAAGTCTACTTGACTATATTGACTCATCACCAATAAAAAATTGAAAAACTTCTATGCATGGGAATGACTCATCCCCTTTAATCTTTATAACAATTCAGCATAGATGGGACAACTCGGCATAGAGCCAAAATGATATCTATTTAAATATACTAAAAATAAACTAATTGGAAAGTAACAATGTGTACATGGTAATGCTCAAAGAAAAACATACTAAAATAACCTAAGAGAATTAAATATAAGAAGAAAACACTAATGTGTAAAGTATCAAATCTAACAAAAGAAATAAATATTAAAAATTAAAATGTGAGTATCATACCTTGCTACATTTAATGGTCTATAGCTTGACCGTACATTTACCGAATTAAGGTGTAGAGAGAGATTGACCTTGCTTGATTAATTGCCTCACTAATTAAATAAGGCTTGAGATGATGGTCATAAACCTTGAAAACTTCCCCATTTTCATTAGCAATTTCAATTGCTCCATAAGGATGAACCTTAGTAACCTTGAAAGGACCTAACCATCTCGACTTTAACTTTCTAAGAAACAATTTTAGTTTTGAATTGTAAAGTAAAATAAGTTCTCCCTTATGAAATTCTGTCTTTATTAAATGCTTATCATGCCATAACTTAGTATGATCCTTATACAACTTTGCATTTTCATAAGCATTTATCCTTAATTCTTCCAATTCATTAAGTTAAAGTAGCCTTTTCTGACTCACTTTCTTCAAATCAAAATTCAAAGCCCTTGTTGCCCAGTATGCCTTATGCTCAAGTTCCACAGGCAAATGATAAGACTTTCCATGGATCAATTGATAAGGTGTAAGGCCTATTGGGGTTTTAAAAGCTGTCTTATATGCCCATAAGGCATCATCTAGTTTTATTGCCAAATCCTTCTTTGAAAAAGATACTGTTTTCTCCAAAATCCAATTAATCTCTCTATTACTGTAATATCCTGAGTTTTTAAATATTTTTGTACTGCATCGGGATATGCAGTGTTAATAATTTTGTATATAATTATGATATTTTTACGAGTTGATATGTATTTAAAACCTATTTTAATTATTGTGTATTATTCTAAGTTCTTTATGTAAAATTTTCCCGGGACTTGCATTTTCGGAGAAATTTTCACGTAAATAATTTACTATTAATTATTTTAAATAGATTTATGGACTTGCATGCACTCATATATATTTTTAAAATACTAAATAATGTATATATGTGTACTTATTTATTTAATTAGGGTTTGATTAATTACCCTATTATTTTATTATTTATTTATTAGTTTTATTATTATTTAATTATTTTTATTTAGTATTAAATTATTAAAATATTAAATTATATGTGTGTGGTGTATATTTAATGTGTGTGATTTTATATTATTTTAATATATAGTGTAAAGTATGTATATATACATAAATATAGTTGAAAATCAAAATTTTTGCCAAATTACCGAATTGCCCCTCCCTCTTCCTTCTTCTCTCTCGACGCCTACCCTCACTGCGCCTCCCGTTCCACCACGTCGGACCACCCTCCGTCCCCATAAGCTGCCGCCAACCTCCTCCCCCTTCCTTCCTCTTCCTCTCCGACGTGACCAGGCCGCCGGAAGCCCCCTGGAAAGCCTGAAATTCGCGGGTGGCAGTAAGTGGAGCTCCTCACCATCGATCATGTTTTCGGCCACCATTTTTGACACCGCCGGTCTTCATCGACTACTTGAGCTCCGGTGGTCCCTATTCTAAGCTCCTTTTGGCCTGAAAACAAGTGGTTGATGAGGTTTGAGCTAAATCTTCAATTCGGCCATTTTAGTTTCTTGAATTTTTTTAACTTTGAATTGATTGATTCATGAAAAATCCTTTAACAAATGTTGATTCTAGTAGCTTAATCTTCATGTGTGAATTTTTGTAGAATTTTTGGAGATTATTTTGATTTTTGGGTATTTTTGAATATTTTATTATTATTTTCTAATTTTCGAAAATTAGTTATTTAAATTATGAAATTGTGTTTTATGATAAATATAGGTGTTGAAATGAATTATAGGAATTTATTTGGAATTTTTATGAATTTCTATGTATTTATTTTGAATTTATTTATGTTTATGTAATTTTGGAAAATTAGGTTAGTTGTGTTTTTAATTGAAATTAATTAGTTAATTGAGTTTATTTATTGATATTATTGATAAATATGTTGAGAAAATTAATTTTGGATAATTATACTATTTTTGGTGAATTTTTGGGGTAATTTTAGCATATATATATATATATAGGGGTATTTTGGTAATTTTACCCTAAATTGACTAAAAATGTAATTAAATTGGTTTTAATAGTTATTTAAGGTATAAAAATGATTTCTACAAATTATTTAGTATTTTTGAGTAATTAAAACTATTTTTCGTGAATTATTTTCAATTGTATATATAATATACGATTTTTCTAAATAAATGAGTTTTATTGGTTTTTAATGTGTTTTAAGGTTAATTATGTAATTTCTACTTATAAAATGTATTCCTATGATATAAGGGTATTTTTGGTATTTCCATAATTGTTTTGTAATTATGGACCCCGGTCGGTAGACTGTAGTTTGAAGTTCGACCGAGGGGTTGTGGATGTGTTTCTGTGTCTGTTTTTTGAAGTGTGTTTCTTTGCAGGGCCGGCTCTACTCTTTGAGTAGAGAGATGTTCATTTTACAGGGGAGGTTCTGTTGAATTTTCAGTAGAATTCTCATAAAACGTGATGTCCGGTCAAACCTTAATTCTGTTTCTGTATCTAATATTCTAGATCGAGTTTCTAGGATTTTATGTTAAGTTTATTCTGATGTCTGTTATTTTTGTTTGTTTAGTTACGCCGAGACCGAGGGCTAGTGGACCAAGCCCATCGGACCTATCTCGAGGAGCGCACTAAGTTTGAGTTACTATTATATATATATATATATGCTTAGGGTGTATGATTTAGAAATATATGTTTTGTTTTAATTAATTATGCATAAATAATTCAATTATTACATAAGTTTATTTTTAGTTTATTTTGGTTTATCTTTAGTATATTTTCTGTATATCTTAAATTATATGCATGTTTTGCTAATAAATTATGCTTAAAATGTTTTTGAAAATATTTCTAGCTTATTTTATAATTAGATTGGATTTCTTTGATGTATATATACTTGAAATATATCTGGTTTACTTTTGGTATATTTCTAGTATATATATGGTTATTGTTGCTATTATATTTAAATTCATGCATCATTTACTTTTATGAATGTATGCTTATAGCATTTAGGCTATATTACTAACCTATTTGTGGATATTGATTGGATATAATTATTTGATGTGTGAGATATGGTTTGGGAGTGTGATTGCTGGAGCTCGGTTGACTTAGTGTCTCGGGGCCAATCACACTGACAGTCGGACTACTGGAGCTCGGTTGACTTAGTGTCTCGGGGCCAATCTACTGTCCAAATGGATCAAGTGATTATATTGGAATAAGTGAGCCTGTATGGCTAGAGTGTTGTATAACATTGCTTTGTGGTTGTGATATTCTAGGGTTCTATTTGATCCTTCATAAACTGTGATTTTTAATAAAAACATATAAAATGTTTTTTATTTCATTTGTGTGTAGTTGCTTGTATACATACATATTATATATACTTTTGATTGTGTGCATTGACATTTAGTATGCATGTATATATATTATAGTAATTCACTCAGTGAGGTCTGACTCCCCTCTGTTGACCATTTTTCAGGAGAGTCTTCTTTCTCAGACCTCAGTAGCGGGCCTGTACGCCGGATTTCTTCCGCTCCGGCTTCTCTATGTAAACTGCTCACTTGAATTTTATTTTTATAATCTAGACACTGCAGTAGTTGTAAAAAAATTATAGGTTTATGTATTATATTTGTGTGAGTTATGTATTTTAAGAATTTGAACTGAAACTTATATTAAAGAATTTATCTATATATGAGATATGGATTATTATTTTGATATTTACGATTTTATTTCCGCTGCATTAAGTGTTGTTATTATTATTATTATATGTTTTATTTTATTTTTAGGCTTGCTACGGGTTCCAGATTCAAAAGAATTCCCGTTCCCTAGCGCTGGTCATGGCCCCTATTTTGGGTCGTGACAAAGTTGGTATCAGAGCGGAGTTCTATGTCAGGGCTTAGTTTTGTGAGTTATGGCCCTAGTTTTCAAGTTGTTTTTTCTTTTGGTAACTACTGCAGTGAATTAGGTTCGAGTATGTCTTGATAAGTATTCCTTGCTTTAGTTTTCTGCTTTATTCCTCCGTTGTCTATTTTGTCTGAACCTTTCCATTTGTCTTTTCAGAATGAGGAGGCGAGCACGTGTCACTCCACTGGTCATTGAGGCCGAGGATGATGAGTCCTTTCAGGATGAGGTTTTACCTCCTGAGCAGCCAGTTAGACGTAGAGGTCGTGGTAGAGGTAGACCTCGAGGAGCGGCAGGTCACCGTAGGCAGAGAGAGTTACATGATGAGGAGCCTGTTGAGCCTGAGTTTGATGTTCCTGTACCTCCAATTGTTCAGCCTGTTCAGCCTGCCTATCAGCAGGGTATGTCTGACCCTGAGGCAGCTTTATTCTATGCCCAAGTTGGTAGGATTGCTTTTGATGGGACTTCCGATCCGTTGGACTTTCTGCACGCGATCGAGACTTGGACTCGGACTACTCATACCGAGTATCAGCGGATTATGATCGTCGAGTTGTCTGTCGAGGGACCAGCCCTAGATTGGTTTATTCAGATGATCCAGCCCTATATGATGACGATGACCTGGGCTCAGTTCAGAGAGCGGTTTATGAGGAGATTCTATCCAGAGCCTCTCCGTATGAGCTATCATCTTCGGTTGACCAACATTTCTTGTGGAGATCGATCAGTAGAGGAGTATACCCGAGAGTTTCTTCGGTTGGGTAGATATGCAGAGGATCTGATGCGAGACCAGTATTTCGCAATCACTACCTATGTCACTAGGGGTTTAGCATTTGCTAGTATGCCTACAGTAGGCCTTACTCTAGAATCTGTGATTGAGTTAGCCAAGGAGATTGAGCTGAGGCTAGTTAGGCAGGGGGCGATGCTTGATTATTACCAGTTGGGAGTTCAGTCGAGTGGATTGCAGGCTACTCTGTATTCTAGTTTTCATGTTGGTTCGAGTAGTCAACAGTGAGGTCCGACTCAGTAGAGTCAGAGGCAGCAGCAGCGAGTGCATTGGAGTAGTAGACATGGCCGTGGAGGTCAGCGTAGATCATTCAGATTTGGGTCAGGTGCTTCGAGCAGCAATAGTGGTCGTAGTTCTGGATCAACTGCCAGTGTATGCCAAACCTGCGGTAGAGTCCATCAGGGACCATGTTATCTGACACCGCTAACATGCTTCAGATGCGGGCAGATAGGACATTTTGCCATATCGTGTCCTTACTCCGGGTATCAGCAGCCACAAATTCCATGATTTCCACAGCAGTCGATTGCTAGTGCTGCACCAATTCCATTTCAGTTACCTCCAGCCCAGCATCAGAGTTCCACTCAGCTTGTTCCACAGCAGAGTCGTGGTAGAGGTACTAGAGGAGGTGCCAGAGGTGTTGGCCAGGCTTCTACCAATTAGTAGGGAGGTCGAGGACAGGCCAGAGTCTTCCACCTTACTCAGCAGGATGCTCAGGCATCCAATGCAGTCGTGGCAGGTATTATTTCTGTCTGTTACCTGGATGCATGGGTTTTGTTTGATCCGGGTGCCACGCATTCGTTCGTTTCTCCTATTTTTGCTTCCAAGTCTTGTTGGCAAGCTTCGAGGATGGCTTTTCCTTTGTCTATTGCCACTCCTCTGAGCGATTCTTTGGACACCGATATTGTTCTTTCTGGTTGTCCAGTTCTCGTGGGAGATAAAGAATTACTCGCTGATTTGATTCTGTTGGATGTGATGGATTTTGATGTTATTTTGGGAATGGACTGGTTATCTTAGCACTATGCCATGGTAGATTGCAGGAATAAAGAGGTGACTTTTAGAATTCCTAATGAAGAAGAGTTTAAATTTGTGGGTGATAGGAGTTCAGCACCTCAGAATCTTATTTCTGCTATTACGGCTAGGAAGTTGTTGAAGAAAGGATGTCAGGGATATTTGGCATTAGTCAGGGATACTTCAGTGGAGAAGTTGTCACTCACATATGTTCCTGTTGCCTGTGAGTTTCCTGATGTTTTTCCTGAGGAGTTGCCAGGTTTACCACCTCACAGAGAGATTGAATTATGTATAGATGTGGTACCAGGTACTACTCCTATATCTATGCCACCCTACAGAATGGCTCCTGTAGAGTTGAAAGAGTTGAAGGAGCAATTGCAAGAGTTATTGGATAAAGGTTTTATCAGACCTAGTGTTTCTCATTAGGGTGCACCAATCCTGTTTGTGAAGAAGAAGGATGGTACCCTGAGACTGTACATTGACTACAGAGAGCTGAATAAGGTGACAGTGAAGAACAAGTATCTTCTCCCGAGGATAGATGACTTGTTTGATTAGCTACAGGGTGCACAATTCTTTTACAAGATTGACTTGAGGTCAGGTTATCATCAGCTGCGGATTAGTGAAGCCGATGTTCCTAAGACGACATTCCGCACTCGATATGGCCATTATGAGTTTCTGGTGATGTCTTTTGGTTTGACTAATGCACCAGTAAATTTTATGGACCTGATGAATAGGGTATTCAGACCATATGTGGATCAGTTTGTGGTAGTCTTCATCGATGATATACTGGTTTATTCGAGGAGAATGGAGGAGCATGTATATCACTTGAGGATTGTACTACAGACACTGAGAGATCATCAGCTTTATGCTAAATTCTCGAAGTGTGATTTCTAGATTGAGAGTGTTTCTTTTTTTGGACACGTGGTATCTAAAGAAGGTATCCAAGTTGATCCACAGAAGATTGAAGCAGTGTCTGAGTTGCCTAGACCGACTTCTGCTATGGAGATTCGAAGTTTTCTAGGTTTAGCCGGGTATTATAGGCGGTTTTTGCAGGATTTTTCCAGAATTGCAGCTCCTATGACTCGCTTGACTCAGAAGAATGTTAGATTCAAGTGGTCAGAAGCTTATAAGAATAGCTTCCAGTTGTTGAAGGAGAAGTTGACCACAACCCCAGCATTAGCTTTGCCTAATAGTATGGACAAGTTCACAGTTTATTATGATGCCTCTAGAGTTGGCCTTGGTTGTGTGTTGATGCAGAATGGAAGGGTGATAGCCTTGATGCAGAATGGAAGGGTGATAGCCTATGCTTCGAGGCAGTTGAAGAAGCATGAGCAGAACTATCCCACACATGACCTTGAAATGGCTGCAGTGATCTTTGCTTTGAAGATTTGGAGACATTATCTGTACGGGGTGACTTGTGAGATATTTACTGATCACAAGAGCCTTAAGTACATTTTTCAACAGAGAGATCTGAATCTGAGGCAGAGGAGATGGTTGGAATTATTAAAGGATTATGACTGTGAGATATTATATCATCCGGGTAAAGCTAATGTGGTAGCAGATGCCTTGAGTAGAAAGTCCTCAGGCAGTCTTGCTCACATCAGTGTTGAGAGGAGACCATTGATCCATGAGTTGCATCTATTGGTGGATCAAGGTTTGATGATGAAGATCAGTAGGTCAGGTGGACTGCTAGCTCAGTTTAAGGTACGATCTATACTGAGGGATAGGATTAAAGCAACTCAGAGCCAAGATCCTATTCTAGAAGAGCTTGCAGAGAATGTTTGAGCAGGGAAGTTCACTGATTTCACACTTGATGATGACGGTGTGTTGTGGATCAGTGGTAGATTGTGCGTTCCTAATGTGGATGATTTGAGAGAAGAGATCCTAGAGGAAGCACATTCTACAGCCTATAGCGTACATCTGGGTGTCACTAAGATGTACCACAGTATCAGAGACTTATACTGGTGGGATGGATTGAAGAAAGATGTCGCTAATTATGTTGCTAAGTGTCTGACGTGTCAGCAAGTGAAAACTGAACATCAGAAGCCTTCTAGGAAGCTTTAGCCTCTTCCTATTCCCGAGTGGAAGTGGGAAAGGATAGCTATGGATTTTGTGGTCGGTTTGCCTCGTTTGAAGGATGGATACGATTCCATATGGGTGATTGTAGACAGGTTGATGAAGTTTGCACATTTCTTTCCTGTGAAAGCCACTTATTTTGTAGCTAGATTGGCGAAACTGTATGTGAAGCATATTGTGTGCCTTCATGGAGTACCTGTGTCCATTTTATCAGATAGAGGTTCAGTGTTTACTTCTCATTTTTGGCAGAAGTTACAGGAAGCGATGGGCACTAGGTTGGACTTCAGTACTGTTTTTCATCCTCAGACAGATGGTCAGTCTGAGAGGATGATCTAGACATTGGAAGATATGTTGAGGATGTGCGTCCTGGATTTGGGAGGTAGTTGGGATGATCATTTTTCACTCGTAGAGTTTGCATATAATAACAGCTACTATAGCAGTATTGGTATGGCACCGTATGAGGCTTTATATGGAAGGAAGTGTAGATCCCCGTTGAGTTGGGATGAG
This sequence comes from Mallotus nudiflorus, assembly GCA_947683625.1. Classification (NCBI taxonomy): domain Eukaryota; kingdom Viridiplantae; phylum Streptophyta; class Magnoliopsida; order Malpighiales; family Euphorbiaceae; genus Mallotus; species Mallotus nudiflorus. Next base: position 215,257 of record CANTUR010001056.1, read on the forward strand.
ATTGGTGAAAGAGCTTTGACTGGACCTGAGATGATTCAGGATGCTGCAGAGAAGGTCGCCGTGATTAAGCGCAGATTAGAGACCGCAGTTAGCAAGCAAAAGAGCTATGCGGATCCTAGGCACAGAGATGTGGAGTTTCAAGTTGGAGATTTTGTTTTTCTGAAGGTATCTCCGATGAAGGGTGTGATGAGATTTGGCAGGAAGGGTAAGTTAGCACCGAGATATATTAGACCATTTGAGATTCTGGAGAGAGTTGGCATTGTTGCATATCGGTTGGATTTGCCTCCGAGTATGTCACAGGTGCATCCAGTTTTTCATATCTCGATGTTGAGGAAGTATATCTCAGACCCTTCACATGTGTTGCAGCCCGACAGTGTAGAAGTGAGTGAAGATTTGACGCTTGTGGAAGAACCTGTGGCGATCGTAGATTATCAAGTCCGACAGTTGCGTTCGAAGCAGATTCCGATGGTCAAGGTTTTGTAGCGTAGCAATAGAGTTAAGGAGCATACGTGGGAGACTGAAGTTGAGATGCGAGCTTCTTACCCGTCTCTCTTTCCTTCCTGATCTTGTGATCATTTTCTTTCTGGAATTCGGGGACGAATTCTTATAAGGGGGGAAGACTGTAATATCCCGAGTTTTTAAATACTTTTTGTATTGCATCGGGATATGCAGTGTTAATAATTTTGTATATAATTATGATATTTTTGCGAGTTGATATGTATTTAAAACCTATTTTAATTATTGTGTATTATTCTAAGTGCTTTACGTAAAATTTTCCCGGGACTTGCATTTTCGGGGAAATTTTCACGTAAATAATTTACTATTAATTATTTTAAATAGATTTACGAACTTGCATGCACTCATATATATTTTTAAAATACTAAATAATGTATATATGTGTACTTATTTATTTAATTAGGGTTTGATTAATTACCCTATTATTTTATTATTTATTTATTAGTTTTATTATTATTTAATTATTTTTATTTAGTATTAAATTATTAAAATATTAAATTATATGTGTGTGGTGTATATTTAATGTGTGTGATTTTATATTATTTTAATATATAGTGTAAAGTATGTATATATACATATATATAGTTGAAAATCAAAATTTTTGCTAAATTACCGAATTGCCCCTCCCTCTTCCTTCTTCTCTCCCGACGCCTACCCTCACTGCGCCTCCCGTTCCACCATGCCGGATCGCCCTTCGCCGCCATCAGCTGCTGCCAACCTCCTCCCCCTTCCTTCCTCTTCCTCTCTGACATGACCAGGCCGCCGGAAGCCCGCTGGAATGCCCGAAATTCGCGGTGGCAGCAAGTGGAGCTCCTCACCGTCGATCACATTTTCGGCCACCATTTTCGACACCGCTGGTCTTCATCGACTCCTTGAGCTCCGGTGGTCCCTATTCTAAGCTCCTTTTGGCTTGAAAACAAGTGGTTGATGAGGTTTGAGCTAAATCTTCAATTCTGCCATTTTAGTTTCTTGAATTTTTTGAAATTCGAATTGATTGATTCATGAAAAATCCCTTAACAAATGTTGATCCTAGTAGCTTAATATTCATGTGTGAATTTTTGTAGAATTTTTGGAGATTATTTTGATTTTTGGGTATTTTTGAATATTTTATTATTATTTTCTAATTTTCGAAAATTAATTATTTAAATTATGAAATTGTGTTTTATGATAAATATAGGTGTTGAAATCAATTATAGGAATTTATTTGGAATTTTTATGAATTTCTATGTATTTATATTGAATTTATTTAGGTTTATGTAATTTTGGAAAATTAGGTTAATTGTGTTTTTAATTGAAATTAATTATTTAATTGAGTTTATTTATTGATATTATTGATAAATATGTTGAGAAAATTAATTTTGGATAATTATACTATTTTTGGTGAATTTTTGGAGTAATTTTAGTATATATATATATACATCTAGGGGTATTTTGGTAATTTTACCCTAAATTGACTAAAAATATAATTAAATTGGTTTTAATAGTTATTTAAGGTATAAAAATGATTTCTACAAATTACTTAGTATTTTTGAGTAATTAAAACTATTTTTCATGAATTATTTTCAATTATATATATAATATACGATTTTTCTAAATAAATGAGTTTTATTGGTTTTTAATGTGTTTTAAGGTTAATTATGTAATTTCTACTTATAAAATGTATTCCTATGATATAAGGGTATTTTTGGTATTTTCATAATTATTCTGTGATTGTGGACCCCGGTCGGTAGATTGTAGTTTGGAGTTCGATCGAGGGGTTGTGGATGTGTTTCTGTGTCTGTTTTTCAAAGTGTGTTTCTTTGCAGGGCCGGCTCTACTCTTTGAGTAGAGAGATGTTCGTTTTACAAGGGAGGTTTTAACGAATTTTTGGTAGAATTCTCGTAAAACGTGATGTCCGATCAAACCCTAATTTTGTTTCTGTGTCTAATATTCTAGATCGAGTTTCTAAGATTTTATGTTAGGTTTATTCTGATGTCTGTTATTTTTGTTTGTTTAGTTGCGCCGAGACCGAGGGCTAGTGGACCAAGCCCGTCGGACCTATCTCGAGGAGCGCACTAAGTGTGAGTTACTATTTTATATATATATGCTTAGGGTGCATGATTTAGAAATATATGTTTTGTTTTGATTAATTATGCATAAATAATTCAATTATTACATAAGTTTATTTTTAGTTTATTTTGGTTTATCTTTAGTATATTTTTGGTATATCTTAAATTATATGCATGTTTTGCTAATAAATTATGCTTAAAATGTTTTTGAAAATATTTCTAGCTTATTTTGTAATTAGATTAGATTTCTTTGACGTATATATACTTGAAATATATCTGGTTTACTTTTGGTATATTTCTAGTATATATATGGTTATTGTTGCTATTATATTTAAATTCATGCATCATTTACTTTTATGAATGTATGCTTTATATTTTAATGAAGGATATCAATAGAACGTGCTACCTAGTGGGCAGCACTAGGACCGAGTACGTATCGGTACGCTTATAGCATTTAGGCTATATTACTAACCTATTTATGGATATTGATTGGATATAATTATTTGATGTGTGAGATATGGTTTGGGAGTGTAATTGCTGGAGCTCGGTTGACCTAGTGTCTCGGGGCCAATCACACTGACAGTCAGACTGTTGGAGCTCGGTTGACTTAGTGCATCGGGGCCAATCTACTGTCCAAATGGATCAAGTGATTATGTTAGAATAAGTGAGCCTGTATGGCTAGAGTGTTGTCTAACACTGTTTTGAGGTTACGATATTCTAGGGTTCTATTTGATCCTTCATAAACTATGATTTTCAATAAAAACATATAAAATGATTTTTATTGCATTTATGTGTAGTTGCTTGTATACATACATATTATATATACTTTTGATTGTGTGCATTGGCTTTTAGTATGCATGTATATATATTATAGTAATTCACTCAGTGAGGTCTGACTCCCCTCTGTTGACCATTTTTCAGGAGAGTCTTCTTTCTCAGACCTCAGTAGTGGGCCTGTACGCCGGATTTCTTTCGCTCCGGCTTCTCTATGTAAACTGCTCACTTGAGTTTTATTTTTATAATCTAGACACTACAGTAGTTGTAAAAAAATTGTGGGTTTATGTATTATATTTGTGTGAGTTATGTATTTTAAGAATTTGAACTGAAACTTGTATTAAAGAATTTATCTATATATGAGATATGGATTATTATTTTGATATTTACGATTTTATTTCCACTGCATTAAGTGTTGTTATTATTATTATTATATGTTTTATTTTATTTTTAGGCTTGATACGGGTTCCGGATTCGAAAGAATTCCCGTTCCCTAGCGCCGGTCATGGCCCTTATTTTGGGTCGTGACAATTACTCACCTCAACTTGCCCACTTGTTTGTGGGTGATATGGAGTAGCAACTTTATATGTTATCCCATATTTTTTTAAGAGAGCCTCTATCATGTGATTATAAAAATGTGAACCTCTAATTAATGCTCTTGGAGTACTAAACCTTGAAAAAATTATTTTCTTAAGCATCTTCTTAACAAATTTAGAATCATTAGTAATGGTTGGTATTGTTTGTACCCATTTTAAGACATAGTCAACCATAACTTAGATATATTTATTGTCCAAAGAATTAGGAAATAGACCCATGAAATCTATTCCCCAAACATAAAAAAGCTTAACTTTAAGAATTCCATTCAAAGGCATCTCATGTTTTCGAGAAATATTACCTATTCTTTGGCACCAGTCATATGTAAGCACAAAATTCCTTGCATCCTTAAATAATGTTGGCCACTAAAAACCAAATTGAAGTACATTAGATGTTATTTGTGATGCGCCAAAGTGTCCACCCACATCCAAGGAGTGACAAAGTGTTCAAGATGTCTCAAAACATCTTGAGGAATGCACCTTCTAATCAAACTATTGCCACATCTCTTATAAAGCAAAGGTTCCTCCTAATAATAAAATTTACTATCATGCAAGAATTTCTTCCTTTGTCTATAATCCAACCAATAAGGAAGAATGCCACTCACAAGATAATTGGCATATCCGCAAACCATGGAAGTTCCTTTGAAGATAAACTAAGTAGATGATCAACTTAGAATGTCTCATTTATTGGCACACCGTCAACATTCCTCTTCTTGATAAATGAGCCACAATAAGGTTTTTGCTACCTTTATTATCTCTTGCTTCCCAATCAAACCCTTAAAGCATTAGAATCCACCTTAGGAGTCTGGGTTTTACATCCTTCTTACTTAGAAGATACTTGATGGTAGCTTGGTCTGAGTACACAATTACCTTTTGCCTTAGTAGATATGCTCTAAAATTTTCAAATGCATAAACAATAGCAAGCAACTGTTTCTTCGTGGTGGTATAGTTGATTTGAGCTTCATCAACTTGTTAGCATAGTAGATCATATAAGGCTTCCCTTTTTTTCCTTTAACCTAAAACAACCACCACTATAAAGTTACTTGCATTACACACAATATCAAAGGGTTGCTCATAATTAGGTGGTTGCAAAATAGGTGCTAAAATAAAAGCTTTCTTTAAATTTTTAAATGCTTCAAAGCATGCCTCATCAAACTCAAAATCAGCATCCTTAGTGCACTTTGGGGGTGGCAGGTTAACAATCACCTCTATTCTTTGCTTTATAAACTTCCATGCCTCTGGTAGAAGCCAAATGCTGAAGCACAATCCCTTTGTTATACCATGAAGTTAAGAAATGCATATCTTAGATTTAATGGTAAAGGCTTGAGCTCTAGCTTCACTTTTTTACTTAGTATAATAGACTTTGGATCATTATCCCTCTTTAAAGGTTCAAAACTTTGAAGTTTTATGAGGAGGAAGGTATGAAGTTGCCTCTAAAAGTTTCACATCATCTTCTTACACTATATGTGGCTCAATAAGGTTTTTCCTTAGACATTCATGTATCATTTCATTAATGCATTCATCAATAACATCAAAAGAGTCAATTCTACTTGCCATTTCTATTGGTGAAGGCTTCATCTTCTTGAATACATCAAACTCCATATGCTCATTATTCACTTTTAATGTAACCTTTCCTCTTTTCATGTCATTGATTGCTCCTGGAGTCATTAAAAATGGTCTCCTAAATAAAATTGGGATTTCATGATCTTCCTCTATATCCAAAACAACAAAGTCAGCAGGTACGATAAATTTACCACTTTAGTTAGCAAATTTTCAAGAATTACAAGTGGATAAGTGATAAATTTATGTGCCACTAAAAAACATATATTTGTAGGCTTAAGCTCTCCTAAGTCAAGCCTCTTATAAATGGAGTAAGGCATAAGGCTAACACTAGTACTAATATCTCACAAAGCCTTATCAAAATGAGTATCACTAATGACACAAGGAACAGTAAAACAACTAGGATCCTTCAACTTTGGTGGAGAATTGGAGTATATAGCCTTGGATTCTTCAATAAGAAAAATAAATGCATACTCCTCAAGCTTGCCCTTATGGTTAATGATGTCCTTAAAAAATTTACCCTATGCTGGCATATCCCTAATGGCATCCATAAATGGTATGATAATAGTGATTTCCTTGAGATAATTAAGGAATTTGCCAAATTACTTATCCAAGTGACATCTTGTGAACCTTTGAGGAAAAGGTAAAGTTTTAAAATCTACCTTAGGTTCATCATCTTTGGGTTGCATAGCTTTCTCCCTTCTATCAATTTAGCACTATCAAAATCACCTTTACCACTAATAATAACTTTACCATCTCCCTTACTATCCTTATTTACTACTACTACATTATCATTAACCACCATTTTACCCTTATTAATAGCTTCTTCAACCTCGTTACCACTCCTTAAAGTAATTGCTTGACAAGTCTCTTCTAGTAGGAACTTTAGTTGGCTAGGAAGCTTTCCCAAGGGTTTTGAGTTAGAGGAAAAGGCTTGTTAAGTAATATAGTTTTCAAGGATGTGGTTATGAGTAGCAAGTTGTTCAAGTTTGGAGTTAGTTTGCTTAAATTGATCCTCATTTTATTTATTAATGGTCATTTGTTGGTTAATGAATTTCTCTATAAGAGTTTCAAGGTTGGATTTGGGTTAGGTAGAGTTAAAAGCTTATTGTTTCTTGGGAAATCCTGGTGGGAGAATTTGTGGTTTGGTGTTTGGGTTAAATGGGGGGCTTAATTGAGAGGATGGATTTGACTATGAAAATTCGAGGTGATTTCTCCATTGAGGGTTATAAGAGTTTGAGTTCAGTCCCAGTCTTTGATTGAAAGCTCTTTGCACATAACTCACACCCTCATTAGAACTCACATTACATTAACAATACAAATGAGATCCTCCACGCAACTCATAAACAACATTAGTACTTTCTAAAGAATTAAATTGAGATTTACTCACCAATGTGGTGAGAGCATCTACCTTTGCATTCAATAGGTTGATGGTGTCAAGTTCTAAAATCCCTTTTGCTTTTGCCATTGTTGTCTTATCACCCATGTATCATTGAGATGCAAATTCTTCAAGCAAAGTAATAGTCTCCTTAGCCATTTTATCCATCCATTTCCCACTAGAGGTTGCATTAATAATATTTCTATTCTCGTCCATCAACCCATTGTAGAAAATTTGAGGAATCATCCAATCCAACAAGCCATGGTATGGGCATTTCCTTTGGAGTTCTTTAAATCTCTCCCAAGCCACATAGATTTTTCTCACTTCCATTTTGCTTGAAAGTAGTGATCTTATTATGAAACTTGGTTATCTTATATGGTGGAAAATATTTATGCAAAAAATCTTGCTTCAATTGGTCCTATGTTATGATCAATTCACTAAGCAAGCTAATAAGCCAAAGTTGTACCTTATCCTTGATTGAAAATGGGAAAAGCCTAAGCCTTATTGCATCATCTGTTACACCATTGATCTTGAAAGTTGGACACACATTAAGGAAAGTCAATATATGAGCATACGGATCCTCTCTTTGTAAGCCTCCAAAATGATGGTTTTGCACCATTTGAATGGTGCTTGGCTTGATTTCAAAATTATTGTTAGTAATGGCTAGAGCCATAATACCTTCAAAACTTCTAGTTATGTTGGGCACGTAAAAATTGCCTAATGTCCTTCTTTTAGTTTAAGCCATATTAATTAAATTCTATTGATTCACTCTTCTATTACTTTGTTCTCTATGTAAAGCACATAAGGCTAATTCAATTTAGGATCAAAGGATAAAGTATTTTTACTAGCACTTCTAGTAAGCATTATAAAGAGTAAAATCATAATCAAACAATTACAAATTAATAGTTATAAAACTATAAAAACAAAAATAAAACTAAGACTAAGTATAAAGATAAAAATTTGATATCGATCAAATTAATAAAAATTCTAAGCAAATTTCATGGTAACAACACCAAAAATTTAATATCGGTCAAATTTATACCCTAGACTTTCACACTAAGTATAGAGCTAATAAGGGTGTCGAACACTAGGGAATTCATAGCAATTTTATATTAACTGAGTATATACTTAGATGTCTAGGAAAATAATATAAAATAAGATGTTGAATTGTTATAATTATCCTAATTACTAAGAATTATAAATTACTCAAATTAACCTAGATGTATTAATAATAAATTCTAGCAATATATATTAGAACTATAATTTTGAATTAATCTAAGAACTATAATAATAGATTAACATATGCAATGATTGGAGAATGTGACCTAAAGTCCTTAAAAGCAACTCTCATTATCAATTAAGGGTGTTTCTATTTAGAGTCCACAAGCATTCTTATGTCTTTATAGAGATAAAATATAATCATGAAGTTCCATGTCAATTCTTAAACCCCTTAAAATGGATTTCTTCTCTCCAAGTACTTTCCTATCCTTTAAGTAAATTCAATTGCATTTCCACTAAAATGCCTCAACTCTCATTGCAAACATTTTTGTTACTAAGTTATGCATGATGATCAAACATATATAACACATTCCAAAACTCAATTGAAATGAAATCATTCATGCATTAGAGGAAGAAGAAAAGAAAGTTTGTGTTGATAAACTCTTTAATACTCTATAGGAAGTTAATTGATATTGAATACCCTTCTTGATATCTTCCTTGCCTTCTTGATTATGTGATGTACTTAATATTTCAATCTATTTTCAACAATAATGCTAAGAATGATAATGGATATTTAAAAAAAAAACTAAGTGTTTTTCATACATAAATAAAGTCAAATTCATGTATTTTTAGGCTTCCTCAACATCCTAACTTATGCTCCTTTGAAATAGATATGAATGTGAAAGGGTGTAATAAAAGGGTGTGGAAACTACTCAAAACCACTGTGCCATCTTAGATGGAACTCAACACATTTGGTCTTTATCACAACTCGGCACACTCATGATGAGTCAGCACAAATGTGTGTTGTCACGACTCATCACCACTGGAATGAGTCAGTACAAAACCTCAACATGCTTCTTTTGACTTTCCATGCACTATACTTCATTCTAAGCTATCCAAATACACTTCCATGCATGATTTAACCTTAAGAGAACCAAAAATGCACAAAGTTAAAGTAAGAACAACAAAGATGAAAGTAATAATGTAATAATCAAACAAACATAAACAAAAACTAAAGAAAAGTATAGCATAATTATCCTAAAGAACTATACTATTTTGCATCCTAACAAATGTATAGCCAAAGTCAAAGGGTAAGCATTATATTTAAGAAAACAAGGATGGCTAGTATTGAACATAATGATAAATGTATAACCTTGGTGTTGGTTGTATATGAGAAGGAAAACAATCTCATTGGAGCACTGAACTTACTAATGGTTTTGGAGGGTAAGGGGATTATGATTAGTAAAGAAGCTTAAAAAATGCTAGCCAAATGGTTTAGAAGATTAGGAGTGATGAAAGAAGTTGAGCTTGTCTTGAGAGAATATGTTATAAAGGAAGTCGGCTGCAAAATTTCGCCATGGTAAAATCCTCTCTAGATCCTAGTTGGCCTTAGTGGTAGTGCTAGTTCTCTTGTATACATTTGACTCCTAATGATCATTAGGGATATAAAATGGTAGAGGTAACGTAAAAAACCAAGTAAGGGCATTGAAATTATCCTTATCATGTTAAGGGGTTTCCTATTTCTGGTTAAATTCACTCTGCTTAACCATTTCAATAATTTCTTACAGATGTTAACCATAATCACTTTTTCATTACTAAATTATTTATGGTATATATGTAACTTGCATCTTCAACATTTTTCTCCAAGAAATACTTCTACTACAATATAGCTCCAATTCTTACCTCTCACTTTTTTTTTGTATTTTCCTGTGGCAAAGGATTGTAACATTCAAAAGATGCACAATTTATAACATGGAATTTAATAGTGCTCTAAAAAACTTCTAATCAATTAGAAGTGCTATTTAGTTCTTTGATGGATTGGGTTTCCATTTAACAAGATTCTAATTTAGGACCCAAAGGGCTAAGGCAAGCTAGACTTATTATCTAATAAACAAATTCAGTCCTTTGACTCGAGAGGCTTATCTTTATCTTGTTTTTTTATTGATGTTGTGTGTTACTATACTACCAAGAAAACACTTCAAATCAAATTAAGTCCATATTCATAATCAAACAAAAGGTCATTTTTTTAACCAATGGGAAGCAGGATAATAAGCTATAGATTGGACAACATTGTTGTCTTTTGGTTTGGTTCTATAACAGATTATTAAATTAAAGATCAAATCCTAAAAATGAATTCATTGGAATAAGATATATTTTATCGTTGTTGAATATAATTTGTGGAAAATTATGTGGTGTCATCAAATATAAAAATTGTTGGATTTAGAGAATTTATTTAGGACCGTTGATTAAAAACCTACAACCTAAAGAATCTATTTTTTTTTCTACAGGTTAAAGACAAAGTAGGTTTACCCCTTAAAAAAATAAAATTCCCAAATTCAAAGTTATAAGAACTCTAATTATGAAATGCCCTATAAAAACCAATGTAAAAAAAATCTTAGCAATAAAAACAGTTCTAATCATGGCTCTATATTGCTTCTTTAGTGCTAGACATAAGTCGTATGTTGGTATTGAACCTCACTATAAATATATAGCATTGGTATTGGTTGTATATGAGAAGGAAAACAACCTCATTGAAGCACTGAACTTACTAATGGTTTTAGAGGGTAAGGGGATTATAATTAGTGTAGAAGCTTCAGAAATGCTAGCTAGATGGTTTTGAAGATTAGGAGTAGTGAAAGTAGTGGAGCTTATTTTGAGAGAATATGGTATAACGAAAGTCGACTATGGAATTTCCCTATGATAAAATCCTTTCTAGATCCTAGTTAGCCCCAGTGGTAGTACCAGTTGTCTTGTATACATTTGGCTCTTGATGATCGCTAGGGTTATGGAATGGTAGAGGTAACATAGAAAACCAGGCTAAGGTATCGAAATTATCCTTAACATGTTAAGGGGGTTTCTTGTTTCTGGATAATTCACTCTACTTAACCATTTCAATTATTTCTCACAGATGTTAACCAATATCGCTTTTTCATTACTAAATTATTAATGGTATATGTATAACTTTCATCTTCAACATTTTGCTCTAAGAAATATAGCGGTAGGGTTTAGTGCGCACTGAAGTGTTTGGCAACCATGACACTGTGTGAGCTCGAGGCCCACTAGGAAATACAAAATAGGCTTAAAGCCTAAATTGGAGAGTCACCACCTAGATAAAAGTTAAGACATATTATATGGTAACTGGATTCTACGGAGGTTCCTATAATCCGTCATCAGATAACAGATTCAAAAACTGGGTATGGGCTTTTAGAATGCCCACCCAACCTTGCGGTTGGCCTCCGTTTTTGTTTTATATTTTATTACTTTTAATTATTCAATTATTTCCTTATTAACATACAAATTGTAATTTCCTCCAACAAATTATCGAATTTAGGTTCAGGTTTGAGTTTGCGCATCAATTCAATTTCATGCATTATACAACTCAACATTCACTACAAATAATACATTCAAACAAAGTGGGGGAAAGACTTAAGGATTACAAAACTTTGTGCAAAGTAATAGTAAAATAAACCAAAAATAAAGTAGTTACAACATAATTAAATCCATAAGCAAATCAGGAAAATTAAAGATTGATGATAGGAATCATCCTAAAATTCCTGTAACAAACAAAATGGTAATTCCTACAACTTAAAATATATAAAAAGATATAATGATATTAAATTATATATCAAATGGATATAAGTATATAGACATAAATAAACAAGAAAATGGGCATACAAATACTAAGTTGAGTAATACATTATAATAATCATATAAATATTAAAGCATAATAATATGGAGATGCACAAAAGAAGGCTAACTATATGAAATGAACACGAATATAAAGACAAAGTTACACATAACTCTATCACTATGGCGGCACCTCATCAATAAGGCATCACCTCTATGCACGAAGGCGATACGAGATCGCCTCAACACAAAAAGACGACGCCTCTTTAAGGAGGTGTCACCTGCTTGACAGGCACAGAGACAATAGAAAATTTTCTTTAATCTTAAGGCAAAATCACATGCAAATAACTAGAGACTTGTAAATATACTTAATGGTTTAAATGATTATGTCATAAACAAAGCATGGGGCAAATAATGGATCTAAGAAATAAATAAGCAAGTAAATAAATAGGGTTCTTATGCAAAGCTACAACTCAATATTCAAGAAGGATGAAATTATTTTTAGGTTTCATAATTGCATACGCAGCAAAAAAAATTAAATTTTAATCATAAACTCGAACTCAGATCTAAGTAATTCGATTAATTGATTAAATCTAGGGTTTTCAAAATCTTATCACAAATGGAGAAGGGCAAGATTTATATAAGGGAGAGAAGAGGTTCACTCTAGTGCACCTTACCTCGAGCTTTTAATTTGGTAGTTCAAATTAAGACATTTCTAAAAGAATCTGCCCTCCAAAAGTGTCCACACGAACAACCTTTGATTGAAAATTAATGTTTACATGCTAGCACCTTCTCTTGATTTCTCACAAATCAAGCATGAAGAGAACTCTATGTTTTATTTTTTAAAAGAGAGAAAAATGAATTTGGTAGTACAATAATGAGTGAGTGAAACCCTAGAGAATATAATATATTTATAGACCTCTAAATTAGGGTTTCACTTAATAGATGACCTTTTGGTAATTTCTCACTTATTCTTATTCTCATTTTATTTAAAATTAAATCAAAAATAATTTTCTATTTATTTAAGATAACCTTTACCTTAAATAAACAAACAAATAAATATTTTATTTATTTATTACCACAGAGCTTATTTAGGCTTGTTAAACCTATATTTATTTTTGGGCTTGTTTAAAGTGTGTGACCCTGTAGGTTCACATGACGCTGGCAGTGGGCCTTAAATCTCTATTTAGACCTACAAGTCATAAGTGGCCTCTAGCAAGACATTATGACTACCCAAGTCATGTGAAGTCAATAATCTGACATAACCTAATATACAGTGAATATTCTAGTCCCTTTGTCACATGACATCTTGATTGAATATAAGGCATAAAGTATGTCATCCTTATAGAATTCAATCATATTATTTCTTAATTTCAAGTAAACTGAGAATGATAACTCTTTATCAATTTACTTTAGCATGGCTATTCATTTTCCTTAGTCTATATTATTATAGGGCCCATAGATATCTTACTCAGATTAAATGAGGGACAAATTCCTTCTCAATCACTCACATTTCTCATATAACTCATTTCATACCCAATAACCTATTTTATCATCCGGTTAAAGATAATGCAAGATTGTGTCAAAATACAAAATAGTTAGAGGACTAAGCCAATATTATTGTGATGAGAATTACTTATGACAATTATCTATGTAGTATTCTCATGATGGGTCAATCCAACACTTTATTTCTTAAATAAGTACCTATGAGTTGACTTAATATCTCATATTCATGATTAGTAAAATATAATAATTAATCAACACCATACTAGTCTTAATACATTGTTCTAACTAGGGATAATTTGAATAGAACTCATATTTAATCTAAGGGTTTTACTATCAAGTCACATACTTGATGACCTTAGTAAGAATTGACTATTCAAGTAATTATCATAACACAAAATGATAATGAAAAATGCCTCTTTATTAATAAAATGATAAAGTCAAAACATGATCATACATGATTGACCTAGTGCATATCTCTAACAATTATTACTATTATATAAGCTCTTTTTCAAAGTAGTTGGCCCTTAAAGGTTGTCTTTGATCTAAAGCTTCATTTGGATGCAAGATTTTCTCCTTCCTCCTTTAATAAGAACGACCCTTTTGGCTTGGTTTTTTCCTTTTCTCCAAAAATGCCCCCCTTTTTCTTTTTTCTTTTCAAGCTCTCTCTTCTTCTCTTTTTTTGTTACTAATGGTTGCTCCACCCTGTTTATTTTTTTCTCTCTAATATCCCCTTTTTAAGCCCCCCCATGCTTAGACAAGACATTCACTTTTTCATTCCCCACAAGCACTCCTTTTTTCCTTACCTAAAAATTCTCATTTTCACATCACATTCAGGCCCATAAGTGTGTAGGGCCCACCCACCAAACCACCATTGTCACTTCTGTATTTAATACAAATGCAAGTGACTGGTGAAGATGCGGCACCTCTTTGATGAGGCATCACTATAAGCACCTAATTTTAGGATGCAATTGTGCACGTGTGCGACAAAAGCCCCTATGATGAAAAGCTAATTGAGAATTGATCTCTGGTGTTGAGTTTCACAATTTAAAGGACTAAATTGCAACATTTTATGGATTTAATTGCAAATTTTGTTTTTTAGGGATTTGATTGCAGAAATTAGCAACTTCTGAAGACCTTTTTTATAATTTAATTTAAAAAAAATTATCAACCAACATTAAATGTTGTTTGGCATTATGTAATGTCGATTGGCATTACGAAATGTTGATCGGCATTACATAATGCTGATCGACATTACATAATGTCAGTCTGCATTAGGCAATGCCAATTGGCATTACGGGTTAAAATCAACATTCTGTAATGTCGATTTTTGCTAAAAAGTGATTTTTACGTGATTTTTTATGCTGATTTTGTTATTTTTTATTTTTTTTATTGGTCTAGGAGTTTTTAATTTTTCAAAATCTTATCACTTAGCATCTCATTATCTTGATTTTGAAAATTTAAAATTAAAATAAAATGCAGAGTAGTCTCTTAATCTCGATACTAACTATGGTACTCTGGAGGTGAGGTTGGAGATATGTGATTTTGGGCAATGACTATTGGAAGAATCCATGGAATGCCATTGATTAAGATTTGTAAAACCCTCTTAGGATTTAGGACTTATGATTTTTTCATTCTTTTAATTCAATTTTGCTTTGGGTTGTAATTAATTTGATTTTAATTTCTATACAGTAATGTGTAATAGCCCCAATAGTGGAATATAGTGGAATTTAATATTCTCTGCACTAAAATTGATTAGTAATTTAGGTTTAATTGGTAAAATTCAATTAAAATTAATTATGGCATTAGATTAATTTAGGGTTGCATGTAAATTGATTTAGGTTTTTTTTAGAATATCACCTAAATTCTACATTTCATCTGACTTTGTTATGATTATTGTTTAGGTTTTTTTTTTGGATCTTTTAGTACTTTGGGCCCCTAGCCCACGTTAAGTCCAAACCCACTAAATAAAAAAATAGGCTTAAAAAATAGTTTAGGTTAATTAATTAAAACCAATTTAGGCCCATTAGATTAATTTAGACTTAGGCCCATTTTTAGGTTAACTAAATTAATTTAGACTTTAGCTTAGCCCATTAATTCCATTTCTTTTAAAATAAATAGAATTAGGCCATTTTTCAT
Source organism: Mallotus nudiflorus (assembly GCA_947683625.1). NCBI lineage: Eukaryota > Viridiplantae > Streptophyta > Magnoliopsida > Malpighiales > Euphorbiaceae > Mallotus > Mallotus nudiflorus. The sequence goes on from CANTUR010001056.1 coordinate 230,613, forward strand.
TTAAATTAAAATTAGGTTAGAATTACCCCACTAATTAATTCCTTTCTTTAAAATTTGTAGTCTATAGGCCCATTTCTTTAGTTAAATTAAAATGAATAGACTTAGGCTCATTTATTAATAAAAAATGTAGGTCCTTATTTAGTCCAATTCACTTATAAATAAAAATATGTAGAATTAACTAACTTTAATAAAATTAACCTAGTTTAGACTTAGGGACGTTGCCTTTTGTATGCATTTTTTTCATGTAATTTTATGACCTGTTGCCTTTTTAGGTTAGATGGATGTTTAATTAGGGTTTAAATAAAATTTCATGTAATTAGAGAGAATAATAATTCATAAAATAAATCTAAATGGACATAAGACTGAAAGAAGTTAGTATTCCATTTCCAAAATCTCCTGGTTATGGTGCTAGCTTTCTTTGAGAGAATCAAGTACCACCTTTCAATCTATCTTAGTTATTACCCTAAGTGGTGACTACTCATCTCCATGCCATGTCTTTATGACAATGGTTAGTGTGTTCTCTAGGGCCTTGAGCCCAAACAGTGTCACAGTTCCTATAATCTTAGATGCACGCTAAACCTTCCCGTCTACAGTAGCGACTCCACTGGGGATAAGAGATACTGATTCTACTTGTGTTCTTTAGAGTTATTTTATTTATTATTATTTTATTCTTGCATTCATTTTGCATGTCCTTAATACCCAATGGCATTGGTTTATGATTCCATGATTCCACTAGCTTCACAAAGTTGTAAATTGGCTAACCATCACTCTTAGCCTTAACTCGGTTCAATATAGATTACTGGGCTCATCTGACCAGAGTTTGTAACCCAAGTCTTAAAGGGGATAGTGTAAGCACCCAATTTTAAGATGCAATTGTGAACAATTGCGACATAAGCCCCTATGATGAAATTTATTTAAAAATTGAACTTGGTTGTCGATTTTCTGGACATTAGGGACTAAATTGCAATGTTTTTTAGATTTTGATTATAAAGAAGTCAATTTTTCAAGGGTCTCTTGGTAATTAAAAAAATGTCGGCATTACACAATGCCAATCGACATTAGACAATGCTGATCGACATTGCACATTGTCGATGCTTAAAAGTCCCATTTTTTTTATTTTTTGCGCATTTTTTCTTATCTTTGTTAATTTTTTTCAATGTTTTGATTGGTTAAAAATTGAATTTTATTATTATCTTTATATGAAAAAGATTTTAACACATTCAAAACACGTAAATAACTTTTAAAAATCAAATTCTTATCAGTCTATTTTGAGGAGATGATTATGTTCCTCCAAAGGAGGAAGTTAGTACGTGCAGACTTTGCTTTAAAAAGCAAAGAGTCTGCGTGCATAGATGGGGATTTTTTTAGACTCACAGAGAGACGGAGAGATGGAAAGACTCACATGCAAAGACTAAAAACCCAGAAACCTTAAAAATTTAGACGTGAAGAACACCTTACGTGTCTTTTAAAACCATAATTTTGGATACTGTAAGTGTCTGCGAACGCAATCAAATCCCCGTCCAGAATCAACAATAATTCAATTTCAACGGTGAAAATCCTGGTCTGAGGGGCTAAAAAAGGCATTTGCACAACATCATCACAGTGTTCTTTTTTTATCCTTTTTCTTTCCTTAATGATTTTTATTTTATTTTTTTTATTGATTTGAGTATTAAATTTCACTAATCTAATTTTTTTTGTTTTTTTGTTTTGATGTTTGATTGTGGATTGAGGAGGACACTACTTGTGTTCAAATGAACAGAAGATCCATGGAATGCCATGGAATAATCTGTACTGTTTTCCAGTAGATATTAGGGTTTTAATTTTCATTTTGCCTTTATGTGTTCTGTGTAGTTATTTTAATTCATGGGTGTATAATTGTTTAATTTTAGTTTTTGTACGTAGTTTATAATAGCCCCAGTAGTGGGAATAGTAAAAGATTTAATTTTCTGCACTTAAAATCAGTTAGTAATTAGGTTTAATTGGATAAAAATAAATTAAAATTAATGGTGGTAGTAGCTTAATTTCAGGTGTGCATGTAATTAATTTAGGATTTTTAAAAAATTACTATAATGTTTTTTTGATCCATTTTTTTGTGTTTTATTTGTTTTGGGCTTGTTTTTTATGTTCTTTATCCTTTTGGGCCCTAAGCCCACGTCTAGGTATAATCCACTTAATAAATAGGCTTAAAAAATGGTTTAGGACTTTAAATAATTAAAATTAATTTAGGCCCATTAGGTTAATTAGATTTTAGGCCCACTTAGTTAATTAAAATTTGTTTAAACTTAGCTCAGTCCACTTAATTTCATTTCTTTTAAAATAAATAGACCTAGGCTCACATTTCACTTAAAATAAAACCAAGTTAGACTTAGGCCCATTAATTTAACTTTCTTTTAAAATTGAAGAGACTCAAGCCCATTCCTTAGACAAATTAAAATAAGTAGATCTAGGCTCACTGATTAAAAATGTAGGCCCACTTTTAGTCCATTTCTCACTTGTAAATAAAATGTAAATCTAACTAACTTTTTAATAAAATTAACATAGTTTAGACTTAGGGACAACGCGATATTGAGTGCATTTTTTATGTGTAATTTTATTGACTAGATGCCTAGGGTTAAATGGATGTCAAATAGGGTTTAATAAAATTACAAGTAATTATAGGATGAAATAATCATTTATAAAATTATTCTAAAGGAACATGAGACTAAGAGAAGTTAGTATTCCGTATCTAGAATCTCTTGGTTGTGGTGCTAGCTTTCTTTTAGGGAAGCAAGTACCACCTTTTCAATTTATCCCAGTTATTACCCTAGGTGGTGACTCCTCATCTTCACGCCATGTCTTTGTGATAGTGGTTAGTGTGTTCTTTAAGGCCCTGAGCCTAAACAGTGTCGCGGTTGCTAAAATCTTGGACGCGCGCTAAACCCCACCGTCTATAGGTAGTCTTTTCTCGAGTTTGCAGAGGATGCTGGGGCCCTCTGACCTTGGCCTGTAACTCAAGTCTTAAAGGAGGGCATCTTGTTCAGGGAACCTTGACTTTTTCACCGAACCCTAACCATAAATAATGGCTTAGTTACCTCCCCTAAGATCTCCCCAAATGAGAAGCAGGAGGATGTCAAGAACTACATGGTAGAGAAGGCAAAGAAAGAATCCCTTAAACTGGTATACAACCATGAGTCCAAATAGATACGAGCACTAACCCAAAAGATGTCCAAGATGGAAGAGTTGATCAGAGGACAAGGTATGGGGTATTTATTTAACTTTAATGATATGCTACTAATAGAGGGTAATAAGCTACATGAGAAGTTCAAAATGCCTTAGCTATAGAAGGTTGATGGAACTAGAGATCCTAGGATTCATCTCAGTCAGTACATAATAACTATGAGCACTACTAAGGCCCTATTAGAAGTGATCATTGGGTTATTTGTACTGTCTTTAGAGGGAATGGCTATAAACTGGTATCATGGGTTAAGCAAATTTATGAGAGTTGACTGGAAAGAACTATGTACTGCCTTTTTAAGAAAATATGATTACAACACTCGGTTGGAAGTGTCCATCAGAGATCTAGAACTGATAAAGTAGAAACCCAATGAATCTTTTTCTAATTTCCTTACTAGATTCATGAATAAAGCAGGACTTATGAAGAATAAGTTGGCCGAGAAGGATCAGGTTAGGATGATAGTTCAAAATACGTCACCTAATCTAGGATGATGAAACCCAAAACTTTCATAGACATTTATAATGATGGTTTGCAAGTAGAAGATATTAAGAATGATAAGAAAATAAGCTCTAAAGGCATTAGAACCTAAAACTACCCAACCGAGGGCACATAATAGGGAAGTACTAGCTAAATTGTGGAGGTGCATGCAGTTTAGCAACCCTAAAGATTCTCCGACTTTAACCAACCACTCTCCAAAGTCCTAGAATGATTAATCCAGGAGGTTTACTCTAACCCTTAACCCTTTTGAAACCACCTAACCCGAATGTCCTAGGCTATGACCTCAATAGCTACTGCAAGTTTCACCAAGTAGTTGGTCACTCCATAGACACCTATATTCACCTCAAACACGAGATCCAAAATATAATAGACTCTGAAAAAATCATAGACCCTAAAAAATCCAACTCCAACCCAAACACTAGAAACAATCCTTTCCCTGACTAATAAAATGTCCCACCACTGACCACCATGATGAAACCTAATCTAGTTGAGAGGTTGTAGATGATGAAACCAAAAAATTTCATAGACCTGTATAATGATGGTTTGCAAGTAGAAGATATTGAGAATGATAAAAAAAATAAGCTCTAAAGGCACTAGAACCTAAAACTACTCAACCGAGGGCACACAATAAATAAGTACTAGCCGAACTATGGAGGTGCGTGCAGTTTAGCAACCCTTGAGATTCTCCAACTTTAACCAACCACTCTCCAAAGTCCTATAATGATTGATCCAGAGAGGCTTACTCTAACCCTTAACCTTCTTGAAACCACTTAACCCAAATGTCCTAGGCTATGACCCCAATAGCTACTGTAAGTTTCACCAAGTAGTTGGCCACTCCATAGACACCTATATTCACCTCAAACACAAGATCCAAAACATAATAGACTCTAAAAAAATCACAGACCCTGAAAAATCCAACTCCAACCCAAACACTAGAAATAATCCTTTCCCTGACTACCAAAATGTTCCACCACCGACCACCATGATGATTAACTCAAGAGTGAGTGAAGAAGAAGTGCTAAACTCCTTTAAAAACCTAAACCCTACAGCTAATGGAGAATTTCCTTATGCCTCTAGAGGAGTTGAGGATTTATTGGGGTAACCCTTAAGGAAATTTGACTATAAGGTGTTATATTCTAAGCCACCATTTGCTGATAATCCCTTTGAATCAATTGTGCCCTTAGGATAGGGTGATGATGAGAAATAATCTAAAACCCCAGAACAACCCAGAGTTAAGGATTTATTAGGGCAGCCCTCAAGCAAATTTAATTATATTCAAAGCCTGATTCCAGTGATATACCTGTTGAGGGGATTGTGCCTTTATGATAGGGTGATGAATTTGGTGATGGGCCAGTGAAAGAAGAGAATAAGGAGTCTCTCATTCTCGAACAAGGGATTGAGGAATTACTGAGAGCATATTTGGGAAAGCTTAGCATAGAGGGAAAGGAAACATGCATAATATAAGTATGGAAGGATGGAAAGAGGGACAAAATCATCAGAGTTGTACACATTTAGTATGACTTTGATGACGAGAGTCCCACTAGTCTGAATGTGTGGAGCGATGACCCTAAAGTGAATCATGTCACTAGAAGTGGGAGGAATTACAAGGCAATAGAAAAGAAGATTGAGAGAGTTGTAGAAAGATAAGAGATAGATGATATAGAAACAAAAGAAGGGGAAAAGGAAGACCTGATTCTGGAATAACTGAAGAAGGCTAAGGCAAATGTCAATATCTGGGAACTACTAATGCACTTAGGTAGCCATAACAGAGCTTTGGTGAAAGCTCTATCAAATATGAATATTGAAACAGCAACCACACCCGAGGCTATGGTAGCAAAGGTTACAAAAAAGAAACATAGGCTGATAACCTTCTCAGATGATGACCTGCCTTTGAAAGGAAGAAATCATAATAAGGCACTATTTTTCCCAGCTAAAGTAAAAGGGAAAAGAACCAACTTTGCAATGGTTGATGATAGTTCTACCATTAATGTATGCCCATTAAAGATCTTGCCTAACTTAGGTTTGAAAGCTGAAGACTTGATAGATTCAAACCTTATAATCAGAGCCTATGATGACAATAATAGGAATCTGGAGGGGAGATTCCAAGCTTTTGTTAAAACAAGACTAGTGGAATTAACCATTGAGTTTATTGTGTTGGATATACCAATTACTTTTTCCTTATTGTTAGGAAGGCTATGGTTCTATGCTCTGGGAGGGGTACCCTCGACTATGCACCAGAAGATAAAATTCCCTCATGAAGGAGATATAGTGACAGTCGAAGCAGGAACCAATACAGCTATAGCTGCCATACTAGAAAAATAGAAACAAGTATGAGTTCCTTTTGATTTTCAAATTGTTAGGATATTTGACGGGACTGAGATGGACCCAAGGGCTGTAAAAAAGATGGATAGCATGAATTACCAACCTGGATGGGGGCTAGGCATGAATGACCAAGGAAGTCCTAAGCCACCAAAATTTAAGAGTCAAAATGACACTAAAGGATTAGGGTGTGCTGAGATAGGATCTACCAGTAAAAGGGCAAGAAAGAAGAAAAAGGCTAAGAGAAATAAGCCCCTGGAGAGAGTTGAACCATTAAGTGAGAATTTCATTAAGCCATAAGAGGGAAAGTACTATCTGGGTGCAAAGGATTCCATTAATGTTAATAGCAAAAATGTTCCTAGGTTCGATATTTTTAAGGACCAGATTGTGGAGAACTTAGTCGAGAGCAATAAAGAAGAAGTGATGAAGCAAGTAGATGGAAGAATGGGGAATGCTGCTATCGAAGAGCTGCTGTGTCTGCCACATGAAGATCAGCCACCCCAGGATTTAGCTACTCTTATTAGTGATAGCTTTACTAATTTTTTTTATAAAGAAACTGATGTAATAACGTCTGGTCTCTATGAGTATGAAAACTGTGTTTTTTCCATGGTCAATGATATGAACACTGGTTTTGCTTACTTGTGTGATGTGCATCCTAATAGTTCTGTGCATTATAATTTTGATCACTATGCATGTTTGACATTAATTCAATTCAATTTGATTTATTTAACTTGGGCATGAATGATAATCCAAAAAACATTTTTATATCACATGATGTAACTCCTGAAGAGAGGGAAAATTTTAAGAGAATATTAACAAAAAGAAAGGTAGTATTTACTTGGACCTATGAAGACATGCCAAGTTTAGATAGAGAAATCATAGAGCATCATATTTTGACTCATCTAAAAATAAAACCAGTTAAACAGAAATTACACAGGCTGAGATTAGAATGGACTAAAAAATAAGAGAAGAAATTGCTAAACAAATTAAAGAAAACTTTTTAGTGGTAGTAGATTATCCCTAATGGCTAGCAAATATAGTACCGGTACCCAATAAAGATGGCAAGGTGTGAATGTGTGTTGATTTCAGGGATTTAAATAAAGCATGTTCAAAGGATGACTTCCCTTTACCTCATATCGATGTGATAGTGGATAGTGCAGCGTTAAGTGTGATGTATTCGTTAATGGATGGGTTCACTGGGTATAATCAGATAATGATGGCAGTTATGGATAAGATCAAAACAACTTTCATCATGGAATAAAGGACATATTGCTATGAGGTTATGCCTTTCGAGTTGAAGAATGTAGGTGCAACATATCAAAGGGCAGCCACCTCTCTCTTCCATGACATGATGCTTAAGCTAGTGGAGGTATATGTAGATGATATGATGGTCAAGTCAGAAATAAGAGAGAGGCATTTTAAAGAACTGGAAAAATTCTTAGCACACATTGAGAAGTATAATTTAAGACTAAACCCAAAGAAATTCATTTTCGAAGTTACTTCAAGGAAGTTACTGGGGCATATAGTTAATAGTAGAGGAATCAAAGTGGATCCAGATAAAGTAAAAGCCATTTAAGAAATGCCAGCACTAAGGACAGAGAGAGATGTGAGAGGGTTCATAAGCAGGTTATAATATATTAGTAGGTTTATTGCAATTCTTATTAATATTTGTGACCTAATCTTCAAGAGTGGAATGATGATTGTTAAAGGGCCTTTAATAAGATAAAGGAGTATCTCATTAATCCACATCTACTTGAACCACCAAGGCTAGGTAAACCTTTAATCCTATATCTGGCTCTAGAAGAAAAGGCAATAGGGGCAATGTTAGCATAAGAAGGGCTGGATAGGATAGAGCATGCAGTGTATTACCTCAGCAAAAAGAACTTGCCGTATGAAGAAAGTATAATTTGGTGGAGAAGACATGTTTGATAATGATCTGGGTAATAAGAAAATTGAGGCATTACTTTTAGTCTTATAAGGTTCAGGCTATTTCAAAAATAGACCCCTTAAAATACTTATTGCAATCACCTACTCTGAGCAGAAGGATGTCTCGATGGCTCATTCTCCTAACTAAATTTGATATAGAGTACATTACCATGAAGATTATTAAGGGAAGGGCAATAACAGAATTCCTAGCTTAAAAGGCAGTAGAGGGCGATGAATAATAGAGCCTAGAATTCTCATATGAGAATCTAGTAGTTGTAGAGTATCGGGAAAGGAAGCTTTACTTTGATGGTGTAGTAAACAATAAAGGAGCTGGGTTAGGAGTGATCCTTGTCACACTAAAAGGAGAAACCATACTAATGGCCCAGAAGTTGGATTTCAAAGTAACCAATCATATGGCTGATTATGAAGCGTGCATTCATGGAGTAGAAGTGCCAATAGTAGCTAGAGCAAAGGAGTTATTAGTATACGGGGATTCTATATTGGTTATTAGCTAGGCTAATAAGGAATAAAAAGTGAAAGAGGAAAAGCTAAAACCTTACATTTGCTATTTGAAAGCTTTAACAAAGAATTTCACCAAGTGTCTCTTTATCCATCTATCAAGAGATGACAATCAGATGGCTGATGCACTGGCAACACTCTCTTTAATGTAGTTTAGTGTGACTGGGTTGATTATAAGGCTATTAGTGATCATGAAATCAAATGCTACACGTTATAGGGGGTGAGCAGATTATGGGAATTCAAATAGGGCCTCAAGAGAAGCCATGGTTTTATGATGTTCGAAGGTTCATTAAGGAAGGAAAATATTTAGATGAGGCCACTTCAAAAGAAAGATATGCCCTGTGTGTTCTTCCACGTAATTTTAAAAGTCACAATGGGGTGTTTTCTAAGAGAATGCTAAATGGAATGTAGCTCAGATGTCTTAAAAAAGATGAAGCAGAAGAGGTGATGAGGAAAATTCGCGCAAGAGCTTACGGTTCTCACATGAATAAAATAATCCTAACAAAGAAGATAATCAGATAAGGGTACTACTGGATGAGCATGGAAAAGAATTATATTAGAACCATGAGACAATGCCATAAGTGTAAGATCTATGGGAACCACAACCACTTTCCCCCAATGGTGCTGAATAGTTTATCATCTCCTTGGCCTTTTGCAGCATGGGGGATTGATATTATAAGAAAAATAAGGGCAACATCATCGAATGGGCAAAAGTACATAGCTGTGACAATTGATTACTTCTCTAGATGGGTAGAGGCTAAGTCTCTTAATGCTCTAAAGGCAAAACAGATGGCCTATTTCATTGAGAAGAATCATATTTGCAAATATATGGTTCACATCATGTAGTGATAGACAATAGGGTTTAGTTTCAGGCAAAAATGACAGAGTTATTATAGAAGTATGGGATCGAGCATCATAAGTCTTTGCCATATCGACCTCAGGCTAATGGAGCATTGGAATCATCAAATAAAAATATCAAGAAAATCCTCTCTAAGATGGTTAAAACTTATAAGGATTGGTCTAAGTTTCTTCCCTTTGCCTTATGGAGATACAGAACTATAGCCAGAACTGCCACAGGCCAAACTCCATTCTCCCTGGTGTATGGCTGTGAAGCAGTTTTGCTAATAGAAATTGAGATAAAGTATCTAAGAGCAGTTATGGAGACCAAAATGCCAGAGAGTGAATGGGTACAAAAAAGATATGATCGCCTGGTGTCTCTAGATGAGAAGAGGATGAATGCTTTATTTCATACCTAGATATACTAAAAGAGGATAGCTAGTGATAAGAAGGTAAAGCCGAGGAAGATAAAAGCTGGGGATATGGTACTAAAAAAATTTAGAGCAATGGTGTTTGATCCAAGTGGAAAGTTCATACCAAACTAGGAAGGACCATACTTAGTTAAGTCAATTATGCCAAAGGGAGCCGCCCAGATATCTGATCTTGAAGGGAATGAGTTCATGGAGCCTGTTAATCTAGATCACCTTAAGAAATACTATCTATAAAAATAAATAAAAGTAGTATAAAGAAAATAAAAGTCTACTAACTAGAAAACCTGAAAAGGCTAGTCAAGCAAAAATTAGGACATTCTCGCTGTTCAGAAAACTCACAAAAGGCTGGTAGGCAACAATTAGGGAATAAAATAAAAGAGGTCCCACTTATTAAAAAACCCGTAAAGGGTTTGTCAGGCAAAAATTAGGGAAATAAAATATGAGCAAAAAATATTTAGTTAGAAAATTCGAAAGGACTAACTGATAATAAAAGTTATGTCATGTGATGTAGCAAATTTACTCATTTTTTCCCTAATTAATGAATCTTATTGAGAATTGACATTTTGTTATGACATTGCATGTTCTATCTTATTAATAATATATAAGCACTAGAAAGGAAAATAAAACATAAAAGATTAAGACTAGCTCTATGAGACCATTTTGTTCTAGTGGTGCCTATGTTTTCTTTTCTAAGACTCATCATATAAAACTTGGGTCCTCTTGTATGTGGAAAACCAACGTGGCTCTATAGCTTGTATTACGTCCCAAGTCTTGTAGTTATCATCAGTAGCTATATTAGCATTCAAGGATATGTTGCACTTAAGAGTCCTACAAGGCCATAAGTCCTTGACTTTATCTAGAAAGTCCTATTTAAAAGGAAAGCCTCCAAAATCAAGTAGTGCAATAACAATGAATTACAAGTGACCATACTAGCGATAGAGAGTTGAAGGGGAAATGAAGGTCGAAAAGCACAAGCTTAAGATGGGAACATAGTGATCATATAAATCAAGAGTCATAAACTTCAGCCTGCACCAAGGGCAAAACCATATAGTCTCAATATTAGTGATGCCCCTCATCCAATTAATCCAGTGGTCTATAAAGTACTTGTCCTTCATCTTCAAGGGTCAAGATTGCAATTGATGAGGTTGATAAGATAAAGGATTGGTAGGGGCAACAAGCAAGCTCAATTTCTCTTACAACCAAATCTGAAAAAAAAATATAATAAGCCTACTAAGTTGAAAACCTGAAAAGGGTGGCTTAGCAAAAAGTTAAGGCAAACCTGCTAAATTGAAAACCTAAAAGGGTAGCTTAGGCAAAAGTTAGGGTAAAATAATAATGAAATAAAATTAATTAATTAATTCACTTAGGATCATCTGTTCATCCAAGTCTAATTTCAGGAAAGGGAAGTTTGAAATAAAGCAGTGCAAAAGACATCTTATCCTAAAATAAAAAATAGCCCGAAATCAATCATCCCGATCTCCAGAATCAGGCCATGGGCTCTACCTTTACTAAGGTCATCATGATGATAGGTATTTGGAGGTCTAGTAGAAAAAGTACCAGCATTGTAGAGATCAAGGCCTGAGTCAGTAAGTCGCTGGCAAAGCATCTCAATCTCTTGCTCCAGATCCTTAGAATAACTCTATACATATAGGAAATATCATATCATATGCATTCTATGCATAAATTTACATAATAAGAATATATGCTTACCCACTAACTATCTATGACCTGTATGGTAAATAACCTTTGAGACAAGGTGAGTCCATTAACAGGGGAGTGAACCTCCTCAATCTGTGAAACGCAAACTGTGAGAAAAGAATAGGTGATTTGAAAAACTCTATAAGAGAAATTATTAGAAGTTATCTCAGTATGACAAATAGGAACCTGCTCTAAGAGGTTCTCATAGATGAACTACCGATAATGGTGAGATCACTCAAGAAAAATAGTGGCATCACGTCCATGTAATGCCTCTCTCAACTCTGAACCCGTCAGATGAGAACTATAAAGCATTGAGCAGGGAACAAAACAAGAATACGGCATCGAGAAGGTCTAAAGTGCCACTAATATACCCACTCTCCCAAATACCACATCCAACAGCCATAGCCAAAGAGCAAAACCCTCATCTCCTCAAGTCGTACTATGGCATCCATGAAATCATATTGCTAGATGTCATTAGCTCCCTTCAGCCAATCAGAATAGATTTACAAAATCAGGATTAATTAAGTTTAACTTATATTAAGCCATGAAGTACTAATGATTTTGTTTTCTTACTAGGTCCCACTTGACAATGTTCAACTGATCATGGTAGGTCTGTAGAATATTCCTAATACTCACTAGAAAGGAAGAGCCCCATCTCTGCATCAAGGGGAGACTCTTGTCAAAGCTGATAGCCTTAAAGCCATGAATCAATCCAATCTTTATGCTCCAAATCTGAAAGAGGGAATAAGTCAATAAAAAGAAAGACAAAGAAAAGAGAAGAAAAGAAATGAAAAGGGGATAGACTCACATGCAGGACATGCCAAAAGCCGCACATGGTAAAAGTGCCCCTACAAATAGTGCCTAGTCTGTAATATAAATAAGCATACACTGCAGATCCCTAGTTAAGGGTGATAACTCGGTCTAAGTCTCAAAGAGGGTCGAGAAGGGCAATGCTAACCTTATGATCAATCTCATAGAAGAGGGTCATGCCAAGAAAGATCAAGAGGAAGCACCTCGCCTTATAAGCAATCTAGCAAGGTATGGTGGTAAGAAGATGTCTGAATCTCTCGACCAATGATGAAAGAATAATGTTCTTCTGGTTCTTCCATGCCAGCACAAATCCAATCAAGTCTCGCACATACTGACTCCACGTATGCTCAAGAAGACTACAATAACTGATGTTAAAGGAAATGGGAGTCCCTCTGAAGGTGACCCCGGTGATCGCAGAAAAACTTCTAGGCAAAATAGTCAACTCCCCTACATGAGTATGGAACGTATGGGTGCTGTCCATCCACTGCTCAATTAATGCGAATAAAGAATGGCAATCAGACCTCTCTCAAGTAATCGAAAGCCCAACGACAAATCGTCTGAACTCGGAGGCACATACCAGTTGTGCAACATCCCCTAGTAGCTCATGCAATAATTCATTAGCTATGAAAAAACAACCAATGAACTTCATCAACTGCTGAGAGTATTTTGAGAACAAATAAGCATAAAAAAATTTATAGATTGGCAAAATGGAACGTCGATCGGCATTCCACAATGCCGATTGGCATTGTGTAATGTCAATCGGCATTACATAATGCCAATCGACATAGCACAAATGCCGATCGATTTTTGGACTTTCGACTTCGATATTTAGACTTTCGATCAACCATTCAACCGAAATCTTATGTTCCCGACTTAAATTTAATTTTTTTCATACATTTTTGAGTGATTTTTAATCCAATTTCAACAATATACACACTAATTTACATTCTAAAATTAATTCTATTTACTAACTGTATGAATAAATTTTTGCATGAATAAACAGAAGTGAGGAAGTGTTTCCTCATTGCCCACATCTGTGCACTTATAAAGGTGAAGGAGAGTCAAAGGAAGCATAATAGAACCTTCTCAAAGTCTAAGGTTTTTCTGAGGAAAACAAAGAGGCACAATGGCTGGATCTGCTGAAATCTCTGCTCTACTGTGTAACCTATGTTGTGGGTCAACCACAAGATCCGACAAATCATGAATCAGACTTCAAATGAGCAAGAAATCAAAAGAAGAAAATCAAAGACAAAAGAAAGAAATAGAGAGGGAAATGAAAGAATAACATCAAAAATAAGGGGGAAAGCTTCTTATAAATGGAAAATATCCATTTTGGTCCCTTGACTATACATGCATTTAAAATCAAGTTTTTCTTTAAATGGAAAGCTTCTTATAATAAGGGGGAAAGCTTTTTATAAAATAAGGGGGAAAGCTTCTTATAAATGGAAAATATCCATTTTGGTCCCTTGACTATGCATGCATTTAAAATCAAGTTTTTCTTTACAATTTCATCCATAATTGTATTTTAATTAGGATTCAATTCCTAAATAATTCATTCAACTTATGTCATCAATAAATGAATCATTATTAATTGTGTCCGTATTTAAATTTTGAATTTTTCTATCAAGTACAGAATGCATAATATAATTACATAATGTAATTTTACATTTTTACGTGCATCATTTTAAATTAAAAGATTTCAAAATTCGTTTCATGTTACACAAATTTTCAAAATTATCATGTTATGTGTTGCACAATAGTTATGACATAAATTTCAAATTCCACATGTTATATGCTTCAATAGCGGTTATAACATGACCTTTTTCATACTCTTTTTACCACTAGACACAACACAGTAGTTATAGTGATGTCACTAAACATCCCATAAGGAATATAGCATATCTTAAATCACTAAACATTCCACAAGAACTATAGCACCATTTCCAAAGATCGCTAGACATCCCACAAGGAACATAGCGAGGGTCATCCCATTCATTTCGTTGAATATCCCATAGGAAATATAACAAAATTCATTATCACTAGACGTCCCAAAGGGAATATAGTGCAGTTTACTAAACACTACACAATAGTTATAATATCATTGCTAAATGTTCCACAAGAACTATGACACATTTTTTAAATCACAAATTGCTAACCATCACGAGGGAATATAGCGAAATTTTAAATCACTGAATTACTAGACATTCCATAGGAACTATAGCACTTCTTTCAAATCAAGTCTCGTTAGACGTCTCACAAGGAATATAGAAAGAATCATTATATTTATTTTGTTAAACGTCTCATAGAGAATAAAATGAAACCGATTGTCACTATACGTCTCAAAGGGAATATAGTATAGTCCACTAGACACTACATAGTAGTTATGGTACTATTTCTAGATGTTCCACAGGAACTATAACATGTTTTCAAATCACGAGTTGCTAGACGTCCCAAGGAGAATATAGCAAAATGCATAAGTTTCACTAGATGTTCCATAGGAAATATAGTGAAACATATTAAACATAGCATCTTGCTTCAAATTTCTTAGCAATTTAAGCATCAACAGATTAATTAGGATACAATGAAGTACCCTAATTCTTTCTTTTGAAATTATGTGCTACTATTGCTTTGCAATTTGTCAAGCAAACGGTGACAAAGGGGGGCAACTGTAAGCACCTAATTTTAGGATACAATTTTGCACATGTGCGACGAAAGCCCCTATCATGAAAATCTAATTGAGAATTGATCTCTGGTGTCGAGTTTCATGATTTAAAGGACTAAATTGAAACATTTTGTGGATTTAATTACAAAATTGGTTTTTTAGGGATTTCATTGCAGAAATTAGAAAATTTCGAAGACCTTTTTTGTAATTTAATTTTAAAAAAATTATCAACCGGCATTGTGTAATGCTTACCGGCATTACATAATGCCAGTCGAGATTAGGCATTCCCAATCGGCATTACAGGTTAAAATCAGCATTATGTAATGCCAAGTTTCGCTAAAAATGATTTTTACATGATTTTTTACGCTGAATTTATCATTTATCATTTTTTTTATTGGTCCAAGAGTTTTTAATTTTTTAAAATTTTATCGCTTATCATCTTGTTATCCTAATTTTGAATTTTTTTAAAAAAATGCAAACTAGCCTTGTGATCTCACTCTCAACTATCACATAACTTCCTTACGTGATCACAGGAACTGAAATGGTTAGGTCTAGCTTTAAAAGCCAGAAGGGGAGGCTATGAAGGGCTAGAGAAAAAAAAAAGGAAAAAGGCAGAGAGAGTCTGTGAAAAAATAGCTATGAGAAAACCCTAAAGAAGAAGAGCCGTGAAAAAACTAGAGAAAAAAAAAAGCCTAATTAGCTACTGCAAAAAAAAAAACCTTTTGAAAAAGTACGTTCTTTGCTTTAAAGTCCAGAGAATCAAGAAAAACTATAGAGTCAATCTCAAAACGATGACAATCCTAATATGAGGGGCCATCAAATTACACTACACAGCATTCTTTCCTTCCCTCTGTTTTTTCATTTATTTTTAATTTGATTTCTTTTTTTTAATTATTGATTGAATACTTATTGATTAACTTTTTTGGTTTTATTTTTTTTTTATCCTTGCTCTGTGGTACTCTCAAAGTAAGGTTGGAGATATGTGATTTTGGGCAATGACCATTAGAAGAATCCATGGAATGCCATGGATTAAAATCTGTAAAACCTCCATAGGATTTAGGATTTACGATTTCTATGTTCTTTTAATTTGATTTTGCTTTAGGTTGTAATTAATTTGATTTTAATTTCTGTAAAAAAGTGTGTAATAGCCCCAATAGTCGGAAATAGTGGAATTTTATATTCTCTGCACTAAAATTGATTAGTAATTTAGGTTCATTTAGATAAAATTCAATTAAAATTAATGATAGTAGTAGATTAATTTAGGATTGCATGTAAATTGATTTAGGTTTTTTTAGAATATCACATAAATCATGTATTTGATATGAATTTATTATGATTATTGTTTGGGTTTTGTTTTTGGATCTTTTTGTACTTTGGACCCCAAGTCCACGTTAGGTCCAAACCCACTAAATAAAAAAATAGGCTTAAAAAATGGTTTAGGTTAATTAATTAAAATCAATTTAGGCTCATTAGATTAATTTAGATTTAGGCCTATTTTTAGGTTAACTAAATTAATTTAGACTTTAGCTCAGCCCATTAATTCCATTTCTTTTAAAACAACTAGACTTAGGCCCATTTTTCATTTAAATTAAAATTAGGTTAGAATTAGGCCCACTAATTAATTAATTTCTTTAAAATTTGTAGACTATAGGCCCATTTCTTTAGTTAAATTAAATGAATAGACTTATGCTCATTTATTAATTAAAAGTGTAGGTCCTTCTTTAGTCCAATTCACTTGAAAATAAAAATATGTAGAATTAACTAACTTTAATACAATTAACCTAGTTTAGACTTAGGGACACTGCCTTTTGTATGCATTTTTTTCATTTAATTTTATGACATGTTGCCTTTTTAGGTTAGACGGATATTTAATTAAGGTTTAAATAAAATTGCATGTAATTAGAGAATAAAATAGTAATTCATAAAATAAATCTAAATGAACACAAGACTGAAAGAAGTTAGTATTCCATTCCTAGAATCTCCTAGTTGTGGTGCTAACTTTCTTTTAGAGAATTAAGTACCACCTTTCGATCTATCCTAGTTATTACCTTGGGTGACGACTCCTCATCTCCACACCATGTCTTTATTACAATGGTTAGTGTGTTCTCTAGGGCCCTAAGCCCAAACAGTGTCGCGGTTGCTAAAATCTTGGACGCGCGCTAAACCGCACCGTCTACAGTCACCTCATCCCATAAAGGTGATGCCTCATCGTTAAGGCGTCGCCTTATTGGCCTTGACCCAAAATTAAGCCTTTAAGCTAGAATGGGCTTGGGCTCTATAAGGATAGAAATTGGACTTTTAGGTCCATTTTCAAGGAGGTTTCAAGTTTCTCTTACATTTTAGCTTAGCACGTTGTCATTATTGGGCTTTATTGCAAGCCGATCAAATCAAGCGTCCATAGTTCACCCTCTATTTTGGGTTGATCAAAGCAAGTGTCTATAATTTTTCCCCTTGATTTTTTGAAAAATTGAACTCATGTAATCAAAATTTTTAAAAACTCAACATGCCCAACACAAGCAATAATCAGCAAAGGACGTACTTGACCTCTGAGGTTCACTCAAGAGGTGAATTCTTTAACTTGAAATGTGATTGTGATCCTTAGGAGTTCATCCCAATCAGCCACTCATTAATACTTGAATCATGAATCCTATTTTCTTCAAACTGAGAAGCCACTCGTTAATACATTTAAAATGTGATCCTCAAGAACTTTATCAAGCTCGATTGCTCACTCATATGAAACGTGATCCTCAAGAACTATATTAAGCCCAATTGCTCACGCATATGAAACGTGATCCTCATGAACTCTATAAAGCCCAATTGCTCACTCATATGAAACGTGATCCTCATGAACTCTATAAAGCTCGATTGCTTACTCATCACAATTAGGAAACTTAAGTTATCATCCTCGAGTATACAAACTTGAGAGGCAGTCCTTTTATTTTCACACTTTGATCAGAGAAAATCCACAGCTCGCCCCCAGCTATAGGTCAATCAAAATGAGTTTCTATAGTGTGCCCCCTGCTATAGGCTGATCAAACCAGGAAATGAATTATTCAATTTGAAACATGACTGTGATCCTTGGGAATTCAAACCAGATCAATCACTTGTTAATACTTGACAAGATGACCTTCCATTTCTACACAATCAATTTTAGGACGCACTTGAGAAATGAATGATATTAAAAAAATAAAAATAAAAAATAAAAATTCTCCCAATTTCAATTTTTTTTAAATTCTCCATTTCTTTTAAAATTCCTATTTCTCCAAGAGCAAGCCTTTTTAAAAGCCCATTCTCTCAAAGTTCCATTCTCCCAAGGGCTCATCCTCTCAAAAGCCACTCTTTTCTTTTATTCTTATATAAAGAAAACTTATCCATTATTCTTTCACCATTATATATTCTCTCTTTTCTATTCTGGTTCTCACACTTTCTTTTCAAACTTTTCTACCATGGACGCCACACAGACCCCAGATCTCCTAGAGTATGAACTAATACCACCTTTAGTACATCCTCTGTGACACTTTGGCCTCTCTATCAGAGATGAGATCCCCCTTCTATCAAACATGTGATCACACATCCATGGGTTGGCTACTAAAGAGGTTAGTGTATAATTTATTTAACTTTTCTTGTAAAAAACACCGGCAATATCAAATTATAATTAAAAGCATGTATTTATCATCAGAAATAAGAATGTACTTCATTTAAATAAGAAAATTAACAAAAATAAAAAAATTTATGTTGCCACTTTGATGGGGCAATCGCCCTTTTAAAGAGGCAGTCACCTCATCATGTTAAGCTGATCTACTGGGGGATACGATTGCCTCTATACAAAGAGACATCTTCTTTTTGATAGGGTGATTGCCCTAATGAAGAAATGATCACCTCATTGATAGCATTCTATAAAAAATTTTATATTTTATTCAAAAAACTGATAATTCAGCTTCTTATTTATCTCGTAGCTCAATGCCCACACTCTCAAAAGTTCTAGGAATTTCAATAGAGCACGAGCCTAGTACGATGAGCTTATAAACGAGGTTAAGACTTGTATTCAAGACACCAAATTTTCAAATTTTATCCTTACACTTCCAGCAATAGGGGTGTACAAACTATTAGTCTCTTCATGCCTTAATAAAGAGATGGTTTGACACTACTCACACATTCCATCTCCCTTTCAGTGAGTTCACTCTGGAGCTGGTCTCTTTTGTTATTGTCACTAGCATCACCTATGCAGGAGATTCCATTTCTTTTAATGCAAGTCTCCATTGACTATCTCTAAATCATCTCACTTATATCAAGTGTCTACTCGGCATGGTCCCAAATATGAAGGGGATGCAAACAATGAAGCTAGATTCCATTAAGAGCTACTATACCCATGCCAGAGTTGAGGAAACTACCAAACCTCACGAGATTGATTAGATAGTAAGGGCATTCTTGGTTTACCTGCTAGACACCACTATTTGCAGACATTGCTAGCTCCATAAATCTGATTTCTTAATTCTTTTAAGGGATCTGGACCTGGTGGCTTTATATGATTAGGGCAATTATGCTTTAGCCTACCTGTATAAGAGTATTTGAGCATGCTATACTAGTATTTTCCCCTTTTCCCTTATTTTATTAGGTTCATCTCAAATACCATCATCTTGATTTGTTAACCATCCATCTCTCTTTTGCAGGATTGACTAGAGCTAGAGTTAATTATTAGGATATCTCGTATTTGTGACACTGCCTTCCTTGCCATGGCAAAATGGGGCCCCAATTGCACTTGGATGAGGCCTATCACTCAGATGCATATCCACTGTGAGCGGCTAAACACCTTGACACATGATGAGGTAGATACCTATAAATATAATTATAATCAATAATATAGAAGTTAATCCAATTCATTCACTCACTAGCTTATTTTTATAATTGTGCTCGAATTTGTGGGGTCCTTAGGCTGGATGGTTACAAGCCATGATTTGCTCGATTTTGCTATTTAAAAGAAAGGTCTTACTCAAAGGACTTAATTACAAAGTTTGGTACCTCTGTAAGAGGATACATAATTGGCACCGGGGTGTTCGGGTGAGATAACCACCCTTTTCTCCTCCTTAATCCATTTTCTAAGCACACCTATTGGAGGGAGATGAGCTTAACCAAGCGTTGGAGGGGGAAGATGCGAAGGTCCTGATATGCGAAGTTTGTACAAACCTAGCTCCTACAAAGGGTGCCTCTACCTACATCTACATCTCAAGTAAGAAGGTCATTTTATTAAGAATATAATTTCACATTCACATATGTGAGTATCATTTTCTTAACTTAGTCTCCTCCCCAGGCACCAGCTGCTCATCCCAGGCCTACTGTACAGGAGAGACCTCCTCAACTCCCACGTATCGTGCCTAGTGGTGAGGGTACCTCCTTTGGTGCGCCTTCTACTAAAGAACCCTCTAGCTCCATGTCTCAGATGATGGCTGGTAGGCTAGCTACCCCTCCAAACCTACTAACTTAGTGCTTGTCACGACCCAAAACAGGGGCCATGACCGGCGCTAGGGAACGGGAATTCTTTTGAATCCCGAACCCGTAGCAAGCCTAAAAATAAAATAAATCATGCAATAATAACAATAATCATATAATATGCAGCGGAAATAAAAATCATAATATCATAATATTATTCACATCAACTGGATTTAAATCAAATCTCATCTCATAGATATATAATCTTTAATACAAATCAGTTTCAATATAATATCTCTTTAAATAAAATACATGAAATCTAATACTTTAATTCATAACTACTGCAGTGTCTAGATAAAATAAATAAGACTCAAGTAAATAATTTACACAAAGAAGCCGGGGCGGAAGAAATCCGACGTATCGACCTGCTACTGAGGTCTGAGGATGTTGACTCTCCTGAAAAATAGTCAACGGAGGGGAGTCAGACCTCACTGAGTGAATTACTATAATATATATACATACACACTAAGTGACAATGCATACAGTCAAAAATATATATGTAATATGTAAATATATACATGCAAATTCACACAGATGCAGAAAAAATCATTTTTATATATTTGTATTGAAAATCACAGTTTATGAAGGATCACATAGAACCCTAGAATATCGCAACCTCGAAAATAGTGTTAGACAACACTCTAGCCATACAGGCTCACTTAATCCAAACATATCCACTTAATCCATTTAGACAGCAGACTGGCCCCGAGACACTAAGTCAACCAAGCTCCAGCAGTCTAACTGCCAGTGTGATTAGCCCCGAGACACTTGGTCAACCGAGCTCCAGCAATCACACCCACAAACCACATCTCACAGATATCAATAACCACATCAAATTAATATCCACAAATAAGTTAGTATTATAGCCTAAATACTATAGGCGTACCGGTACGTACTCGGTCCTAGTGCTGCCCACTAGGTAGCACATTCTATTGATATCCTTCATTAATAAATATAAAACATTCATTCACAAAAATAAATGATGCATGAGGTTCAATAAAATAACAACATAAACCATATATATACCGGAAATATACCAAAAGGAAACCAGGTATATTTCGAGTATATATACGCATAAATCCAATCAAATTATAAATTAAGCTAGAAATATATTTAAAAACATTTTAAGTATAGTTTATTAACAAAACATGCATATAATTTAATATATACCAAAAATAAACCAAAAATATACTTAAATACAAATCATATTATTTATGCATTTTAATCAAAATAAAACATATATTTCTAAAGCATGCATCCTAAAGCATATATATATAGTATAGTAACTCACCTAGTGCGCTCCACGAGACGGGTCCGATGGGCCTGGTCCATTAGCCCTCGGTCTCGGCGCAACTAAACAAGAAATAAATAATCGACATCATAATAACCCTAACAGAAATCCTAGAATTCGATCTAGAGTATTAAACATAGAATCAGAAATTAGGGTTCGACGGAATATCACGTTTTACGAGAATTCTACCAAAAATTCTGCAGAACCTCCCCTGTAAAATGGACATCTCTCTACTCAAAAGAGTAGAGCCGACCCTGCAAAGAAATACACTTCAAAAAACTACACAAGGCACAATCAAAATCCCACGGTCGAACTCCAAACTACAGTCCACCGACCGGGGTCCACAAATACAGAAATAATTTCGAGAATACCAAAAATATCCTTATAGCATAGAAATTCATTTTATAGGTAGAAATTACATAATTAACCTTAAAACACATTAAAAACCAAAAAAAAATTCATTTTATTTGAAAAACCGTATATTATATATATAATTGAAAATAATTCACGAAAAATAGTTTTAATTAGTTAAAAACATCAAATAATTTGTAGAAATCATTTTTATACCTTAAATAATTATTAAAACCAATTAAATTACATTTTTAGCCAATTTAGGGTAAAATTACCAAAATACCCCTATATATATAAATATACTTAAATTAATTCAAAAATTCACCAAAAATAGTATAATTATCCAAAATTAATTTTCTCAACATATTTATCAATAATATCAATAATTAAACTCAATTAACCAATTAATTTCAAATAAAAACACATTTAACCTAATTTTCCAAATTTACATAAACTTCAATAATTCAAAATAAATACTTAGAAATTCATAAAAATTCCAAATAAATTCCTATAATTCATTTCAACACCTAATTTAACCATAAAATACAATTTCATAATTTAAATAATTAATTTCCGAAAATTAGAAAATAATATTAAAATATTCAAAAATACCCAAAAATCCAAAAAATCTCCAAAAATTCTACAAAAATTCGTACATGTAGATTGAGCTACTAGGAACAACATTTGTGAAGGGAGTTTTCATGAATCAATCAATTCGAAGCTCAAAAAAAATCAAAAACCCTAATGTGACCGAATTTGAAAATTCGAAACCTAAGCAATTCTAAACCATTTTAGCTCAAACCAAAGCTAGAATCACACTCACCAGAGCTCAAGGAGAAGAAAGAGACTAGCAGTGTCGAAAACGGTGGCCGGAGGAGGGAGAAACGGCGAAGGGACAATTTTCGGCCAAAAATGGAAAATGGAGCTGCCGGCGCCGGGGAAGGGAGCTGCTGGCGACGGGGGACGGCTGGGAACGACAGTGGCAAGCCGGGAGGCACACCGACGGTAGGTGACCGGAGTTACAGTGGTGAGGGGAAGGGAGGATGGTGGTCGGGCGCGTGGGAGGAAAGAAGAAGAAGAAGAAAAAGAAAAAGAAAGAAAGAAAAGAAAGAAAAAGAAAAGAAAAAGAAAAAAAGGAAAAAAGAAAAAAAAATAAAAAATAAAATAAAATAATATTAAAATAATAATAATAAATAAATAATAATAATAAAAATAATAATAATTTTAATAATTTAATATTAAATAAAATAATTAAATAACAATAAATGAATAAACAAATAATAAAATATTAAGGTAATATATTAAACCCTAATTAAATAAATATATACACACATAGTCTTTATTTAGTAATTTAAAAATACGCATGAGTTCATGCAAGTCCGAAAATACATTTAAAATAATTAATAATACATTGTTTACGTGAAAATTTCCCCGAAAATGCAAGTCCCGAGAAAATTTTACGTAAAACACTGAAAATAATACACAGTAATTAAAATAGGTTTTAAATACATATCAACTCGTGAAAATTTCGTAATATATATACAAAAATTATTAACACTGTATATCCCGGTACAGTGTAAAAATATTTAAAAACACGGGATATTACAGTGCTGGATGACTTCAAGTGAGCTATCTCATCAGTTCCTGACACTGGATGAGACCTTAGAGCTAGTGTTCATTCTAGAGGCCTCTACATATGTAAGTTCTCTTCCTTTTTTAATCATGTTCTCAAATTTAACTTAACACAGGGTTAGTCCTTATAAGCTGTTAATTGTATAAATACATCAAGACTAAGGAGAGTATATGTACAGGGTAATCGAGGCCCTACGGGACATCTTAATGAGCATGACATAGCAATGGAAGGTATCAATCATTTTCTATTCCTACATGTATGCATGCTTTCATGATGTCTTACCTCTCATTGTACTTTGACATGATCAAGATAAGGCTAGTCAGGCTAAGATCACTGCTCTTGAGTGCCAACTGGTTTCCCTTCAAGTTGATAATGATGATGATGAGGGCAGTGATAGAGATGAGGAGAATCACGTTGATGATCCCACAGATGAGGGAGACAATCACAGAGATTATCCTATGGATGATCCTATTGGTGAGGGAGATGATGAGTTTGGGACAATGAGTAAAGGACTACTTTAGATGAGTGTTAGCATTGAATCAATTTTGTCATCTTAAACTATTATTTCTATATTGTTCTAGCTTTTCAAATTGATATTTGTTTTAGAAGTTTTAGATTTTTTTTTTACTGAATGCTAAGCCTAAACTTCATTCAATTAAACTTGAATCAACTAAAAACATTTTTTATTATAAATTTTCTACTTCTTGATGTCTGCTTTACATTTTAGGCTAATCACTCAATGTCAGTACAATAATATATTCCCGTCCCTATTGTTGGATATGCATTACCTCAACATTCGAGCATCACCTTTTTATGAAGGGACAATAAGGAATCATCTCTACACAAAGAGAAGATACCTGATTGTAGAGGCGAATGCCTTTGCACCAGTAATCTGGAGTTAATTAAATCCTTAACTCTCCTCTAAAATTCCTAATTCCATATTTTTCCATTCTTCTCAATTCATTCTCTCTAGACAGCATCCTTACCTCCCAAAATGACCAAACAAAGCTTGAAACAACTATAGCCAATCTTGAAAAGCTTAGATGGGGAATCATGGGCAAAATTAGAGCAATTTCACCTATTAATCTTCGAATCTCTACATGCTAAGAGAATCAATTTCCCTTTTCTCCATGCTATAACTCAATTTTGGAATCCTCAGAAACATGTATTCTAGTTCAATACAGTGAAACTATGCCCCCTACTAAAGGAATTCGAAGCTATTTTAGGCTGTCACATGGATTCCACTTGTCAAATTGCAATTCCCCAGGTTGAAACCCCAAACTTACACCTCATTCAATATCAAATGGCTAGGTTATTCAGTCTTTCACCCCAGTCTTCCTTTTATCACATCTTTGATAATGAAGTACTAGTAGGGCCTTTCCTTGAGCTTATTACAACCACAGATAAAAAGGAGGTCTACTTACCATGGATGCTTGCTCTTTTCCTATATACTCAATTCTTGCTCATTTCCTATTCTAAAAATTGTGATTCAAAAATCCTCCACATCCTGGATCAATTAAAAGGTAGGCTCAATCCTTTCCCTCTTATCTTAATAGAAACTATCATTAGGCTAGATAACTTTATAGCAACCAAGCCATTCTTTAGAAGTCCACTCCTATTGGAGGTAAATTTCTTCTTTACTTATTCTTGTCTTCCACTTTTTTGGCATTTTTACTTACTCATCACTTTTATAGATGTGTTTTCATGACAAATTAGGATTACTTAAACCTCCCCCAGACATTGCACACTATAAAGCCAAGCATTGTCAAACCTAAAAGGCTCATTGACTATGACAAAGATCCTATTAGTGATATACATTAGGTCAATCATGTTCTAAGCATCCAATTTCAGGATAGTTGAGTGTGGATGCGACAGAGGACTTCAATGATGAAAATATTATAAATAGATCTTCAACACTTGAAGTTTGAAACCTCAAAAGCCTAAATGCATTTTCAAAAGAACTTAATTGGTTTTTTAAGGAATTAATTGTAATGTTGTTTTTAAGGACCTAATTGAAAAGTTTGAATTCTTTCAAGGGACTTTTTGTAATTAAAAGTTAAAAAATCAAAATTACATAATTTCGATCGGAATCGAGTACCATCGCTTTCATACTTTATGAATTACTATCTTATCCTCTATTTACTCAATAATTGTCATAAGTAATTCTCATCACAGTAATATTGGCTTAGTTCTCTAACCTTGAAATCACCATGGATTTCTACATAACTATTTTGTATTTTGACACAATCTTACATTATCTTTAACCAGATGATAAAATAGGTTGTTGTTGGGTATGAAATGAGTTATATGAGAAATGTGAGTGATTGAGAAGGATTTTATCCTTTGTTTAATCTAAGTTAGATATTTATGGGCCCCTTAACAATATAAACTGAGGAAAATGCATGGCCATGCTAAAGTAAATTGATAAAGAGTTATCATTCTTAGTCTATTTGGAATCAAGAAATAATATGATTGAATTCTATAAGGATGACATAATCTTTGCCTCATATTCAATCAAGATATCATATGACAAAAGGACTAGAATATTCACTATATATTAGGTTATGTCGGATTATTAACTTCACATGACTTGGGTAGTCCTAATGTCTTACTAGAGGCCACTTATGACTTGTAGGCCTACATAAAGATTTAAGGCTCACTACCAATTTCATGTGAACCTATAAGGTCACACACTTTGAATAAGCCCAACAATGAATATGGGTTTAACAAGCCCAAATAAGCTCTGTGAAAAAAATAAATAAAATATTTATTTATTTAAGGTAAAGGTTATCTTAAATAAATAGAAAATTATTTCTGATTTAATTTTAAATAAAATAAGAATAATAATAAGAGAGAAATTACCAAATGGTCATTTGGTAAGTGAAACCCTAATTTAGAGGTCTATAAATATGTTATATTCTTTAGGTTTCACTCACACTCATTATTCTACTACCAAATTCATTTTTCTCTCTTCTAGAAAATAAAAACACATAGTTCTTTTCATTCTTAATTTTTGAGAAATCAAAAGAAGGTGCTAGCACACAAACATTCATTTTCATTCAAAGGTTGTTCATGTGGACACTTGTGGAGGACGGATTCTTTTGGAGACATCTTAATCCGAACTGCCAAATTAAAAGATCGAGGTAAGGTGTTACTGGAGTAAACCTCCTCTCTCTCTTCTAGAAATCTTGCCCTTTTTGCATTTGTGGTAAGATTTTGAAAATCCTAGATTTAATCAATTAATTGAATTACTTGGATCCGAGTTTGGGTTTGTGATTAAAATTAAATTTTTTCACTGAGTATGGAATCATGAAACCCAATAGATCTGACCACCGATGATCAATATAAGGCATGGATACAATTATAACAGATAGAAAAAGATGAGTTCATTATAAATAAAAGGATAAGATAGTTGTAAATATCAAGTGCTCAAGGTATTCAACCAAAGAAAAGGAAACAAAATTAGTTTATGAATTAAGTCGTCATCTCCCTTTTGTTAGATAGAATTCCCTTTTTAGTTAAACAGTTTGTAATAAACACTTAACACAACATTTAATAGAAATTAAGGCAATATATTTTATTTAATTTAAGCACAATATGCATATTCATTTTGCTAATATCATATCTCATGTCGTTAGTTGGCTTGCCCTTGCAAGTTTTCTAACTAACCATTTTTCTCTCTCTCCTTTTACATGTCCTTTATTTTTGCCTAAACCACCTCTTTTAAGGTTTTCAATCTAGTAGGACTTTATTTTTTTATTTTTTACTTTTGGCTAATTTTTGCCTAAACAACCTCTTTTTGAGGTTTTGTCCCTAGCAAGACTTTACAAAAAGTACTTCTTAAACTTATCCAGGTTGATGGCTCTCTGAATTCATTTCCTTTTAAGTTTGGTATAATAGTGGCACCTTTTTGAAAATGACTTCTTCACTAGATATATACTCTCCCAATTTGGCTTCAACTTACCCTGCAAGTCAGTCATGATTGGCTTAGTGAGTTTTAGCACAAAATCCCCATCTCTAAGCTTTCTTGGTTTGATTTTCTTATTGTATGCCTGAGCAATTCTTTTTAATATAGTTGTGAGTGATATATAGCTTTCATCCTCTTCTCATCCAACAACGTTAACTATGCCAATTGGCTCGTCACCCACTACTACTCAAGAATTTTGGATTCTAAGAGAACTCTTAATGATCAAATCTTAACTTTTACTAGAAATACAACTTCACACACACATACCAAAGAATACTAAGTGATCCTAGTTGATGTCCTAGTAGTAGTCTTATATCCCCATAATGCAAATTACAAATAATCTGCCTAATGCCAATAATTCCCCATCATCTTACCCAGGATCTTCTTTACATTTTTTTTGTAGCTTCCATTACCCTATTTGCCTGTGGCCTATATGGAAATGACTTATGTTGCTCAATCGTGTATTCTTTTAACAATGCAATTGTCTCTGCCCAAAATTATTCACCATTATCAATGATAATATGATGAGGTAATCCATATTTGAAAATTATGTTCTTCTTGATGAACCTTGCCACTTGCTTTGAGCCGAAAATAGCATAAGACTTAGCTTCAACCCATTCGGAGAAATAATCAATTGCCACCATAATGTATCGATGATCATTTAATGCTCTCTCAGCCTTATCTCCCCTATAATATCAATTCCCCAAACTATGAATGGCCAAGGAGAAGTTATTCCTTGAAGCTCCATGGATAGTAAATGACTGACATCCCCATAAGCCTGACAATTATGGCATCTTTTTACGAACTTAATATAGTCTATTTCCATCGTCAGCTAGAAGTAATCTTGTCTAGCTATCTTCTTTGCCAAGATAGTCCCATTCATGCATGGTCCATATACTCCTTTATGCACTGCTTCTATAAGTTTCTAGACTTCACCTTTGTCAACACATCTAAGGTGAACCTGAGTTGGCATCCCTTTGTATAGTATCACATTGTAGTTAATGAATTGTCATGACAATATCCTCAAGGACATTCTTTCTTTCTTTATTATCAACATCCTTAGGGAATTGTCCTATTTCCAAATATTGCTGCAAATTATAGAACCAGGGCTTTTTACAAATATCAACTGACATCACCCTTATCTTTTTATAATAACGGTTTCAAGATCTTACTAAAATAAGGGGCTTGACATTTACTGGCTTTCCACTTTCCTATACTAATGCCAAAGTAGCTAAGGCATCAGCTAGTTTATTCTCATCTCAAGGTACGTGAACAAACTTACATTGGGTAAAAGATAACAAAGTAGTAGTCAAATAGCCTCAATATAGACACATATTATCTTCTTTTACTTTCCATTCTTTGGAAGCTTACTTTATAACCAACATAAAAGTCCTCATACACTGTCACATTTTTTGCCCCCATATTTTAAAGCACCTCCAACCCAAAAATATAGGCATCATATTCAACTTAATTGTTTATCAACTCAAACTCTAGTCTTTTTGCCATTGGGATCATCTCTCTTTTTTACATGATCTGAATTACACTAATGTCTACTCCTCTATTAATGATAGCTCCATCAAGTACATCTTCCATCCCTAGACCTCTATTACCTCCAAATGTTCATCTGGAAACTCTAGCTCCCACTCATGTTCATCATCTACTGGATTTTAAGCTAAAAAGTCTTCTATTAGCCTTCCTTTCACTACTTTCTTTGCTATATAGTTGATATCAAATTCGGTGAGCAAAACTAATCATCTTGTTAATTTTCCTATTAGCAAGGGTGTCTATTGGAGGTATTAAAGAGGGTTAAATTTTGAGATTGTCTGCACTTTGTAAGATTGAAAATAATACCGAAGTTTCTTAGTTTCCCAGATTATGGCTAAGCACATCTTCTCTACTAACTCATAGTTGGCTTCATATGGTAAAAATTTCTTGCTTAAGTAATACATTGCATGTTTGACTTTTCCTTCACCCTTTTGAGCCAGCATCATGCCTATTACTTCTTTCTCAATTGCCAGATAAAGAATTAAAGATTTACCTGGCTTCAATGGTTGTAAGACTGGTGGATTCATCAAATAATTTTTTATAGTTTCAAAAGTTTGTTGACACTTATCATCCCAGATCACTGGTTGATTCTTCTTTAGAAATTAAAAGATTAACTCACAGTAGTAGTTAACTTAGCTATGAACCTACTAATATAAGACAATTGCCCCATGAATCCTCTAAGTTCTTTTTCATATTTTGATGCAAGAATTTCCTTGATTTCTTTAACTTTGTCTGGGTCCACTTTTATCCCTTTCTGACCAATGATATGTCCTTATAGTTTCCCAAATGTTGCCCCAAAAAAACACCTCTTCAGGTTTCATCTAAGATTATACTTTTCAGCTCTCATAAGGAACTAGTCTAAGGCTTCAAAATGCCCTTCTCTAGTGGGAGATTTTACTATCATATCATCCACATAAACGTCTATCTCCTTGTGGATGATGTCGTGTAGTAGGGTTTTAGCCATCCTCTGATAAGTAGCCCATGCATTCTTTAATCTGAATAACATGACCAAGTAATAGTAAATACTCTATTCGGTAGTGAAAGATGTTTTCAGCTTGTCAATTACTGCCATCATGATCTGGTTGTATCCCAAAAACCATCCATGAAAGAATACATCACACTAGAAATCACACTATTAACAAGCGTGTTAATATGTGTTAGTAGAAAGTCATCTTTTGGACAAGATTTATTTAGATCTTTGTAGTCTATTCACATCCATGACTCTCCCATCTTTCTTGGGGACTAGAACTATATTCACTAACCATTAAGTGTCCTCTACTACCTCTAGGAACTTTGCTTTCAGTTGCTTCTCAACTTCTTCCTTAACCAAAAGAGCCCATTATGGCCTTAACCTCCTCTTCTTCTGCTTTATTGGTGATATATGAGGATATGTAAGGATCCTATATTCTAAAATCTCTTTATCAATTCCAGGCATATCCTCATAGCCTTAAGCAAATACTTTCTATCTTCTTATCAATGTTTCTTTCATTTTTTCTCTCTAATCATGAGTTAAATCAAAAGTAATCAATATATTTTTAAGGATATCATTTCTGGCTAAATTAAATGCTTTAGTTTTCATAGAATTAATATCAAACATATGCATAAAATGATCATCATAAACAGAATAACCATTAAGGAAACACATAACACAAATAAGCAAAGTCAAACTTTATTGCATTAACTTTAGAAAAGAACAAGTCATTAATTTCAAACAAGGTAGAAAGAGAAACATCAAGATCATTATAAAAAAGATCCATGATAGAATTTAGGACATAAGTCATCTCAAAATCCAACTCCTCGTTATGATCAATGCATCTTTTAACTCTAGAGCAACAATGACCTCCTCAATTTTTTCTTTAGCCAGTACTAACTCTTCTATAAGACTTTCTTTAGTGACAGTTTTTTTCACCCTATTCACATACTCAGCAAAGATCTTAAATCCTAGAATCACTTCCCCAGCCATCAAAAGAGGTTCAGTAATCCCTGTATATAGATAATAGGTTCCTTCTTTAGAAAACACATCCCAAAGCCCTCGTTTCCTAATTTTAAAGGTAGCCTTTTCTTCATCTTCAAAATCTTTAGACCCAGAATAACCAATCCTATACTTCAAAATAGGGACTTTCAGTTCTATGAACTTAAGAGGCCCATCCTGATCCTTTCTTAATCCTAAGTTAAACATAAACTTTATGTTCTTCATTATGCTCACAACTTTCTTGTCTAGTTCATCCTCATAAATCATGCAGACTTTGAAACTTGGGCTTATGGGAATCTCCTTAGGGGCTAGCTTAAAGCAGCAATAGTGGCCTCAGTTTCTATGGAGATCGTAATGACATTGCCTTTATACGAGAACTTTATCTTCTGATGGATGGTGGATGGCACACTACCCAAAGGATGAAACCATGACCTTCCTAGAAGGATAGCAAAAGTCACAAGAATGTCAATTATATATAGGTTGACCCCAAGCCTCAATAAGTCTAGTCTTGACCTATGCTTTGAATATTTCCTCAATTAGCCTCTTTATATCATCATAAGCTTTGATAATCACCTTAGAAGGCTTCAAGTCAACCATAATCAATCTCAACTTTGATAGAATCTTCAACGGACACACATTAATGGCAGAACCATTATCCATTATCATGCAATAAAATAGTTTCCCTTTCACCTCGACATTAATCAATAAGGCCTTGTGATGGTCCCTTCCTTCCAATGATAGATCAACATCAAAAAATGCAATAGCACCTTGGGGGGTCTCCATCAATGAACTAAGCATGTGCTTAGGAGTGCAGTTTGTACATATCTTCTTTTAATCTAAAGCTAGAACTATTGCTTCCCAATGGTCCCAAGAATGCATAAACAATTCCTAAACACTAGCAATAGTCTCTTATCTCTTCACTTCTCCTTTTGAACCCTTTTCCTTCTTCTTCAGTTCAAATTCGGCCAATTTAATTTCTTTTTCTTTCTTTTTAACTTTTCCAATTGATTGACTCTCCTTGTTCTCCTTATTTTCCCATAGGTCAATTTGTCCTCCCTCTTCATTATCAGAACTCTAAATATCCAAAACATTCACACTAAGCCCTAGAGGTTGCTCATTCTAATTTAAGTCTTTGGGTTCACATTTTAGTAAGCTAGGTGCAGTATCAACAAAAGAGCTTAAGACTTGCTTCTGTGTTAAACTCATGTTGATCATAAGAATGGGTCGTTTAGTAGCAGAACATTAATTATTTGGTTTTCAAGTTTCAGGGTTGGTGATTTTGCCTGAGTCAATTAGGTCTTGAATTTTATACTTTAGTCGGGTGCAGAAATTAGTATCATATCCAATGGCTTGGTGGTATTTGTAATAGAATTTTAGGTTGGCATTTGGTAAGGGTGGTCGTTAGGGTAAAGGTTGTAAAAGGTTCTTCTCCATTAGTTTCTCTAGAATTTTTTATATGGGCCTACCCAAGTTAGAAAACCTCTGAGGCTATCTAATAGCATTAATCTGCACATTACTACTTGGTTGTCTGATAGCACTAATTTGCACATTGCTACTTGAGCCAATTGCTTCTTTGCCCGTAAATCTCCCACTAAAGAATTTATTCTCTTAGGCCAAGTTAGATTCTTTTTACACCTTAAATCTATACAAGTCTTTAAAATTCTAAATTCTAAGATCCTTTAGCTTTTTAGAAAGTGGAAGGACACATCCTTCCATTACTATTACTAGCTAATCAGCCTCGGTAAGTCTATGTTTTATCTGTGCCAATTTTTCTCTCCATCTAGTCAAGTAATGAGCAAAGGATTCATTGAAACCGTTGCTTAGTGTTCTATAAGTCTCTCAGAGATACATCCATTTAGGTGTTTAAACCATATTGCTTTACAAAAGCAGCATATAATTCTTTCCAATCACTTTACACGTGTGATTCCAAGGCATAATACCAACGGATATGAGCCCTTCTAGATAAAGGAAATTGTTTCACAATATATGCCTTAGTCAAGTTAGTTGTTTTCATGTGAGCCATATACTACTTTAAATAAAAAAAATATCATTGGTGCCAGTGTATTTCTTCATAAAAAAAATTTAAACTTTTGGGCAAAGGATCATCATCTCCATCTAAATTTAGGTCAACATAATCCATTGGGGCATCAATCCCTTTTTCTTTCATCATCATTTGTACTTAAGCCATAGCTTTGGTAATATCCTTAGCCCAATCGGTCTTTTCTATATTCTTAAAGAGATTCATATTCTATCGGGCCACTAGTTCGGCTACCAAAGTCTCAATGTCATCTTCCACTTGTTGCCTTGCAGGAATTTTGACTTTGAGATTTAAAGGTGGTGGTTGTTGTGTTGGTGGTTACTGTTTAGCTTGTCCCATCATATATGTCATCATCTCCCACATAATTGAACAACTTTGTTTGGCTATCTTCGCTTTAACTGTTCTTTGAAAGCTTCAGGATTGAAACCACCTACCATCATTGTTTTCTTAGGAGTTCTAACTAAACAACTAGTGCCATATTGTGTCCATGTCAAAAAGTGTCATAGATCTATATTCGCAACCACCATTAGTTAGAATTTAAGCATGATATATATGCATGATATGCAGGTTCATTTCATTTTATTTTATTATTTAAAGAGAAGATAAAGAAACACATGATCTATCTACACATAGCAAAACACAATTATAGAAGCACAAACTCCACCCTTGTTTCTCCCACTCACGTGTTCAATAGTGAGTCTCTTTTCTTAAAATTTTTAGTCTGGGCCTTAATCATCAACAGGGGATGGTAAAATCAACATACATATGAAAGCTCTCAAGACGGTTTAAATAAGTAGTGAATTCCTTATATAAATCCAAAGTCCATTCTTAATGGGCCAAAATTTAGATTTAAAGGTCCAACTTGTCATGGTCCATAGGGTAAAATAAGCATAAAAGGCCCATCCTGACAAAGTCCATTTAGAATGGGCTTTTATTTTGAAAATCCATTATATGGCATAAAACACATACATTTAGGAAAAAACCTAACGGAAGTTATTAAGTCATTACATGAGCTTGAGTCTTGAGAAAATAGGCTTTAGCTCCCACAGCGATATACCTCCATTATGTCTCCCTACTTAAGGGTCTATATGACATGGATAAGTATGTTCTGTGAATGATAATAATCAAATACTTCACCACTAGGTTTGAGTGAAACACATGCAGCAAAGCAATGACCTTTATTGGCTATTTCAGGATTGAAGTGCTCAATGTGTGAAAATGTGTAGTGAATGCAACAAAATACAAAAAAAAATAAAAGAATAATAAAAAATGATAAAATACAAAACACTAAAATCAGTTTCTCTATTCCCTAGTGGAGTCACCATTGTAAGAGGTAGCGTTTAGCGCACACCCAAGTGTTTGGCAACCACGACACTGTGTGAGCAAAAGTATCACAACCCAAACCGTGAGTCATGACCAGCGCTAGGGAATGGGAATTCTTTCGAATCCGAGACCCGTAA
This sequence comes from Mallotus nudiflorus, assembly GCA_947683625.1. Lineage (NCBI taxonomy): Eukaryota > Viridiplantae > Streptophyta > Magnoliopsida > Malpighiales > Euphorbiaceae > Mallotus > Mallotus nudiflorus. The sequence continues at coordinate 265,271 of CANTUR010001056.1, forward strand.
CAAGCCTTAAAGATAAAAGCATGCAATAATAAATAAAATATGCACCATAATTAAATCTTAAACCAATATAAAAAAAATAACTTCTGTCATATCATAAAATAAAATATATAATATAATATTCAGAGAAAGGTCTCTGAAATTACATCCAACATACAGTAAATACAAAATACAACTCACTACTGCAATTTTCTAGAGTATAATAAAATTAAGTAAGTAGTTTACACAAAATAGTCGGGGCTATAGAAGTCCGGTGGATGGGCCTACAACTAAGGTCTAAAGAAGAAGAGTCTCCTGTAAAAATCACAAATGAGGGGAGTCAGACCTCACTAAGTGAATTGTCATATTATATATACATGCATCTCCTAATGTCATAAGCAATCAATCATCCATTTATAATAAATATATATACAAGCATTTCACATAGTTACTGAAATCACTTTACATAAGAATGCTAAAAAACATTATTTTATTAAACGTTCAAATAGAATCCTATTTAGAATCGCAACCTCAATCAACAATAACTCTCTAGCCATACAGGCTCACTTAATTCTAAATTAATTCACTTATTCCATTATGGACAGTAGACTGGCCCCGAGACACTAAGTCAACCGAGCTCTAGCAGTCTCACTGTCAGTGTGATTGGCCCCGAGACACTAGGTCAACCGAGCTCCAGCAACCACACTATTTAATCACATCAAATCTCAAATCAATCAATCATATATCATCAAATATTTCAAGTGATTCTCACTCAAATCTAAATATATTGCACCGGTACATGCACGGTCCTAGTGCTGCCCACTAGGTAGTACATTCTATCGATATCCTTCATTTAAATAAAACATTCATACGGGAAAATAAATAATGCATAATAATAAAATAATAATAAAATAAACCATGTATATACCAAAAATATACCTAAAATAAAATAAGTATATTTCAAGTATATATATGTTAAATAAATTCAATTCAACCATAAAATATGCCAAATATAAACCAATAATATACTAAAGACATTTTAAGTATAAATCAAAAATATAACATGCATTTATTTTGCAATATATCAAAAATATACTGAAAATATACCTAACATATACTAAACATTTTAATGAAATATAAATACAAATCAAAACATGTATATTTAAAACATGCATCCTAAATGCAATGTATACATAAAAAAATAACTCATAAGTTTACGCTCCTCGAGCTAGATCGACGGGCCCGGTCCATTAGCTCTCGGTCTCGGCACAATTAGAAAATAAAATAATAATAACAAAATCAAAATAAATCTAACCTAAACTTCTAAAGAGACTTAATCTAAGAATACGAAACTTAGACAAAATTCGAAAACTCAAGATCGATGAGATGTCACGTTTTACGAGAATTCTACCAAAAATTTGGCAGAGCTTCCTCTGTAAAATGGACATCCCTCTACTAAAAAGTAGAGTCAATCTTGCAAGAAAACACACTTCTAATCACAAAATACATAACACCTTCGGCTGGAACTCCGAACTACACAATTCCCAATCGAAGTCCACAATTCCTCCAAAAATCAAATGATATAGTAAATACATTAAAAATCAATAAGTTCCACAAATATCCTCATGATGTCAAATATGGCATATTTAAACATAAAAAAAAACTCACTATAATTATTTTACAATAATTAAATTAAAAAATCCCAAAATAATAATATAATATTATTAAAAATTCAATTTCTCAACAATTCAATATTAAATAATAAAAATTCACTTTTATATTTTCAATAGCTTAAATAGCATAAATATACATTAAAAGTTATTAAAATCCGTTTGTTTACCAATTTAGTAAATAATATATTATTTGAAAATAATTTTCAAAACTTAGTATTAATTAGTTAAAAAATAGTAAATAATTTATAAAAATCATTTTATTAATTTAAATAATTATAAAAACATTTAAAACATAATATTTAACTATAATTTTCACAAAAAGTCACAATAACACAATAATTTCAACATACACAAAATACAAAATAATTTCCTCAAAAAATATATAAAATCATTAAAATTATTTTATCAACAACATTATTCTAATATCAACTAAAACACATAATTAAAGATTATTTCAACAAAAATACAAATATAACTTAATATTCCAATATATCCATAAGATAAAAATATTATTAAAAATTACATAATATTCCCAAAAATTATTTTCTCAACAATAAAATTAATAACAATATATAATAACACCAAATCAACCAAATTTATAATTTAAATAATTAATTTATGAAAATTCAATAAATAATAATAAAATAACAAAAATTAAAACAAAAATATTTCTAGGAAGATCAAGCTACTAGGATCAACATTTGTAAAGGGAGTTTACTTAAATCAACCTAAAAAATCAAAACTCTAATAGCTCAAAACCGAAAATCAAAGAAAACTCACAAACGATTGGATTCAAGCTTGAAAGGAGCTTGGAACAAGGACCACCAGAGCTAGAGGAGTCGAACGGCACTAGCGGAACTTGATTTGGTGGCTAGAAAAGTGATCGACGATGAGGAGCTCACCTTGTTGCCGCTGTAAATTCTAGGCGTTTCGACTTGCTACTGACTATCGAACGTCATCAGGGAGGAAGAGTGAAGAAGGAGGAAGAGATTGGCGACGGCTAAGGGCAGAGAGAAGCAGTCCAGCATGAAGAACGGGGAGGCACAGTGAAGGTAAAAGGCTCGGGTTGGTGCGCGGGGAAGGAAGGAGGTGATCCTGTTTTTGATATTTGTATATATATATATATATACACACACACACACACTAACAATAATAAACATAATATTTAATAATGGATAATAATAATATTAATAATACTAATGAAATGGTTTAATAATAATACAAATTAATACAAACAATAATAGAAATAATAATGCACTAAAATTAATATTATTAAAATAATACTATCTGAAAAATAACGATCAACAATGTAAATTAAATGTTTAAAATAATAAGTTTCAAACTAATAAATATTTACATAGAAAATATATTTTATCTTAAAATAATAATTATTAATCATAAATAATAAAATAAATAAATATAACTTTTGAATTTTTTATTAACATTGCATATCTCAATTTATATTTAAATAATTTAAAATTAAGGGTTCTTACAGTCTCCCCTCCTTATAGGAATTCGTCCTGGAATTCAAAGAAAAGAATAATTACAAGCATCAATGATGAAAGAGATATGGGTAAGAACGTCGCATCTCAACTTCAATCTCCCAGGTATGCTCTTCTACTTTGTTGCTTAGCCATAACACCTTGACCATCAGAATCTGCTTCGAACGTAATTGTCAAACTTGATAGTCTACGATTGCAACAGGTTCTTCCACAAACGTCAAGTCTTCATTCACTTCCATGCTATCAGGCTGCAACACGTTTGAAGGGTCTGAAATATACTTCCTCAGCATTGAGTTATGGAACACTAGATACACTTGAGAAAAACTCGAAGGCAAAGCAAATCGATATGCAACAATGCCCACTATCTCTAGAATATCAAACAGTCGAATATACCTCGATGCTAGCTTACCCTTCTTACCAAATCTCATCACACCCTTCATCGGAGACACCTTCAAGAACACATAGTCTCCTACTTGGAATTTCAAATTTTTGTGTCTCGGATCTGCATAGCTCTTTTGCCTACTAACTGCAGTCTCTAGTCTCCTCTTAATCACAATAACCTTCTCTACAAACATCTTGAACCATCTTATGTTTAGTCAATGCTCTCTCCCCAATCTCATCCCAACTCAAAGGGGATCCACACTTCCTTCCATACAAAGCCTCATATGGTGCCATCTCAATACTGCTATGGTAGTTGCTATTATAAGTGAACTCCATAAGCGGCAAATGATCATCCCAGCTACCTCCCAGATCCAAAACACACATCCTCAATATATCTTCCAATGTCTGGATTGTCCTCTCAGACTGACCATCCTGTCTAAGGATGAAAAGTAATACTAAAATCTAACCTGGTGCCCATCGCTTCTTGCAACTTCTATAAAAAATGAGAGGTAAACACTAAACCTCTATCAGAAACAATGGACACAGGTACTTTGTGAAGGCACACAATATGCTTAACGTATAACTTTGCCAATCTGGCTACAAAATAAGTGGCTTTCATAAGCAAGAAATATGAAGACTTGGTCAACCTATCCACAATCACCCAGATGGAATCGTATCCATCATTGGAATGAGGTAAACCAACCATAAAATCCATAGCAATCCTTTCCCACTTCCACTCAAGAATAGGAAGATACTGAAGCTTCGTAGAAGGCTTCTGATGTTTAGCTTTCACCTGCTGACACGTCAAACACTTAGCAACATAATCAGCTATATTCTTCTTTAATCCATCCCTCCAGTACAAGTCTCTGATACTATGATACATTTTAGTAACACCTGGATTTACGCTGTAGAATGTGCTTCCTCAAGGATCTTTTCTCTCAAATTATCCACATCAGGAACACATAATCTACCACTGATCCAATAAACACCTTCATTATCAAGTGTGAAATCAGTGAACTTCCCTGCTCGAACATTCTCTACAAGCTCTTCTAGAATAGGATCTCGACCTTGAGCTGCCTTAATCCTATCTCTCAACACAGATTGAACCTTAAACTGATCCACCAACTGATGCAACTCTTGGATTAACGATCCCCTCTCCACATCATATGAGCAAGACTACCCGAGGACTTCCTACTCAAGGCATCTGCTACTACATTAGCCTTGCTTAGATGATAAAGGATCTTACAGTCATAATCTTTAAGCAGTTTTAACCATCTCCTCTGCCTCAAATTCATATCTCTCTGCTGAAAAATGTACTTAAGGCCCTTGTGATCAGTGAAAATCTCATAAGTCACCCCCCCCCCCCCGAGAGCAAAGATCACTACAGCCATCTCTAAGTCATAGGTAGAATAATTTTGTTCATTCTTCTTTAAATGCCTCAAAGCATAAGCTATCACCCTACCATTCTGCATCAACACACAACTTAAGCCAACTATAGAGGCATCACAATGCACCGTGAACTTATCTAATCCATTAGGCAAAGCCAAAACTAGAGCTGTGGTCAATTTCTCGTTCAACAACTGGAAACTATTATCACAAGCATCTGACCACTCAAACTTCATATTCTTAAGTCAACCAAGTCATAGGAGCTATAATTCTGGAAAAATCATGTGCAAACCTCTTATAATACCCAGTTAAACCCAAAAAACTTTGAATCTCTATAACTGTAATTGGTCCAGGCCAATCAGACATTGCCTCAATCTTCTGTGGATCAACCTGGATACCATCTTTAGACACCATATGTCTAAGGAATGTAATACTCTCCAACCAGAAATCACACTTTGAGAATTTAGCATAAAGCTTGTGTTCTTTCAGTGTCTGCAGTACAGACCTTAAGTGATATACATGCTCCTCTATACTCTTCGAATACTCCAGTATATCATCAATGAAGACTACCATAAACTGATCCAGAAATGATTTGAATACCCTATTCATCAAATCCATGAAAGTTGTTGGTGCATTAGTCAAGCCAAATGACATTTCCAGAAACTCATAGTGGTCATAACGAGTGCCGAATGCCATTTTAGGAACATCGGCTTCACTTATCCACAACTGATGATAACCCGACCTCAAATCAATCTTAGAAAAGAACTGTGCACCCTGAAGCTGATCAAACAAATCATCAATCCTTGGGAGAGGATACTTGTTCTTCACTGTCACCTTATTCAGCTCTCTGTAGTCAATGCATAGTCTTAAGGTACTATCCTTCTTCCTCACAAACAAGATTTGTGCACCCTAAGGAGAAACACTAGGTATAATAAAACCCTTATCCAGTAATTCTTGCAACTGCTCCTTCAAATCTTTCAACTCTACAGGAGCCATTCTGTAGGGTGGCATCAAAATAGGGGTCATGCCTGGAACCACATCTATACAAAACTCAATCTCTCTGTTAGGTGGCAAACCGAGCAACTCCTCAAGAAAAAAATCAGAAAACTCAAAAGCAATAGGAACATCTGTGATTGACAACTTCTCCACTGAAGTATCCCTGACTAATGCCAAATAACCCTGATAACCCTTCCTTGGTATCTTCATAGTTGTGATAGTGAAGATGAGATCCTAAGGTGCAGAACTCTTATCACCTATAAACTTAAACTCTTCTTCATCAGGAGTTCTGAAAATCACCTCTTTACTTCAACAATCCACAATGGCATAGTGCTAAGATAACCAATTCATACTAAGGATAACATCAAATTCCATCACATCCAATAACACTAAGTCTGCGAGCAATTCTCTACCTCCAATGAAAATTGGACAACCAGAAAGAACAACATCGGTGTCCAAAGAATCACTTAAAGGAGTGGCGACAGACAAAGGAAAAGCCATCCTCAAAGCTTGCCAATAAGATTTTAAAGCAAACACAGGAAATACAAAGGAATGTGTGACCCCGAATCAAATAAAACCCAAGCATCTAGATAATAAATAGGAATAATACCTGCCACGACAACATTAGATGCCTGAGCATCCTACTGAGTGAGATGGAAAACTCTGGCCTGACCTCGACCTCCATGTTGACTGTAAAAGCCTGACCAAGACCTTTGGCACCTCTACCATGTCTCTACCAAGTAAAAATCTGAGTCAAACTTGGTTGCTAAGCTGGAGGTAATTGAAAAGGACCTGGTGTTGCACTAACGATCGACCACTACTATTGCTAGAAGCACCTGACCTAAATCTGATCGATCTACATTAACCCCCATAGCCATGTCTACTACTCTTGTGCACTCTCTGCTGCTGTCTCTGGCTCTACTTTGTTGGGCCTCTCTGCTGACTACTCAAACCAATATGAAAGCTTGAATGAGGACTAGTCTGAAATCCTCCTGACTGAGTGTCCAACTAGTAATAATCAGGCATAACTCCTTGCTTGATTAGCCTCATCTCAATCTCTTTGGCCAACTCTATCACTGACTCCAGAGTAAGGCCCATTGTAGGCATCCTAGCAAAACTAGAACCCAAACCAGTAATATATATGGTGACCATGAAATACTGATCTTGCATCAGATCCTCTACATATCTATCGAGTTTAAGAAACTCTCTGATGTAGTCCTCGACATATCTATCATCTCTGGAAATACTCATCAATCTGAGTCTGTAACTTATATGAAATGGCTCTAGGCAGAATCTCCTCATAAATCGCTCTCTGAACTGCACCCAGGTCATGGTAGTCATGTATGGCTGAATCATTTGAATAAACCAATCTAGGGCTGGTCCCTCTACTAATAACTCTACGATCATGATCCGTTGGTACTCGGTGTGAGCAGTTCAAGTCCTCATCTTAATCATATGTAGAAAATCCAATAGATCTGATGTCCCATCGAAAGCTATCCAACCAACTATAGCATAGAACGGTGCTGCCTCAGGGTCAGACATACCCTGCTGATAGATAGGCTGAATTGGTGGTGCAACAGGAGGTATAGGAGCTTCCTCGTATTAGGCTTTATAGGTTCCTCATCCTGTAGCTCATGCTACCTACGGTGACCTATCACTCCTCGAGGTCTACCTCTACCTCGACCTTTGCACTTCACTGGTGAGTCAGGAGGTAAAACCTCATCCTAAAAGGACTTATCATCCTCGGCCTGAATGACCGAAAGAGCAACATGCACTCGTCTCCTCATTCTAAAAAGACAAATAAAAAGATTTAAACAAAGCAGATAACTAATGGTTATGCAAAAAACTAAATCAAGGAAAACTTATCAAAGACATACTCAAACCTAATTAACTGCAGTAGTTTCAAAGAAAACATGACTCTGAAGACCTAGGGCCACAACTCTAACAACCTAGGCCCTGATATAAACTTCGCTCTGATACCAACTTTGTCATAACCCAAACCGAGAGTCATGATCGGTGCTAGGGAACGAGAATTCTTTTGAATCTGAGACCTGTAACAAGCCTTAAAGATAAAAGCATGCAATAATAAATAAAATATGCACCATAATTAAATCTTAAACCAATATAAAAAAAATTTTTGTCATATCATGAAATAAAATATATAATACAATATTCAGAGAAAGGTCTCTAAAATTACATCCAACATACAGTAAATATAAAATACAAACTCACTACTGCAGTTTTCTATAGTACAATAAAATTAAGTAGTTTATATAAAATAGACAAGGTTGAAGAAGACTAACGGATGGGCATACTACTAAGGTCTAAAGAAAAAGAGTCTCCTGTAAAAATCACAACTAAGGGGAATCAGACCTCACTGAGTGAATTCTCATATTATATATACATGCATCTCCTAATGTCATAAGCAATCAATCATCCATATATAATAAATATATATATAAGCATTTCACATACATGCTGAAATCACTTTACATAAGAATGCTGAAAAACATTATTTTATTGAAGGATCAAATAAAACCCTATTTAGAATTGCAACCTCAATCAATAATAACTCTCTAGCCATACAGGCTCACTTAATTCCAAATTAATTCACTTATTCCATTATAGACAGTAGACTGGCCCCGAGACACTAAGTCAACCAAGCTCCAGCAGTCTCACTGTTAGTGTGATTGGCCCCGAGACATTAGGTTAACTGAGCTCCAGCAACCACACTATTCAATCATATCAAATCTCAAATCAATCAATCATGCATCATCAAATATCTCAAGCGATTCTCACTCAACACTAAATATATCGCATCGGTACGTATACAATCCTAGTGTTGCCCACTAGGTAGCATGTTCTATCAATATCCTTCATTTAAATAAAACATTCATACGGAAAAATAAATCATTCATAATAACATTCGTAATAATATAATAAACCATATATATACCAGAAATATACCTAAAATAAACTAAGTATATTTCAAGTATATATATGTTAAATAAATTCAATTCAACCATAAAATATGCCAAATATAAACTAATAATATACTAAAGACATTTTAAGTATAAATAAAAAATATAACATGCATTTATTTTGTAATATATAAAAAATATACTAAAAATATGCCTAATATATACTAAACATTTTAATGAAACAATTATGAATAAATACAAATCAAAACATTTATATTTAAAACATGCATCCTAAATACAATGCACACATAAAATAACAACTCACAAGTTTGTGCTCCTCGAGACTGGTTCGACGGGTTCGGTCCACTAGGCATCGGTCTCGACATAACTAGAAAATAAAATAATAATAACAAAATCATAATAAATCTAATTTAAACTTCTAAAAAGACTTGATCTAGGAATACAAAACTCAGACAAAATCTGAAAACTCAGGATCGTCACGATGTCACGTTTTACGAGAATTCTATCAAAAATTCAGTACAGTTTCATTTATAAAACGGACATCTCTCTACTAAAAGGTAGAGCCGATCCTGTAAGAAAATGCACTTGTAATCACTGAATACACAACACCTTCGTTTAGGACCCCGAACTACACAATTTCCAACCGAAATCCACAATTCCACCAAAAATCAAATAATATAGTAAATACATTAAAAATCAATAAATTCCACAAATATACTCAAAATATCAAAATATAACATATTTAAACATCAAAACACTCAATATAATTATTTCACAATAATTAAATAAAAAAATCCCAAAATAATAATATAATATTATTAAAAATTCAATTTCTCAATAATTCAATATTAAATAGTAAAAATTCACTTTTATATTTTCAATAGCTTAAATAGCATAAATATATATTAAAAGTTATTAAAATCCATTTGTTTAACAATTTAGTAAATAATATATTATTTGAAAATAATTTTCTAAAATTAGTATTAATTAGTTAAAAATAGTAAATAATTTATAAAAATAATTTTATTACCTTAAATAATTATAAAACCATTTAAAACATAATATTTAACTATAATTTTCACAAAAACTCACAATTACACAATAATTTCAAAATACACATAATACAAAATAATTTCCTTAAAAATTATATAAAATCATTAAAATTATTCTATCAACATATATTATTCTAATATCAACTAAAACACATAATTAAACATTATTCAACAAAAATACAAATATAACTTAATATTCCAATATATCCATAATATAAAAATATTATTAAAAATTACATAATATTCACAAAAATTATTTTCTAACCACTAAAATTAATAACAATATATAATAACACCAAATCAACCAAATTTATAATTTAAATAATTAATTTACAAAAATTCAATAAATAATAATAAAATAACAAAAAATTCACCAAAATACAAATAAATTCCAAAATTAAAAATATATATATATTTCTAGGAAGATCAAGCTATTAAGATCAACATTTGTAAAGGGAGCTTACTTAAATCAACCTAAAAAAAATAAAATCCCTAATAGCTCAAAACCAAAAATCAAAGAAAACTCACAAATGATCGAATTCAAGCTTGAAAGGAGCTTGGAACAAGGACCACCAAAGCTAGAGGAGTCGAACGGCACCGGCGGAACTTGATTTGGTGGCTAGAAAAGTGATCGATGGTAAGGAGCTCACCTTGCTGCCGCTGCAAATTCTGGGCATTCCAATGAGCTGCTGACTGTCAAACGTCGTCGAGGAGGAAGAGGGAAGAAGGAGGAAGAGATTGGCGACAACTAGTGGCGGTAAGAGGCAATCCAACATGAAGAACAAGGAGGCACAGTGAAGGTAAGGGGCTCGGGTTGGTGAGCGGGGAAGGAAGGAGGTGATCCTATTTTATATATATATATATATATATATATATATATATATATATATATATATATATATTTATTTATTTATTTATTTATTTATTTATTTATTTATTTATTTGTGGTGGAGGTTGATTTAAGATAAAGTATTATTATAATATAAAGTTTTGTATATATATATATATATATAGACACACACACACAAACAATAATAAACATAATATTTAACAATGGATAATATTAATAATATTAATAATACTAATGAAGTGGTTTAATAATTATACAAATAATGTAAATTAATAAAAAATAATAATAGAAATAATAATGCACTAAAATTAATATTATTAAAATAATACTATCCAAAAAATAATAATTAATAATGTAAATTAAATGTTTAAAATAATAAGTTTCAAAATAAAAAATATTTATGTAGAAAATATATTTTATCTTAAAATGATAATTATTAATCACAAATAATAAAATAAATAAATATAATTTTTGAATTTAACACTGCATATCTCAATTTATATTTAAATAATTTAAAATTAAGGGTTATTATAAAGAGGCCCACTAGAAAATACAAAATAGGCTTAAAACCTAAATTACAGGAGTCACCACACAGATAAAAGCTAGGACACAATATATGACAACTGGATTCCACGAAACTTCCCAAAAGTCATTATAAGAGGTTCAAAAACTGGGTATAGGCTTTTGACATGCCCATCTAACCTTGCGGTTGGCCTCTATTTGTGTTTTGTATTTTATTACTTTTAATTATTCAATTATTTCCTTATTAACATGCAAATTGTAATTTCATCCAACCAATTATTAGATTTTAGGTTCAGGTCCGAGTTTGCACATTAATTCAATTTCATGCATTATACATCTTAACATTCACCACAAGTAATCACTAAATAATACATTCAAACAAAGTCAAGGAAGGGATTAAGGATTACAACACTTTGCATAAAGTAACAATAAAATAAACCAAAAATAAACTAGTTACAACATAAGTAAATCCATAAGAAAATTAGGGAAATTAAATATCAATGATAGAAATCATCCTAAAATTCCTACAGCAAACAAAATGTTAATTCCCATAGTTAGAAATACTACAAAAGAAATAATGAGATTAAATTATATATTAAATGAATATAAGTATATAAACATAAATAAAAAAGAAAATGGGCATGCAAATACTAAGTTGAACAATACAGTGTAATAATCATATAAATATTGAAGCATAATAATGTGGAGATGCACAAAAGAAGGCTAACTATATGAAATGAACATGAAGAATGAAGACAACTACATAAAACTCTATCACTGTGGCGGTGCCTCATCAATGAGGCATCACCTCTATGCATGGAGGCGATATGAGATCGCCTCAACATAAAGAGACAATACCTCTTCAAAGAGGCATCACCTGCTTGACATGCATAGAGACAACAAAAAATTTACTTCAATCTTAAGGCCAAATCATATGCAAATAACTAAAGACTTGTAACTATACTTAATGGTTTAAATGATCATGTAATAAACATAGCATGGGGCAAATAATGGATCCAAGAAATAAACAAGCAAGTAAATAAACAAGATCCTTATGAAAATATATAACTCAATATTCAAGAAGGATGAAATTATTATTGTTTTATGAGCTCTTTTTCAAAGTAATTAGCCCTCAGAGGTTGTCTTTGATACAAAGCTTCACTTGGATGTAATATTTTCTCCTTCCTCCTCTAAGAAGAATGAACCTTTTGGCTTGGTTTTTTCCTTTTCTTCAAAACCCCCTTCTTTTTTTTCAAGCTCTCTCTTCTTCTCTTTTTTTATTGCTAATGGTTACTCCTCCCTTTTTTTCTCTCTCCAATATCCCCTTTTTAAGCCCCCTATGCTTAGACAAGACATTCACTTTTTCATTCCCCATCATTACTCTTTTTTCCTTACTTAAAAAGTCTCATTTTCACACCACATTCAGGCCTGTAAAAGTGTAGGGCCCACCCACCAGACCACTAATGTCACTTTGGCATTTAATGCAAATGCAAGTAGCTGGTGAAGAGGCAGCGCCTCTTCGATGAGGCATCGCCTTATCCCATAGAGGCGGCACCTCTTTGATGAGGCAGTGCCTTATCCCATAGAGGCAATGCCTCATCATTGAGGTGTTGCCTTATTGGCCCTGACCCAGAATTAGGCCTTTAGGGAAGAATGGGCTTTAGCTCTATAGGGATAGAAATTGGGCTTTTTAAGTCCATTTTCAAGGAGATTTTGGGATTCTTTTCCATTAAATTTTTGCACATTCTCATCATTGGGCTTTATTACAGGCTAATCAAATTGAGCATCTACAGTTCACCCCTTATTTTGGGCCGATTGAACTAGGTGTCTACACTACCATTCTCACCACTCACTTTTTGGTATTTTTACTATGGCAAAGGATTGCAACATTCAAAAAATGCATAATTTATAACATGGAATTTAATAATTAGGAGTGCTATTTAGTTCCTTGATGGATTAGGTTTCAATTTAATGAGCTTCTAATTTAGGACCTAAAGGGTTAGGGTAAGCTAGACTTATTATCTGACAAACAAATTCAGCCCTTTGACTCAAGAGGCTTATCTTTATCTTTTTTTTAATTGATGTTGTGTGTTGCTATTCTAGCAAGCAAACACTTCAAATCTAATTGACTCCATATTCATATTCAAACAAAAAGTTATTTTTTCACCAATGGGAAATAAGGTAAAAAGCTATAGACTGGACAACATTGTTGTCTTCTGGTTTGGACTATTGATTAAAAACCTACAACATAAACATTTTTTTCTACAAGTTAAAGAGAAAGTAGGTTTGTTGCTTAAAAAATAAAATTCCCAAATTCAAAGTTATAAGAACTCTAATTATAAAATGCCCATAAAATCAATGTAAAAAAAATCTCAACAATAAAAACAGTTCTAATCATGGCTCTATATCACTTGTTTAGTGCTATACATAAACCGTAAGATGTCAACAGAATTATTATTAGAAATAATTATGTCCAACACTTTTACTTTGTTGTCTATATATCCTTAGTTAAAGTTGTTATCATGGTTCTGAATTTCTTTGAACACTTTTGTAGTGTCCTCAATTATCATAGCTTAGGAGTAGCTAGAACAAAACTATTTCCAATTCCATGTGTAGGCAGACTTAACAATGTGATCCAATTTCATGTTTTCTTGCTCATTTTTTAGGCGGCTGGACTTGTCCTATTTAGAAGAATCATTTGAGGCCAATGTTTATAACTATGCAAAATTAATTCAAAGTTATAGGAAGTAATCTCGGCTTCAAGATGCTCAAAGCACTATCTTATCTATGAAGAAAAAAGGGTTTGTGGCTGATCAGGTACCATTATTGACATGTACAGCACGTCTAGCAATCTAAAGCAGGCAAAGAAAACTTTTAAAGAGATCAAGTTGCTCAACCACACATTGGATAAATGAGCATATGATTCAATGATCATGGCCTACGTTAGAGCTGGAATTCCTGATAAACGAGAGGTTTTGCTCAGATAAATGGATGCTCAAGGAATTTATGCAAGAAGTGAAGTTTACAAGGCATTGTTAAAAGCATATTCGATGGTGGGTCATGCTGATAGAGCTCAAAGAGTGTTCATTGCAATTCAATTTGCAGCTATTCCTCCAGATGCCAAAGTGTGTGGACTCCTTATAAATGCTTACCTAATGTTTGGCCAAAGTCAAAAGGCTTGCATTACATTTAAGAATATAAGGAAGGCTAGTATTGAACCAAATGATAAATGTATAGCCTTAGTGTTGGCTGTATATGAGAAGGAAAACAACCTCATTAGAGCATTAAACTTACTAATGATTTTGGAGGGTAAAGGGATTATGATTGGTAAAGAAGCTTCAGAAATGCTAGGCATATGGTTTAGAAAATTAAGAGTGGTGAATGAAGTGAAGCTTGTCTTGAGTGAATATGCAACAAAGGAAGTCAGTTGCATAATTTCCCCATTATAAAATCCTCTCCAAATCCTAGTTGGCCCCAGTGGCAGTGCTAGTTCTCCCGTATACATTTGGCTCCTAATGATTCCTAAGGATATGGAATAATAGAGGAAACATAGAAAACTAGGTCAGGGTATCGAAATTATCCTTAACATGTTAAGGGGTTTCTCATTTCTAAATAAATTCCCTATGTTTAACCATTTCTGTAATTTCTCGCAAATGTTAACCAACATCACTTTTTCATTACTAAATTATTACTAGTATATATGAAACTTACGTCTTCAACATTTTTCTCCAAGAAATATTTCTACAACATTATAGCTCCCATTCTCACCACTCACTCTTTTTAGTATTTTACTGTGGCAAAGTATTGCAACATTCAAAAGATGCATAATTTATAACATGGAATTTAATAGTGCTCTGAAAAACTTTTAATCATTTAGGAGTGCTATTTAGTTCCTTGATGGATTGGGTTCAATTTAACAAGCTTGTAATTTAGGACCCAGAGGGCTAAGGTAAGCTGGACTTATTATTTGATAAATAAATTTAGGCCTTTGACTGGAGAGGCTAATCTTTTATCTTTTTTATTAATGTTGTGTGTTGCTATACTGGCAAACAAACACTTCAAATCTAATTAACTCGATATTCATATTCAAACATATGTTGTTTTTTCACCAATAGGAAGCAGGGTAAGAAGCTATAGATTGGACTACATTATTGCCTTTTGGTTTGGTTCTACAAGAGATTGTTAAATTAAATATCAAATCCTAAAAAATAATTGGTGGGGACAAGATCTATTTTTTGGCTGTTGAATATAAAATTATGGCAAATTTTGTGATTTAGATAATTTATTTAGTACTGTTAATTAAAAACCTACAACTTAAAGAATCTTTTTTTTTTCTACAAGTTAAAGAGAAAGTAGATTTAGCTTTTAAAAAATAAAATTTCCAAATTGAAATTTCTAAGAACTCTAATTATGAAATGTGCCACAAAAACCAATGTAAAAAAAATCTCAACAATAAAAACAGTTCTAATCATGGCTCTGTATTGCTCAAATAAAACGTTATCCCAAACCCAGTTTCATGAAAAAGGCAACACATTATCTCTCGGACCACTTATGTTGGTTGAGAAATGGTATGCTGATAAAATTTTTAGGAATATGTTATGTTGGTTAATTAAGAACTCTAAGAACAAGTCATGAACTATTTAATTATACTTGGCTAAATCTTTAAAAAAAACTCAAAACTAATGAGTCTTAGTTTAGTCATATTTGAGAAATTTTGTTAGCTTCTAAGGAACTTTTCAGTTGATGTGTCTCTTGATACATTATTACTGAAGTCCCCCAGGGCAATAGCAAACACTACATTAAATCCACTTGCTCCAGGAACTCTAGCCAATAGAACTCCCTCTATATCCATAATAGTGTTTAAAAGTTGAGTTTGTGATTCTAGCTCAATCTGCAAATATTGTATATTAGCCATTAATAAATAGAGACAATGAATGGATGGCAATCATAAAACTAGAACCATCTTTATTTATAAACTTGGAATTTATTAGATAAGCAAAATAAGGACCCATCTACATGTCAATACAAATTTACATAGGTTGAAATCTAATCCTGCATACCTTCAGATTGACACCAGAAAAAAAAGGTGGAGAAACTGACATTTTCAAAGAAATTTAGAATTCTCTTAAATGTTTAGGCTAGACCTCAATATTCTTCCAAAACCCATGATCAAGATCTAGTTGTAGTCATGCATTTTATATTAGAGCAATTAAAGGAGATGAACGCACTGATTTTGTTTTTTTTCAAGTGGCATGTGATGTTGAATTGATTATAGAAAATAGTAGTAGACCTTGCAACTCAGGCATTGATATAATGAAGAATAGTAAATTATAATCTATGTTCTCCTTTCCGTCCATCATCTATTATAGTGTTTTACATGAAAATGAAACTGAGGAAAAAAAATACATCAAATAATGTATAGCTTTGAAAAACTTGAAATGACTTCAAATGGCTATTTAAATTATTAGATAGCGATCAACAGAGAGATGCGGAAGAGGAAAAGTGTTTGATAAAATAAAGATACAAGAAAAAACAATTTGATTTTCTACCTTGCTACAAAAAAAATTAAGTTATCAGTTAAATGGGTAAAGAGAAAAAAAAAATGATAACCTATTTCACTTACAAACGTCAGTCAATTTTTTATAATACAATATTATCATGACACCCAATAATCATCATAATTTGGTAATTTCAAACTCAATGTTATTAGAAACGTAGAAATCTAGCAATTAAACAATCATGGACCTTGTCTCATGTTTCAAGACAAAATTGTTGTCGCAAAACATTAGTCATCTCATCGTGTAAAAATTTTACTTTTACTTTAACAACAAGAATACAAGAGAGGCCTATCCCATTAATTTTTTTAATCTATTAAAAAACCATAAATATCAATTTTCAGCAATCTTTTTTTTTTTTTTTTCAGGAAACTGAATAGTATAGTAACCTAATTTCCTTTAAGATTTTATAAGTTTTAATATCGAGAATTCAATCTTTACTTATCTCTTTTTCCCATTTAAAAAAGAACTTTTTTTTTAACAGTAATTTAAAACTTTGTCGGTTGGTCATTCCATAGGTAGAATTATAATTTTTTTTATTTGAAAAACTAAAATTAACTCAAAATTTTATAACAAAATTAGTTTTTTTTTAAATAACAAAATTAGTTTTTTTTAAATAACAAAATTAGTTTTGAAAAATGATTAAATTAAAACGTAATAATAGTTATATATATAAAAATTTAAAAAAAAAAGTTATATAAAAAATCAATAAATATATATTTTACAAAAAAAAAAAATTAAAGATTTACGAGGCCAAGGTTCCCCTTGCCCTCTTCCCTCGGCTGCTCGCTACTGTACGTTACGTACACGTAGACAACGCGATCAAGAGGCAGCTTATACACGCCTCTAGCTCCCTGAACAATCTTGTCACAAAGAAAATGTTTCTTTGCAAACATAATTGCCCAAATTTTGTCGAACGCATAAAATTCGAAAGAAATAAATGTTTCTAAAGTGTGATTGTTTTAATTTATCATAGAAAACTAAAATCAAGTATATTTTTTTGTGGCATTAAACTTTAAAATATACTAACACATAAATAAAAAACTAGTTAAAATTCAACTTGATTTGAATTATTATAAACCTTTGAAATTTTTAAATATTAGAAATAATTAAAAAAATGTTGTGAATATGCATTTTATTTGTGCTCAAAAAAATACTTTTCAAGTAAATTTTATGGAAATTAGTATTATGTAATAATCCAAATTTTGATTATTAAATTAAATTATGAATTGTCAAGTGTTAAATATTATTTTTATGAAATTATTGTTAAATGAGTATTTTAGTTAATTTTAATAATTTTTAAGAGTATGTTTATATATTTATATAAAAAAAGTGGGAGGAATTTTTAATTTAAATCTATTATATGTACTTTATAAAAAAAATTGTCCTTTTCTTTCTTCTCTTTTCTTCTTTCTTCCTTCCCTCCCTCCCTGACAGCCACCACCTCTACACCAACCATCACCACCACCGACCTCCAATGCCAGCAGCAATCGAACGTTGCCAGTAGCCACCCTCTTCCACTAGTCGACCTTCTCCTCTTCTCCTCCTTCAATTTCTGGCAAGCCGAAGAGAAATAGGTGCACTACTGTTACCTTCGACATTGCCAAACCTCGTCGCCGGTGTTGTTGAGTTCATCTCTCACCAGGCAACATTCTCCCTCCGTCAAATGACCTGATCCTCGTCAGCAACCACCCCTATTTGAGGTAAAATTTCTTTAGGGTTCTTAGCTAATTTCTCTTAATTGAGTAAGAATTAGGTTTGGTGGTAGTTATAAAAAGTGAAATTGGAGTTGAGATCTTGCTACTAATATATTTTCATAATTGTTTTATTTTTTTTCGAATTTTCGGGTTTTTAGGTTCAAGTTACTATTCCGGGCTATTCCGGACTTGGATATTTTTATATTTTTAATAAATACTATAAATTGTGTAGATTAATCTTTATAGAGGGAGTTTTATGAAATTATTTATAGAATTTGAGATAGAATTTTTAATAGGATTATGTTTAAATATATTTTTTGAGAAAATTTATATTTTATGGTTTATTTAATTTTAATTAAATTTATAGTTATTTAACATGTTTAAGACTGATTTTAAATAATATAAGTATAAAAATAATTTTTATAAGTAATTGAAATTTTTTTAATTAATCGGAAATAATTTCGGAAAATAATTATTATTATTTCAAAAAGCTTAAATGGGTTCTTTGATATTTTTATTGTATATTTGGATTATTTAAGTAGCTTATTTATATTTAATAACAATTTTAGTTATGAAAGTTTAAAGGTAGTTTTACAATTTTTTTAATTATATTAAATTGTGACTTAAGTTATGTTAAATGAGGATTTTATTAAACGTTTGAAAATGAATTTCCTTTATGTCTCAACTATTTAAATAAATTAAATTGTAATAACTTAATTAAATTTTATGATATGTTATTATTTTGATAAATTATTTTTTTTAATATGTACATCTGTATTGGTACTCGGTTAGGTATAAAGTATAGTTTGGGAGTCCAACTCGAGTTATTGAATTATGGAGAGTATAGAAGTATTTTTTTTTTTTGTGTAGGAATGGCTCTACTTTTAGTAGAGAGATGTTTGTTTTACAGAGGAAACTCTGTCAAATTTTTGATAAATTTCTAGTAAAATGTGACATCGGTATGTATTAGTTATTGAGTTAATCAGTATCGTATCTTAAATTGAGTCTCTTCCTTAGAAATTTCGAAAGTATAAGGTTAGGATTTTAATTCTATTTATCTTTATTATTTTTCCTATAGCCACATCGGAAGCTAGGCCTACAAGACATGCCTAGTCGAGTCATCATCGAGGAGCACGTTTGTCACGACCCAAAACAGGGGCCATGACCGGCGCTAGGGAACGGGAATTCTTTCGAATCCGGAACCCATAGCAAGCCTAAAAAGAAATTAAAATAAACATGCAATAGTAATAACAATATATAATGCAGCGGAAATAAAAATCATAAATATAATAATAACATATACACCAACTGGATTTAAATCAAATCCTCATCATTTCATATATATAAATCTTAATACAAATCCAGTTCAAATATAATACAACATCTCTTTAAATATTTAATGACTACTTCAATGTCTAGATAAAATAAACCCAAGACTCAAATAAACAGTTTACATAAAGAAGCCGGGGTGGAAGAAATCCGGCGTACAGGCCTACTACTGAGGTCTAAAGATGATGACTCTCCTGAAAAATTAGTCAACGAAGGGGAGTCAGACCTCACTGAGTGAATTGCTATAATATATATACATGCACACTAAATGATAATGCATGCAATCAACAGTATATATCTAATATGTATATATACAGACAAATACACACAGATGCAATAAAATCATTTTATATAGATTTTACTGAAAATCATCGATTATGAAGGATCAAATAGAACCCTATAATATCATAACCTCGAGAACAGTGTTAGACAACACTCTAGCCATACAGGCTCACTTATTCAAAATATATCCACTTAATCCATTTAGACAGTAGACTGGCCCCGAGACACTAAGTCAACCGAGCTCCAGCAGTCTGACTTTCAGTGTGATTGGCCCCGAGACACTTGGACAACCAAGCTCCAGCAATCACACCTCCAAACCATATCTCACACATCAAATAATCATATCCAATTAATATCCACAAATGGTTAGTAGTATAGCCTAAATGCTATAAGTGCACTGGTACGTACTTGGTCCTAGTGCTGCCCACTAGGTAGCATGTTCTATTGATATCCTTCATTAATAAATATAAAACATTCATTCACAAATAAATGATGCATGAATTTAAATAACATAATAATATAAACCATATATATACTGGAAATATACCAAAAGTAAACCAGGTATATTTCGAGTATATATACATCAAACAAATCCAATTAAATTATAAATTAAGCTAGAAATATATTTAAAAACATTTTAAATATAATTTATTAATAAAATGTGCATATAATTTAATATATACCGAAAATAAGCCAAAAATAAACTAAAGATATACTTAAATACTAATCACATTATTTATGCATATTTAATCAAAATAAAACATATATTTCTAAAATCATGCATCCTAAAGCATATATATAAAAAATAGTAACTCACACTTAGTGCGCTCCACAAGATGGGTCCGACGGGCCTGGTCCACTAGCCCTCGATCTCGAGGCAACTAAATAAACAACAAATAACAGACATCAGAATAAACCTAATAGAAAATCCTAGAAACTCGATCTAGAATATTAAACACAGAATCAAAATTAGGGTTCGACTGGACATCACGTTTTACAAGAATTCTACCAAAAATTCGACAGAACCTCCCCTGTAAAACGGACATCTCTCTACTCAAAGAGTAGAGCTGACCCTGCAAAGAAACGCACTTCGAAAAACAGGCTCAACCACACATCCACAACCCCTCGGTCGGACTCCAAACTACAGTCTACCGACCGAGGTCCACAAACACAGAACAATTTAAGAAATACCAAAAATATCCTTATAACATAGAAATATATTTTATACGTAGAAATTACATAATTAACCTTAAAACACAGTAAAAACCAATAAAAATTCATTTTATTAGTAAAATCGTATATTATATATATAATTGAAAATAATTCACGAAAATTAGTTTTAATTAGTTAAAAATACTAAATAATTTGTAGAAATCATTTTTATACCTTAAATAACTATTAAAACCAATTAAATTACATTTTTAGTCAATTTAGGGTAAAATTACCAAAATACCCCTATATATATAAATATACTAAAATTCATTCAAAAATTCACCAAAAATAGTATATGTAATATCCCGTATTTTTAAATATTTTTACATTGTATCGGGATATGCAGTGTTAATAATTTTTATATATATATTATGATATTTTTACGAGTTGATATGTATTTAAAACCTATTTTAATTATTGTGTATTATTTACAGTGCTTTACGTAAAATTTTTCCGAGACTTTTATTTCTGGGGAAATTTTCACGTAAATAATTTATTATTAATTATTTTAAATAGATTTACGGACTTGCATGAACTCATACGTATTTTTAAATTACTAAATAAAGCCTATGTGTGTATATATTTATTTAATTAGGGTTTAATTTACTACCCTAATATTTTATTATTTGTTTATTAATTTTATTTTTATTTAATTATTTTTATTTATTATTAATTTTAAAATATTAAATATTAAGTGTGTGGTGTGTGATTTTTCCCAAATATTTTATTAAAATTATTTTTTTATTTTTTTTCTTTTTTTTCTTTTTTCTTTTTCTTTTCTTTTTCTTTTTCTTTTCTTTTCTTTTCTTTTCTTTTCTTTTCTTTTCTTCTTCTTCTTCTTCCTTCCCGAGCCCGACCCTCCTCCATCTTCCTCTCCCCGTTGCTACTCCGATCACCAACCATCAGAGTGCCTCCCTTGCATGTCGCAGTCTTCTCCAGCTGATCCGCCGCCCCTAGCTTCCTTCCCCGGCGCCGGCTAGCTCCAATTCCTCCATTTCCGACCGAAAGCTTCATTTCTTCACACCTCACGATTTCGGCCAACGTTTTCGACACCGCCAGTCTCTTTCTTCTCCTTGAGCTCCGGTGAGTGTGATTCTAGCTTTGGTTTGAGCTAAATTGGTCTTGATTTGCTTAGGTTTCGAATTTTCAATTTCGGCCATATTAGGGTTTTTGATTTTTTTTGAGCTTCGAATTGCTTGATTAATGAAAACTCCCTTCACAAATGTTGATCCTAGTAGTTTAATCTACATGTACGAATTTTTGTTGAATTTTTGGAGATTATTTTGATTTTTGGGTATTTTTGAATATTTTAATATTATTTTCTAATTTTCGGAAATTAATTAAATCAATTATGAAATTGTGTTTTATGGTAATTAAAGGTGTTTAAATGAATTATAGGAATTTATTTGGAATTTTTATGAATTTCTATGTATTTATTTGGAATTATTTAAGTTTATGTAATTTTGGAAAATTTGGGTTAATTGTGTTTTTAATTGAAATTAATTGGTTAATTGAGTTTAATTATTGATATTATTGATAAATATGTTTATAAAATTAATTTTTGGATAATTATACTATTTTTGGTGAATTTTTGAAGTAATTATAGTATATTTATATATAAGGGCATTTTGGTAATTTTACACAAAATTGGCTAAAAATGTAATTTAATTGGTTTTAATAGTTATTTAAGGTATAAAAATGATTTCTACAAATTATTTAGTATTTTTAACTAACTAAAACTATTTTTCGTGAATTATTTTCAATTATATATATAATATACGGTTTTACTAATAAAATGAGTTTTTATCGGTTTTTAATGTGTTTTAAGGTTAATTATGTAATTTCTACTTATAAAATGAATTTCTATGTTATAAGGGTATTTTTGGTATTTCTGAAATTATTTTGTATTTGTGGACCCCGGTCGGTAGACTGTAGTTTGGAGTCCGATCGAGGGGTTGTGGATGAGTGGTTGAACCTATTTTTTGAAGTGCGTTTCTTTGCAGGGTTGGCTCTACTCTTTGAGTAGAGAGATGTCCGTTTTACAAGGGAGGTTCTACCAAATTTTCGGTAGAATTCTCGTAAAACGTGATATCCGATCGAACCCTAATTTCGATTATGTGTTTAATATTCTAGATCAAATTCTAGGATTTCTGTTAAGGTTATTCTGATTTTTGTCGTTATTGTTTGTTTAGTTGCGCCGAGACCGAGGCCTAGTGGACCAGGCCCGTCGGACCCATCTCGTGGAGCGCACTAAGTGTGAGTTACTATTTTATATATATATGCTTTAGGATGCATGATTTTAGAACTATATGTTTTATTTTGATTAAATATGCATAAATAATGTGATTAGTATTTAAGCATATCTTTAGTTTATTTTTGGTATATATTAAATTATATGCATGTTTTATTAATAAACTATATTTAAAATGTTTTTAAATATATTTCTAGCTTAATTTATAATTTGATTGAATTTATTTGACGTATATATACTCGAAATATACCTGGTTTACTTTTGGTATATTTCCGGTATATATATGGTTTATATTGTTATTTTATTTAAATTCATGCATCATTTATTTGTGAATGGATGTTTTATATTTATTAATGAAGGATATCAATAGAACGTGCTACCTAGTGGGCAGCACTAGGGCCGAATACGTACCGGTACGCCTATAGTATTTAGGCTATATTACTAACCATTTGTGGATATTGATTAGATATGATTATTTGGTGTGTGAGAAAGGATTTAGGGGTGTGATTGCTGGAGCTCGGTTGACCAAGTGTCTCGGGGCCAATCACACTGGCAGTCAGACTGCTGGAGCTCGGTTGACTTAGTGTCTCGGGGCCAGTCTACTGTCTAAATGGATTAAGTGGATACATTTGGATTAAGTGAGCCTGTAGGGCTAGAGTGTTGTCTAATACTGTTTGAGGTTTCGATATTCTAGGGTTCTATTTGATCCTTCATAAACGATGATTTTCAGTTAAATATATAAAAATGATTTTACTGCATTTGGGTGTATTGCCTATATATTACATATGATATATATACTGTTGATTGTATGCATTATCATTTAGCATGCATGTATATGTATTATAGTAATTCATTCAGTGAGGTCTGACTCCCCTCCATTGACTATTTTTCAGGAGAGTCATCGTCTTCAGACCACAGTAGCAGGCTTGTACGCCGGATTTCTTCCGCCCCGGCTTCTTTGTGTAATCTGCTTCCCTGAGTCTTGAGTTTTATTTTATCTAGACACTGCAGTAGTTATTAAATATTTAAAGAGATGTTGTATTATATTTGAATTGGATTTGTATTAAAATATTTTATATATATGTGATGATAGGGATTTGATTTAAATCCAGTTGGTGCATATGTTGTTATTATATTTATGATTTTTATTTTCACTGCATTATATATTGTTATTATTACTATTGCATATGTATTTTATTTTATTTTTAGGCTTGCTACGGGTTCCGGATTCGAAAGAATTCCCGTTCCCTAGCGCCGGTCATGGCCCCTATTTTGGGTCGTGACAAAGTTGGTATCAGAGCGGAGTTCTGTGTCAGGGCTTAGTTGTATGAGTTATGGCCCTAGTTTTCAAGTTGTGTTTTCTTTTGGTAACTACTGCAGTGAATTAGGTTCGAGTACATCTTGATAAGTATTCCTTGTTTTAGTTTTCTGCGTTATTCCTCCATTGTCTGTTTGTGTAAATCTTTCCGTTTGTCTTTTCAGTATGAGGAGGCGAGCCCGTGTCACTCCACCGGTCGTTGAGGCCGAGGATGATGAATCTTTTTAGGATGAGGTTTTACCTCCTGAGCAGCCAGTTAGACATAGAGGTCGTGGCAGAGGTAGACCTCGAGGAGTGGCAGATCGCCGTAGGCAGAGAGAGTTACAGGACGAGGAGCCTGTTGAGCCTGAGTTTGATGTTCCTGTTCCTCCAGTTGTTCTTCATGTTCAGCCTGCCTATCAGTAGGGTATGTCTGACCCTGAGGTAGCTTTGTTCTATGCCCGAGTTGGCAGGATTGCGTTTGACGGTACTTTCGATCCGTTAGACTTTCTGCATGCGATTGAGACGAGGACTCAGACTGCTCATACAGAGTACCAGTGGATCATGATCGTTGAGTTGTCTATCGAGGGACCAGCCTTAGACTAGTTTATTCAGATGATCCAGCCTTATATGATGACGATGACCTGGGCTCAGTTCCGAGAGTGATTTATGAGGAGATTCTGTCCAGAGCCTCTTCGTATGAGCTATCGTCTCTGTTTGACCAGTATTTCTCGTGGAGATCGATCTGTAGAGGAGTACACCCGAGAGTTTCTTCGGCTGGGTAGATATGCAGAGGATCTGATGCGAGATCAATATTTTACGGTCACTACCTATGTTACTAGTTTGGGTTCTGCTTTTGCTGGTATGCCTACAGCAGGCCTTACTCTCAAGTCTGTGATTGAGTTAGCCAAGGAGATTGAGCTAAGGCTACTTAGGCAGGGAGCGATGCCTGATTACTACCAGCTAGGAGTTCAGTTGAGTGGATTGTAAGCTACTCCGTATTCTAGTTTTCATGTTGGTTCGAGTAGTCAGCAACGAGGTCCGACTCAGCAGAGTCAGAGACAGCAGCAGCGAGTGCATTGAAGCAGTAGACATGGCTGTGGAGGTCAGCGTAGATCATTTAGATTTAGGTCAGGTGCTTCGAGCAGCAGCAGTGGTCGTAGTTCTGGATCAGCGGCTAGTGTATGCCAGACTTGCAGTAGAGTCCATCAGGGACCGTGTTATCTGACACCACTGTCATGCTTCAGATGCGGGCAGACATGACATTTTACTAGATCGTGTCCTTATTCTAGGTATCAGCAGCCGTAGATTCTGCGATTCCCACAGCAGTCGATTGCTAGTGCTGCACCCGTGCCATTTCAGTTGCCAGCAGCCCAGCATCAGAGTTCCACTCAGCTTGTTCCACATCAGAGTCGTGGTAGAGGTACTAGAGGAGGTGCCAAAGGTGTTGGCCAGGCTTCTACTAGTCAGCAGGGAGGTCGAGGACAGGCCAGAGTCTTCCATCTCACTCAATAGGATGCTCAGGCATCTAATGCAGTTGTGGTAGGTATTGTTTCTATTTGTTACCTGGATGCTTGGGTTTTGTTTGATCCGAGTGCCACGCATTCGTTTGTTTCTCCCATTTTTGCTTCTAAATCTTGTTGGCAAGCTTCGAGGATGGCTTTTCCTTTGTCTGTTGCCACTCCTCTGAGCGATTCCTTGGACACCGATATTGTTCTTTCTAGTTGTCCAGTTCTTATGGGAGATAGAGAATTACTCGCTGATTTGATTCTATTGGATGTGATGGAGTTTGATGTTATTTTGGGAATGGATTAGTTATCTCAACACTATGCCATGGTAGATTGCAAGAATAAAGAGGTGACTTTCAGAATTCCTGATGAAGAAGATTTTAAGTTTGTGGGTGATAGGAGTTCAGCACCTCAGAATCTTATTTCTGCTATTACGGCTAGGAAGTTATTGAGGAAAGGTTGTCAGGGATATTTGGCATTGGTCAGGGATACTTCAATGGAGAAGTTGTCACTCACATATGTTCCTGTTGCTTGTGAGTTTCCTGATGTTTTTCCTGAGGAGTTTCCAGGTTTACCACCTCACAAAGAGATTGAGTTCTGTATAGATGTGGTTCCAGGTACTACTCCTATATCTATACCACCCTATAGAATGGCTCCTGCAGAGTTGAAAGAGTTGAAGGAGTAGTTGCAAGAGTTGTTGGATAAGGGTTTTATCAGACCTAGTGTTTCCCCTTGGGGTGCACCAGTCCTGTTTGTGAAGAAGAAGGATGGTACCCTGAGACTATGCATTGACTACAGAGAGTTGAATAAGGTGACAGTGAAGAACAAGTATCCTCTCTCGAGGATAGATGATTTGTTTGATCAGCTACAGGGTGCACAATTCTTTTATAAGGTTGACTTGAGGTCAGGTTATCATCAGCTACGGATCAGTGAATCTGATATTCCTAAGACAGCATTCTGTACTAGATATGGTCATTATGAGTTTCTGGTGATGTCTTTTGGTTTGACTAATGCACCAGTAGCTTTTATGGACCTGATGAACAGGGTATTCAGACTGTATGTGGATCAGTTTGTGGTAGTCTTCATTGATGATATACTAGTATATTCGAGGAGTATGGAGGAGCATGTATATCACTTGAGGATTGTACTACAGACACTGAGAGATCATCAGCTTTATGCTAAATTCTCGAAGTGTGATTTCTGGATGGAGAGTGTTTCTTTTCTTGGACACGTGGTGTCTAAAGAAGGTATCCAGGTTGATCCATAGAAGATTGAGGCAGTGTCTGAGTGGCCTAGACCGACTTCTGTTACTGAGATTCGAAGTTTTCTGGGTTTAGCCGGGTATTATAGGCAGTTTGTGCAGGATTTTTCTAGATTACAGCCCCTATGACTCGCTTGACTCAGAAGAATGTTAGATTCGAGTGGTCAGAAGCTTGTGAGAACAATTTTCAATTGTTGAAGGAGAAATTGACCACAGCGCCAGTGTTAGCTTTGCCTAATAGTGTGGATAAGTTCATAGTTTATTGTGATGCCTCTAGAATTGGCCTTGGTTGTGTGTTGATGCAGAATGGTAGGGTGATAGCCTATGCTTCGAGGCAGTTGAAGAAGCATGAGCAGAACTATCCTACATATGACCTTGAAATGGCTGCAGTGATCTTTGCTTTGAATATTTGGAGACATTATCTGTACGGGGTGACTTGTGAGATATTTACTGATCACAAGAGCCTTAAGTACATTTTTCAGCAGCGAGATCTGAATCTGAGGCAGAGAAGATGGTTGGAATTGTTGAAGGACTATGATTGTGAGATTTTATATCATCCGGGCAAGGCTAATATTGTAGTATATGCCTTAAGTAGAAAGTCCTCAGGCAGTCTTGCTCACATCAGTGTTGAGAGGAGACCGTTGATCCAGGAGTTGCATCTGTTAGTGGATCAAGGTCTGATGATGAAGATCGATAGATCAGGTGGACTGCTAGCTCAATTTAAGGTACGATCTGTACTGAGGGATAGGATTAAAGCAGCTCAGAGTCGAGATCCTATTCTAGAAGAGCTTACAGAGAATGTTAGAGCAGGGAAGTTCACTAATTTCACACTCGATGATGATGGTTTGTTGTGGATCAGTGGTAGATTGTGTATTCCTAATGTGGATGATTTGAGAGAAGAGATCCTAGAGGAAGCACATTCTACAGCTTATAGCGTATATCCAGGTGTTACTAAGATGTACCACAGTATCAGAGATTTATACTGGTGGGATGGATTGAAGAAGGATGTCACTGATTATGTTGCTAAATGTCTGACGTGTCAGCAAGTGAAAGTCGAACATCAGAAGCCTTCTGGGAAGCTTCAGCCTATTCCTATTCCCGAGTGGAAGTGGGAAAGGATAGCTATGGATTTTGTGGTCGGTTTACATCATTCGAAGGATGGATACGATTCCATCTGGGTGATTGTAGACAGGTTGATGAAGTTTACACATTTCTTACCTATGAAAGCCACTTATTCTGTAGCTAGATTGGCGAAGCTGTATGTGAAGCATATTGTGTGCCTTCATGGAGTACCTGTGTCCATTGTGTCAGATAGAGGTTCGGTGTTTACTTCTCATTTTTGGCAGAAGTTGCAGGAAGCGATAGGCACTAGGTTGGACTTCAGTACTGCTTTTCATCCTCAGACAGATGGTCAATCTGAGAGGACGATCCAAACATTGGAAGATATGTTGAGGATATATGTCCTGGATTTGGGAGGTAGCTGGGATGATCATTTGCCACTCATAGAGTTTGCACATAATAACAGCTACCATAGTAGTATTGGCATGGCACCATATGAGGCTTTGTATGGAAGGAAGTGTAGATCCCCTTTGAGTTGGGATGAGATTGGTGAGAGAGCTTTGATTGGACCTAAGATGGTTCAGGATGCTGCAGAGAAAGTCACCGTGATTAAGAGCAGATTAGAGACCGCAGTTAGCAGACAGAAGAGTTATGCGGATCCTAGGCGCAGAGATGTGGAGTTTCAGGTCGGAGATTTTATTTTTCTGAAGGTATCTCTGATGAAGGGTGTGATGAGATTTGGCAGGAAGGGTAAGTTAGCAGCGAGATATATTGGACCGTTTAAGATTCTGGAGAGAGTTGGCACTGTTGCATATCGATTGGATTTGCCTCCGAGTATGTCACAGGTGCATCCAGTATTTCATATCTCGATGTTGAGGAAGTATATCTCAGACCCTTCACATGTGTTGCAGCCCGACAGTATAGAAGTGAGTGAAGATTTGACGTTTGTAGAAGAACTTGTGGCGATCGTAGATTATCAAGTTCGACAGTTACGTTCGAAGCAGATTCCGATGGTCAAGGTTCTGTGGCGTAACGACAGAGTTGAGGAACATACGTGGGAGACTGAAGCTGAGATGCGAGCTTCTTACCCGTATCTCTTTCCTTCCTGATCCTGTAATCTTTTCTTTCTGGAATTCGAGGACGAATTCTTGTAAGGGGGGAAGACTATAATATCCCGTATTTTTAAACATTTTTACATTGTATCGGGATATGCAGTGTTAATAATTTTTGTATATATATTATGATATTTTTACGAGTTGATATGTATTTAAAACCTATTTTAATTATTGTGTATTATTTACAGTGTTTTACGTAAAATTTTCCCGAGACTTTTATTTTCGGAGAAATTTTCACGTAAATAATTTATTATTAATTATTTTAAATAGATTTACGGACTTGCATGAACTCATACGTATTTTTAAATTACTAAATAAAGCCTATGTGTGTATATATTTATTTAATTAGGGTTTAATTTACTACCCTAATATTTTATTATTTGTTTATTAATTTTATTGTTATTTAATTATTTTTATTTATTATTAAATTTTAAAATATTAAATATTAAGTGTGTGGTGTGTGATTTTTCCCAAATATTTTATTAAAATTATTTTTTTATTTATTTTTCTTTTTTTTCTTTTTTCTTTTTCTTTTCTTTTTCTTTTTATTTTATTTTCTTTTCTTTTCTTTTCTTCTTCTTCTTCTTCCTTCCCGAGCCCGACCCTCCTCCATCTTCCTCTCCCCGCTGCTACTCCAATCACCGGCCATCAGAGTGCCTCCCTTGCGTGTCGCCGTCTTCTCCAGCTGGTCCGCCGCCCCTAGCTTCCTTCCCCGGCGCTGGCTAGCTCCAATTCCTCCATTTCCGGCCGAAAGCTTCATTTCTTCACACCTCGCGATTCCGACCTTCATTTCTTCATTTCTTTCTTTTTGGTGAATTTTTGAAGTAATTATAGTATATTTATATATAAGGGCATTTTGGTAATTTTACACAAAATTGGCTAAAAATGTAATTTAATTGGTTTTAATAGTTATTTAAGGTATAAAAATGATTTCTACAAATTATTTAGTATTTTTAACTAACTAAAACTATTTTTCATGAATTATTTTCAATTATATATATAATATATGGTTTTACTAATAAAATGAGTTTTTATCGATTTTTAATGTGTTTTAAGGTTAATTATGTAATTTCTACTTATAAAATGAATTTCTATGTTATAAGGGTATTTCTGGTATTTCTAAAATTATTTTGTGTTTGTGGACCCCGATCGGTAGACTGTAGTTTGGAGTCCGATCGAGGGGTTGTGGATGAGTGGTTGAGCCTATTTTTTAAAGTGTGTTTCTTTGCAGGGTCGGCTCTACTCTTTGAGTAAAGAGATGTCCGTTTTATAGGGGAGGTTCTGCCGAATTTTCGATAGAATTCTCGTAAAATATGATATCCGGTCGAACCCTAATTTCGATTCTGTGTTTAATATTCTAGATCAAATTCTAGGATTTCTGTTAGGGTTATTCTGATTTCTGTCGTTATTGTTTGTTTAGTTGCGCCGAGACCGAGGCCTAGTGGACCAGGCCCGTCGGACCCATCTCGTGGAGCGCACTAAGTGTGAGTTACTATTTTATATATATATGCTTTAGGATGCATGATTTTAGAAATATATGTTTTATTTTGATTAAATGTGCATAAATAATGTGATTAGTATTTAAGTATATCTTTAGTTTATTTTTAGTTTATTTTTGGTATATATTAAATTATATGCATTTTTTATTAATAAACTATATTTAAAATGTTTTTAAATATATTTCTAGCTTAATTTATAATTTGATTGAATTTATTTGACGTATATATACTCGAAATATACCTGGTTTACTTTTGGTATATTTTTGGTATGTATATGGTTTATATTGTTATTTTATTTAAATTCATGCATCATTTATTTGTGAATGGATGTTTTATATTTATTAATGAAGGATATCAATAGAACGTGCTACCTATTAGGCAGCACTAGGGCCGAGTACGTACCGGTACGCCTATAGTATTTAGGCTATATTACTAACCATTTGTGGATATTGATTAGATATGATTATTTGGTGTGTGAGAAAGGATTTAGGGGTGTGATTGCTGGAGCTCGGTTGACCAAGTGTCTCGCGGCCAATCACACTGGCAGTCAGACTGCTGGAGCTCGGTTGACTTAGTGTCTCGGGGCTAGTCTACTATCTAAATGGATTAAGTGGATACATTTGGATTAAGTGAGCCTATAGGGCTAGAGTGTTGTCTAATACTGTTTGAGGTTTCGATATTCTAGGGTTCTATTTGATCCTTCATAAACGATGATTTTCAGTTAAATATATAAAAATGATTTTACTGCATTTGTGTGTATTTCCTGTATATAAACATATGATATATATAGTGTTGATTGTATGCATTGTCATTTAGCATGCATGTATATGTATTATAGTAATTCACTCAGTGAGGTCTGACTCCCCTCCGTTGACTATTTTTCAGGAGAGTCATCATCTTCAGACCTCAGTAGCAGGCCTGTACGCCGGATTTCTTTCGCCCTGGCTTCTTTGTGTAATCTGCTTCCCTGAGTCTTGAGTTTTATTCTATCTAGACACTGCAGTAGTTATTAAATATTTAAAGAGATGTTGTATTATATTTGAACTGGATTTGTATTAAAAGATTTTATATATATATGATGATAGGGATTTGATTTAAATCCAGTTGGTGTATATGTTGTTATTATATTTATGATTTTTATTTCCGCTGCATTATATATTGTTATTATTACTATTGCATATGTATTTTATTTTATTTTTAGGCTTGCTACGGGTTCCGGATTCGAAAGAATTCTCGTTCCCTAGCGCCGGTCATGGTCCCTGTTTTGGGTCGTGACTATATAATTATCCAAAATTAATTTTCTCAACATATTTATCAATAATATCAATAATTAAACTTAATTAACCAATTAATTTTAATTAAAAACATAATTAACCTAATTTTCCCAAAATTACATAAACTCAAATAATTCAAAATAAATACTTAGAAATTCATAAAAATTCCAATTAAATTCCTATAATTCACTTCAACACCTATATTCATCATAAAACACAATTTCATAATTTAATTAATTAATTTCCGAAAATTAGAAAATAATATTAAAATATTCAAAAATACCCAAAAATCAAAATAATCTCCAAAAATTCCACAAAAATTCTTACATGTATATTAAGCTAAGGGGAACAACATTTGTGAAGGAATTTTTTATGAAACAATCAAATTGAAGTTCAAAAAAATCAAAAACCCTAATATGGCCGAATTCGAAACCTAAGCAAATCAAGACCATTTAAGCTCAAAACAAAGCTAGAATCACACTCACCGGAGCTCAAGGAGAAGAAAGAGACTGGAGGTGTCAAAAATGGTGGCCAAAAATGTCGTGATCGACGGTGGCTCAAGTTTCGGCTTCTCCGATCAAAATCGATCTCCAGACGTCGGAAACGGCTGCTACAGGCGGCGAGGAAGGCTGGGGAAGGTGGTGGCACGCCAGACGGCACATCAACGGCAAGGAATCGGCGTGACAGACAGCGAACGGCGATGGGGATGGTGTCAGGGAAGAAGGAAGAAATCGGGGGCAATTCGATAATTTTCCAAAAGTTTTGATTTTTGACTTATAATGTGTATATATATATACTTTATACTATATAATAAAATAATATTAAATTACACACATTAAATATACACCACACACTTAATATTTAATATTTTAAAATTTAATAATAATTAAAAATAATTAAATAACAATAAAATAAATAAACAATTAATAAAATATTAGGGTAATATTAATTAAACCCTAATTAAATAAATAAGTACACATATACACGTTACCTAGTATTTTAAAAATATGTATGAGCTCATGAAAGTTCGTAAATCTATTTAAAATAATTAATAATAAAATATTTACGTGAAAATTTCCCCGAAAATGTAAGTCCCGGGAAAATTTTATGTAAAGGACTTTAAATAATACACAATAATTAAAATAGATTTTAAATACACATCAACTCGAAAAAATATCATAATATATATACAAAAATTATTAACACTGCATATCCCGATGCAGTATTAAAATATTTAAAAACACGGGATATTACAACGTTCGACCTGTGAGTTATTATTATGTATATGCATTGCATATAGAAATTCTTACCCAACAACCATATTTTTTTTGTTAATGTGAAATGAATATGCTATGCTGCATTAAACCTTTATTTGTTATTTATCTTATAATGATTACTACTATATATATAATATGAATATTGTGTTCTTGACCTGGATGTTGTTCATATATATATTTATATGATTTTTGTTCTTGTAATGTGATATTTTTGGAAGATAGTAGTAGAACATATTACCTAGAGGGCTATATTAGGACTGTGTGCACACCAGTATTCTAGATAGGTATGATGTGAATTTTGATTTGATATGAGAGTATATGATATGGTTATATGGTTAAATGATTTATTGAGATTTTTATTTATAGAAACGTGCTTAACTGCGGCAACTCGGTTAACCTTTTAAGGTCTCGGGGCTGATCCACTGCCAAATTGGAAAAGAGAAATATTATTTTGGATTCAAGAAGATCTACTAGCTAGTGAGGTACAGTGATTAAGGTTACGAATATCTTAGGGTTATGTTCTGATCCTCCAGTTTTGTCTATCTATCTCCATCTGTATTTAGTTATAATGATGTGATAATATTTTTTAGCATTTGCATGAAATGTGTGTATAAAATAAATAAATATAAATATAAAATAATTATTATTATAACTTTTGCTTGCTTGTACCCTTAGGTTGCATGCATATATATAATGATAATTCACTTAATGAGGTATGATTCCCCTCAATTATTTTTTAGGATTTCTCTCTACAGGCCTCTTATAGTAGTCCTCTTCGCCATACCCATTCTTCACCAACTGATATATGTAAATCTTAATCTATCCTTTCTTTGCATTTCTTAGATGCTGCAGTAGTAGTATGTTTTTGTAGTGATGTGCTATAGTAACCTTGATAGATGTTATGTCCTTAGGTTGTATGTTTAAATATTTTATCAAGATGAATTATTTATGGATAATTCTTTAAGTTTAAAAAGTTTTAATTCTAAGGTAAATTTATGATTATGTTTTGTATGAATTTCATGTTTTAAGCTTACTATTGATTCAATATTCATGTGAATTCCCGTTCCCTAGCATCAGTCATTATCTTAGGGTTTTGGGTTGTAATAAAGTTGGTATCAAAGCCTAGGTTTAGCATTGTTTAACCTAGGTTAGTAGAGTTTGAGTTTCTTTAAAACTACTGCAATAATTAGGTTCGACTATATCCTTAAAAAGTCTTCCTTGCTTTTAGTTTTTCGCATAACTGTTAGGATATTTATTATTACTTGAACTGTGTGTTTTATTTCTTTTCATTTTAGAATGAGGAGAGCACCAGTTGCTCCACCAGCTGATGATGAAGAGTCTTATCAAGATGAAGCAGCATGGCTAGCTAGGTGTAGGGGTAAAGGTAGACCTAGAGGGGCAGGTGGTTGCGGTAGACAGCAGGAATAGCAGGATGAGGAGCCTGTGGCTCAAGATTTAGATAATGTTTCCTATGCACCAAGAGTTCAACAGGGTGCAGCAACTATGCCTTAGGCGATACCACTTATACAACCTTTATTTCAACAGAGAGCTCTGGGTATGTCAGACCTAGAGGCAACGATGTTTTATGCTAAAGTTAGCAGGATCTTGTATGATGGGACTTCAAATTCATTGGATTTTCTTCATGTTATTAAGTCGAGGACTTAGACGACGCATATGAGTATTAGAGGATGCTCATTGAGGAGTTATTTATTGAGGGGACAACATTAAATTAGTTCATTCAAATGATTCACCCCACATGACTACTCTTACTTGGGCTCAGTTCAAATAGAGGTTTATGATATGGTTTTGTTTAGAGCCAATGAGGATGATCTATAGAGTTTAACTAACTAATATATCCAGAGGTGATCGATTAGTGGAGGAGTATACAAGGGAGTTTTTCAGACTACGTTGCTATACTAAGGATATGACAAAGGATTAGTACTTTACCATCACTACTTATGTCACTAGCTTAGGGACTGCTTTCACCGACATGCTTATAGTACGCTTAACTCTAAAGGAAGTGATGGAGTTAGCTAAGGAGATTGAGCAAAGGCTCATTAGGTTGGGAGTTATGCCAATTATTATCATACTAGAGGTGCTAGAGTAGGAGAATCTTAGGGTGCACAACATACAACATTTTAGATAGGTAGTAGTAGTTAGCCTAAAGGACCTTTTTAGCATGGCCAGAGACCTCCGTATAGGGTCCATAGGAGTGGTAGACATGACTATAGCAGGACATGTAGGACTATCATATTTGGTTCTAATATTACCAGTAGCATTAGTGGTCATATTTTGGGCTATGGTAGTGCAGGGTCTGCAGCTAATGTTTGTCAGAGTTATGGCAAAGTCCATTAAGGACCATGTTATATGGCTTTAGGAGCATGCTTTAGATGTGGATAAACCGAGCACTATGCTAGATTGTGTCCTCACTCTGATTTTTAATAGTAATTTCCTCAATTTTTTATAGCTAGTGTAACCCCAGCATAGTTTCAGCCACATCCACTCCAATATCAGGGTACTTCTCAGTTTATAGCCTAGCAAAGGAGAGGTAGAGGAGGCAAACGCAGTGCTAGAAGTTTTAGGTAGACTTCTAGTAGTCAATAGGGAGGTAGAGGATAGGCTTGAGTTTTTACCCTCACTCAACAGCATGCTCAAGCATCCAATACAATCGTAGCAGGAACACTTTCGGTATGTTATCTTGAGATTAGAGTTTTACTTAATTCGGGTGCTACCCATTCTTTTGTATCTCCCATTTTTGCTTTAAAGTCGGGTTAGCAAGTTGTGAGGATAATAACTCTTTTATCAGTTGCCACACCTTTGACTGATTCATTAGACACCAATGTTATCTTTCTTGGGTGTCCTGTGTTAATAGAGGGCAAAAAGTTGCCAATAGATTTTGGTATTGCTAAATGTGTTTGACTTTGATGTAATCCTAGGAATAGATTGGTTACTCAACATTATACCACTTTGGATTGTCGTAGTAAAGTGTTGATTTTTAGAATTCTAGGTGAAGAGGAATTCAAGTTCTTGGGTAATAAGAATTTTGCACCTCAAAATCTTATCTCCTCCATTACGGCAAGAAAGATGCTAAGAAAGGGGTGTCAAGAATATTTGGCATTAGTCAAGGACATAGCAATAGAATAGAAATCTATTTTAAATGTTCCTATAGCTTGTGAGTTTATTGATGTCTTCCCTGATGAATTATCGGGTTTACCACCTCATAGAGAGATAGAATTTTGCGTTGATGTGGTTCCAAACATAACTTCTATCTCTATGCCACCTTATAGGATGGCTCTTACAAAGTTGAAAGAGTTAAAAGAGCAGTTGTAAGAGTTGTTGGATAAAGATTTTATTAGACCCAGGACTTCTCCATAGGGTGAACCAGTGTTATTTGTAAAAGAAAAGGATGGTGCACTCAGATTTTATATTGACTATAAAGAATTAAACAAGGCGACTATTAAGAACAAGTATCCTCTTCCAAGGATAGATGACTTATTCGATCAACTTTAGAGTGCACAGTTCTTCTCTAAATTTGACTTGAGATCGGGTTATCACCAGTTTCATATCAGAGAAGCAAACATTTATAAAACATCATTCTATACAAGATATGGCCATTATGAGTTTATTGTGATGTCTTTTTGATTGACCAATGCACTGGCAACTTTTATGGATCTGATGAATAGAGTGCTCAAACCATTTATGGATCAATTTGTGGTAATATTCATCAATGACATATTGGTGTATTCGAAGAGCATAGACGATTATATGTATCACCTGAGAACATTGTTACAGACATTAAGGGAACATCAGTTTTATGCTAAGTTCTTTAAGTGTGATTTTTGGCTTGAAAGTATAGCGTTCCTTGGGCATAAAATGTCTAAGGATGGTATTTAAGTATATCCATAGAAGATTAAGGTAGTATCTGAATGGCCTAAACTGATATAAGTTGTAAAGATTTAGAGTTTCTTAGGTTTGGCAAGGTATTATAGGGGGTTTATTCAGGATTTCTCGAGGATTTCAACACCTATGACTCACTTAACTCAGAAGAATGTAAAGTTTTTATGGTTAGAAGCATGTGATAATAGTTATCAACTACTAAAGGAGAAGTTGACTACAACACTAGTGCTGACATTGCCTAATGGAGAAGATAAGTTCACTATGTACTATGATGCTTTGAGAGTTGGCCTAGGTTGTGTATTAATGTTGAATGGTAAAAGAGTAGCTTATGCTTCCAACATGAGCAGAACTATCCTACTCATAACCTAGAGACGGTCGTTGTTGTCTTTGCTCTTAAGATTTGGAGACATTATACATGTGAGATTTTCACTGACCATAAGAGTTTGAAGTATATTTTTCAGTAGAGAGATCTAAATTTGAGACAAAAAAATATGGTTGGAACTTTTGAAAGATGATGACATTTTGTACCATCCAAGCAAAGCTAATGTTATAGCAAATGCTTTGAGCAGGAAGTCTTCAGGTAGTCTTACTCACATTAGTGTGGAAAAAGGGCCTTTGATCCAAGAGATGCACAAGTTAGTAGGCCAAGGATTGAGGATGAAGATAAAAAAGTCAAGGGAATTAATAGCCCAATTTAGAGTTTAATTGATATTGAGGGATAGGATCAAGGTAGCTTAAAGCTGAGATTATAATTTGTTAAAGCTTATGGAAAAAGTTCATGGAGGGAAGTTTGCTAATTTTAATCTTAATGATGAAGGTGTTCTATGGATTAATGGAAGGTCATGTGTTCCTAATGTGGACAACTTAAGAGAAGAGATATTAGAGGAAGCTCATTATACAGCTTACATTGTTCATCCTGGTTCTACCAAGATGTACCATTCTACCAAGATGTACCACAAAATAAAGGATATTTATTGGTGGGATGAAATGAAGAAAGATATAACAGAGTTTGTTTCCAAGTGTTTGACATGTCAACAAGTAAAAGCAAAGCACCAAAAACCTTCAGGAAAACTTTAGCCATTTCCAATCTTGAGTGTAAATGGGAGAGAGTCACCATGGATTTTGTGATAAGGTTACCTTGTTCAAAGGATGGATACAACTCCATTTGGGTGATAGTGGACAAGTTAACAAAATCATCTCACTTTCTACCAGTTAAAGCTACTTATTCTTTGGCTAAATTAGCTAGACTGTACATTAAATACATTGTGTGTCTTCATGGTGTGCCTGTTTTTATTATTTCTAATAGAGGTTCAATGTTTACCTCACAGTTTTGGTAGAAGTTATAGGAAGCTTTGGGTACCAAAGTTGATTTTAATATTACTTTTCATCCTTAGATGGATGGTCAGTCTGAGAGAATGATTTAAACACTTATAAATATGTTGAGAATATGTGTAATGAATCTTAAAGATAATTGGGATAATTATTGCCATTGGTAGAATTTGCCTATAATAATAGCTATCATAGTAGTATTAAGATGTCGCCATATGAAGCTTTGTATAGAAGGAAATGTAGATCCCTTTTTGTGTTGGAATGAAGTTAAGGAAAGAGAGATTACTAGACCAGAAACTATTAACGATACATCTAAGCAAGTTGCTTTAATCAGAAGAAGATTGGAAATGATAGCTACTAGGCAAAAAAGCTATATAGACCCAAAGCGAAAGGATGTGGAATTCCAAGTTAGGGATTATGTGTTCTTAAAGGTATCACCAATTAAGGGTGTTTTGAGATTTGGCAAGAAAAGAAAGTTAGCACTGAGATATATAGGACCTTTTAAGATCCTAGAGCGAGTCTGTATGGTTGCCTATCGATTGGCTTTACCTTCAAATTTGTCTCAAGTGCATCCAATGTTTCATATTTCAATGCTCAGGAAATATATTTCAGATCCTTTGCACATTTTGCAGCCCTAAAGTGTGGAAGTGAATGAAGATTTGACCTATAAGGAGGAACCAATTACAATTCTTGATTATCAAGTTCGTCAGTTGCATTCTAAGCAGATTCCTATGGTCAAAGTCTTATCGAGGAACAATAACATTGAAGAGCACACATGGGAGACTAAGGCAGAGATGCAGGTGGCATATTCTTATCTTTCTCCTCAGTGAAATCTTGTACTCTTTTCTATTTGTTAAAATTCGAGGATAAATTTTTATAAGGAGGAAAGATTGTAATAACCCGTATTTTGATTATTAAATTAAATTATGGATTCTTAAGTGTCAAATATTATTTTTATGAAATTATTGTTCAATGAGTATTTTAGTTAATTTTAATAATTTTTAAGAGTATGTTTATATGTGTGTGTGTGTGTGTGTGTGTGTGTGTGTATAAAGTGTGAGGAATCTTTATTTTAAATATATTATATGTACTTTATTAAAAAATATATTTTCTTCTTCTTCTTCTTTTTCTTCTTCTTCTTCTTCCTTCTCTTTTCTTCTTACTTCCTTCCCTCCCTCCCGGACAGCCACCACCTCTATACCAACCATTACCTCCGCCGATCGCCAACACTAGCAACAATCGGAGGTCGTCAGTAACCACCCTCTTCCGTTGGCCAACCTTTTCCTCTTTCAATTTTTGGCAAGCTGAAGAGAAATAGAGACGCTACCATTGCCTCCGACATCACCAGACCTCACCATTAGTGTTGTTTAGTTCGTCTCTCATCAGGCAACATTTCCCCTCCATCAATTGACTTGATCCTAGCCAGCAACCACCTCGATTTAAGGTAAAACATTTTTAGGGTTCTTAGCTAATTTCTCTTATTGAGTAAGAATTAGGCTTGGTGGAAGTTATGAAAAGTGAAATTGGAGTTGAGATCTTTCTATTGATATATTTTTTATAATTTTCTAAATTTTTTTCCAAATTTCCAAGTTTTAAGGTTCAGATTACTATTCTGGGTTGTTTCAAACCCAGGTGTTTTTATATTTTAAAAAAATACTATAAATTATGTAGATTAATCTTTATAAAGAGAGTTTTATGAAATTATTTATAGAATTTGAGATATAATTTTTTTTTAGGATTATGTTTAAATATATTTTTTAAGAAAATTTATATTTTATGGTTTATTCAATTTTAATTAAATTTATAGTTATTTAATATGCTTAAGACTAATTTTAAATAATATAAGTATGAAAATAATTTTTATAAGTAATTGCAAATTTTTTAGTTAATCGAAAATAATTTTGAAAAATAATTATTATTATTTTAAAAGGCTTAAATGGGTTCTTTGATATTTTTATTATATATTTGAAAAATTATTTAAGTAGCCTATTTATATTTAATAACAATTTCAGTTATGAAAGTTTAAAGGGAGTTTTACAATTTTTTTTAATTATATTAAATTGTGATTTAAGTTATGTTAAATGAGGATTTTATTAAACATTTGAAATTGAATTTCCTTTATGTCTCAACTATTTAAATAATTTAAATTATAATAACTTAATTAAATTATATGATATGTTATTAGTTTTGGTTAATTATATTATTTTTATATGTACATCTATATTGGTACTTTGTATGTGTCAAATTAAACCCTAGTCTCCAAGACTAAGTATAGAGCAAGTAGGGTGTTGAACACTAGGGAATTTGGAGCAATTTTATATTAACTGAGTAGATAGTTAGATGGATAGGCAGAATATTATGATAGAAGATATTGAATGGTTCTAACTAAATCTAAAGTTACTAAAGAATTATTAATTACACTATTTAATCTGAATTATCTAACAAGAAATTCAATTAATGGTCATTAGAACTACAATTCAAAATTAATCAAAGAATAATAATAATTAATAAACACATACAATGACTGGATAATATGACCTAAAATCCTTAAGAGCAACTCTTGTTGTCAAATAAGGGTATTTCCATTTAGAGTCTACAAGCACTCTCGTGTCATTATAGAGATAAACAAAAACCATAAAGTTCCATGCCAATTCTTTGACCTCTTAAAGTGGATTTCTTATCTCCAGGTACTTTCCTATCCTTTAAGTGAATTCAATTGTATTTCCACTAAAAACTCCAACTCTTGTTGTGAACCATTGATTAATACATCATACATGGTGATCAAGCATATATAACATAATTAATTACTTAATTGAAGTCAAATCATTGATGTATTATAAAGAAAATAAAGATGTAGTTCATAAGGTCAATTCATCCTTGCAATTCTAATAAATAAGAAATTAGTCAAGAAACATATTGATAAACATAAAGCAAACTAAATATATGAAAAGAGAAAAAGACATAGAAAATATGTTGATGAAATCTCCAATCCTCCCTAAGTAGTTACTTGACATCTTTTCTAATAAAAAAAAATTCTCTTAATCTCTTCCTTTTATCATGTATTTATAGGCTTCTCATCATCCTAGCTTATGCCCTTTTCAAATAGATGTAAATGGGAAAAGGTGCCTTAAAGGGGTGTGAAGGATGAGTCAGCACCACCGTGTTGAGTTAGGCTTGACTTGGCACACTTTTTTTTAATCATGACTCAGCACCAATGTGTTGAGTTAGTATAGTCTTCTGCCCTTTAATATATATAGTTTGTGATGACTCAACACACTTATGCTGAGTCGACACTATTGTCTACTGTCCCGAGTCATCCCCTTGGTGACGAGTCGGCACACTCCTCTTATTGCTTCTTTTTACTTTCCTTGCACCATTCTTTATTATAAAGTGTCCAAATACACTTCCATGAATGGATTAAACATAAGAAAACCTATAAAACATAAAATTAATATAAGGACAACATAAACAAAAGAAATAAAAATAATAATACATAATCAAACAAACTTAAATAAAAACTAAAGACAAATATATTATAACTACCCTAAAGAACTATGCTATTTTGCATTATAACAGTACTCGGTTAGGCATAAAGTCTAGTTTGGGGGCCCAACTCGAGTTATTAGATTGTGGAGAGGATAAAAATACTATTGTGTAGAGAGATGTCCATTTTACATAGGAGACTTTATCGATTTTTTGATAGATTTTTCATAAAATGTGACATCAATATGTGTTAGTTATTGAGTTAATTAGTATTGTATCTTATATTGAGTCTCTTCCTTAGAAATTAAGAAAGTATAAGGTGAGAAGACATTTTATTTTTAAAATAATAAAATTTTGTCCTTTTGAAAAAAAATTTTTGGCTCCGCACGTGTAGCACCTAATTTGTTCCCCCCCCCCCCCCCCCCCACTTCTTCTTCTTCTTCTTCTTAATCATCACCATCACCATCACCGTCTATTTCTTTTTTTTTTCTTTCCTCTCAATTTTAAATAATTGGCCGGATCTTCTTCCCCTTACTGGCGATGTTTCTAGCCAACTCAAGCCGAGCTTGATAGCTCATTCTTTTTTTCTTGGAGTGGGCTTCATTTCCCCTCAATCAATTTTGATTTTTAACTCCAATAAGTCCCTCAATTTTATAAAATTGAGCTTAAATTAGGTTGATTTATGTTAAATTGACTTTAGATTATTGTTGCAAAGGTATGAGCTTTCCAAATATGTGTTTAAATTTAATTTTGGAGATTATTTTCGAAATGGCATTATTCTGTGCTCAAGTTACTATTTTGGCACTATTCTGAGCTAGGGAAGATTATATTTTTGATAAATTCTACTTATTATTTTAAGCAAGTTTTGGGAAGGAAGTTTATTGAAATTATGTGTAGAATTTTTATTATAAATTTTTGAATTTTTATGTGAAAAAATGAATTTTTGGAAAAATTAGTATAAATTAGTAATTTTTATATTTTAGTTCAAATTATTATTAATTATTATGTTTTAGAGAGTTTTTGAGTAATAAATAGTATTAAATAATTTTTATAATTTATTTCCTATTTTTAGCTAATTATTAGTAATTTCCAAAAAAATATATGAATAATAAATTTATTTATTATTTTTAAGTTTAAATAAGTTTTTGGTTATTTTTATTATATATTTTACCAATTTAAATAATTAATTGTAATTAGTGCTATTTAATTGCAAATTAAAAGAATGGATTTTATTAATATAATTTAATTACAAATTAGAATTTTATTATTGATTTTGGAAATAAATATCTTTTATACTTTTATTATGTAAATAAATTGATTTGTGATATTTTAATGAATTTTTATGATTTTTGATGAATTATTGGAATTTATATTATTTTGTTAATCATGGATTTTGTTGGTTTTTAGTTGAACAATAATTGTATTTTGAGGGTTCAACCTAAGAAGTTGAATTTTGTGGATATTTTGAAGTGTATTTGTATGCATGATTGACTCTACTTTTGTAGAAGGATGTCCGTTTTACAAAGAAAACTCTGCCAAATTTTCAATAGATTTCTCGTAAAATATGATATTGAGTCAATTCTAAGTTTTGAGTTTTAGTCAAATCGTGTCCTGGATCGAGTTGTTTTTTAGAAATTCTAGATGTATAAAATTAGAAATTTTATTCTAATATCATTATTTTTTTATATAGTTACGCCAAGACCTAGGCCTACATGATCAAGCCAATCGAGTCATTTTAGAGGAGTGCACATCTATGACCTATTATTATATGTATGCATGGCATATAGAGAAAATTGTTAGCATCCATATTTTAATGATATGAATTTAATATATTAGTTTGTATCAAATTTTATTTATTTATTAATTATTATTGTATTATCACATATGCACATATATGTAATTTCAAATGTATATATATTGTGAATTTAAACTTTATGTCGTAATTTGGATGCTTTACATAATACTAGTGTAAAAATAATAAAATGAATTATTATTATTATTATTATTATTATTATTATTATTATTATTATTATTATTATTATTATTATTATTATTATTATTATTAAATAAATACAAGTTTTTTATACATAAAGAAATAAAAAAAGTTCTAAAGATATATTATAAGTAATAATTTTTTTCTATTATAAATACTAAAAAATGATTTCATTAAACTCTTACTAGATTTAAATAATTGTTTATTTTATTTTTTATT
The DNA here is from genome assembly GCA_947683625.1 of Mallotus nudiflorus. Taxonomy (NCBI): domain Eukaryota; kingdom Viridiplantae; phylum Streptophyta; class Magnoliopsida; order Malpighiales; family Euphorbiaceae; genus Mallotus; species Mallotus nudiflorus. The sequence goes on from CANTUR010001056.1 coordinate 310,088, forward strand.
TAGAAATTATTAACAAGTTTATTTTGGAACTAGTTTATTTTCTTTCATTATGTTTATAGAAAAAATTCTCATATTTGATACTTTTGCTTTACACAAGATAAATGGATTAAAATTATTAAAAGAATATATGCAAATTTGCAGGCTTTATAGGACCAATATATATGAATTCCACTAGAACTTTGAGAAAATGAATATAAACCCAAGGAACATATATAGAAAAAAAAAAATAGTGATAACCAAATAGCAAACTACTTGCCCAGTAAAATTGCATGAAAATTAAGCTCTGTGGCTCCACCATATATATATCCATTGAGTACAAATTCTGTGGCAAGAACCTGTGTTTGTAAGAAGGTCAGTCTCTCATTTTGAAATAGATGGTGATGATAAAGTACCGCTACATGGCAAGGAACCTTGTGACGGCGATCCACGTCTGTGGAGGAGTTCACGTGCCAACGATTGGAGATCTCCACCACCATTACCACCTAGGGCTACTGAAGATGAGCCACTGCTGCCTCCACCATATTGACGTGGATCCATTTGCCGCTGCTGCTGCTGTTGTTGCTGCTGCTGCATGGCCCATGAAGGTTGTGTCATCGGATCAAAAAGAGACGACAAGTCATAAGTGGCAGGTACGGAAGAGGCTGATGGAAGGTCAGCTATTGAGAGAGGAAGCGGTGGCACTAATGTTTGCGGTGGTGGAGGCGGCGGGGGTGATGGGAGCTCTAGTGTTGCTAGGTGGGCTTGCAAGTATGAGAGCTCTGCTTGTAAATTCACTACCTGCAAAACCAATTTAACAATTATTTTATAAACACATAATAGGTAATTAATTGCTTAATTTTGCTGACTAGATCCTAAATTCTAACCGAAAATGCTTAACAAAAAAAGAAAAAAATTAAGTAAAGGAACAATATGCTCAAATTGATGGATTAAAGTCATTATTAAAATGTCCATAAATTGAAAAAATAGAGTTTTTGAGTGTTTTCTACAAAAAGATAAGTGAAGGCAACTCAAAACAAACTTCCTAAGTAAACAATGAAGTCAATTTACATCAACTAATGATCAATTAATAATAAAATTAAAAATGGAAGCAACCAAGAATAATAGCTATAAGAGAAGCTTAATAATAATAATAATAATAATTAAGAATTTGGGACAAGTTGAAGGCTTATTTTTGTCTTGGTTTATACTAAAAGAATGCTTGAACTATGTGCATTAGAACGTGGAAGTTGCGAACAAATAAAGATTTCGTTTGACAAAGGTATGAAAACATACTAATTAAACATAATGCTTGATCATCTGCATTATTGTCCTTGGAATATGAGAAGAGAAGGCCGGTTGTTGAACTTTGATATGCTCCAAAGAAAAAAAAAAATTTTAAAAACCATTTATAAAATTCACTGTAAATTTCATATTGATTCATGTTTCCATTAATTAATTAATTGTAAGTGAGTTTTGAATTCAAATTGCATTAAAAAAAAAAAGTAGCACTATGCTTATGTAACACAAAAAAAAATTACTATGAACAATGAATACATAAATATAATATTAAATAACATAAATGTAGAAGAAAATCTCACATAAAATCATCTTTATTTATATAAACAAAAACAACCAATTCCAGCTTCTATGTGATGTGTTTGAGTTAAAAATGAAGTGAAAAGGGATAAGATATACACAAAACCAACTCTAAAGTAGTGGCAATGGGCTGACAAGATCCCGGCAACACAGAAGTCTCTGTATTCTGCCAGACTAGAAAGAACGGAATATATAAGGAAATAGGAAACAACTAAAAAAATGGAAAATAAAACCCCATGTGTTTCATCATTTTATGAAACCAAACAGTACTTTGTACTTCAATTTTCATATTCAATACCTTTTATTTATTTCTTTACAATACTACCCCTACAAAACCTTTCTCAACTCATTCATTAACTGATCATCGATGACCCATGAAACTTGCTTGCAATAACACGAAAAAAACCCGACCATCTCCTTAATAACTGCAAGAAAAATCCCACCAGTTGAACAGCCAAAAAAGAAAAAAAAAAAAAAAAAAAAAAAAGCCCCAAAACAACAGGCTTTACCATGCTATGTGCTAGTAACCGCCGAGCATATGTAATTCTATATCATTTGCTAACAATCAAGAAAATAAAATAAAAATGTGAAAACGTTTCTTGATGTCAGTAAAGCACAGAATTTATACCTAAACTAGTACAGCACAGAAAACTATAAACCCAATTATGCTTTTCTGGTACAGCTTTGAAGTCTAATCTATCTCAGTCAACTTGATTCTTTGAGATATCAATAATTCATCAAGTTGATGAATTTGATCGATGAAAAGTCAATTTTTAAGATTCACAGTGCGTAAGTAGAGCAAATTGACAAAAACAGTTCTTGAAAAAGCTTCAAAAGGGAAATTTTTTTTTTTTTTTTTTTTGAAACAAAACCAACTTGACGATGACAAAAGCAGAAGAAAAACAAAAGAATTTGTATTTTTCTGCACTAATAATTAAGTGTAAAAGAACAACCAAAAAAAGAGAGAAAAGGTGATTAAATAATTATGTAAATAGAAACAAATTAACCTGTTGTTGAAGAGCAAAGATGTGAGCAACACAGCCATAGACTGGATCTCTTAAACGAGCTTGAGCTTCGTAGCAAATTGTAACTACCGCATCCAGCCTTTTATGGACAGGGATATGCAAAAGAAGCTTTGAAACATTGCTTGCACCAAAAACCTTATGCACCGCTGCAAAATGGGCTGCACCTTGTTCTGAGTCAAAATAAGGTGCAAATATACATCCAGGCACGCACTTTCTCCTCAAGAATTTGCACGCGCCACATGGTCCACTGCTGCTACCGCCACTACTACTACTCCCGCCACCGCTACAGCTAGGATTTGCTGATGCACTCATTTGTTGAATTTTCTTTCCGTTTTTGGAAAGAAAGGAAAACGAAACCCAAGAAATGGTATATATTACAGGACCATTAGGGTTTGTAAGCTGAGGGGTATATACACGAAGGAGAAGCAGAAGGAGAAGAAGATACTAGGGTTTGGTTGGTGGGTGTTGGTTTCTGGTATTTGGGTTTTTTATTTTAATGGAGGATTTAAAAACGCTAGATGAAGTCTTTAAAGCCACGCGATAGAGCAAACCCTTCCCACATTTAGCTGCTTGCGTGAAGCAAACATGCGATAAGCCTAGCCATATTCTCAACTGCCCTTTGTTTTTATTTCATTTATCCTTTTTTTTTTTTTTTAGCCCTTCTTCTCGTGATTTTTTTCTAACAAAATTCATGCTCTTACTTTCTTTTAATTTCTTCTTTATATAATTAGCTAGCACAAAGTTTTCTGTCTTTCACTATACATATATATATATATATATATATGCGTGATGTGTATCTTTGTACACATCCTTGCCTTTTATGCCATTTTCTGTATGTAGCTAGCTTGCAACTAAAAGAAAATATTGGATTTTACAAGTCGAGACGTGTCAATGGGTCTGTCTATATATTGCCACTGCGTGGTTTAAGCTGCGTAGAGGGCAAAAGACGCCAACTATCTCTCTAAAATGTTGAAAATGACTTAGCTTTTTCCATTCCTTTCCTCCTTTCTATTATAATAAAGCCAAATAAACCCACTGGGTTTATAATGACAGGAATGCCCACAGTTTTTTCCTTCATTTTTATTTTTAGTTTGCTATAATATATCTTGTATGAGCATTTTTAGTATAAACCCCTATGGATAAATGATAGTTTCTTAATATCAACTGAGTTTTTTCTTAATTCATGAGGAAATTAAATGATTGAGTTTTTTCTTAATTCATGAGGAAATTAAATGATTTAAATGCTGATAAATTGCATACAGAAGTAGTTTATCTTTTTAAGTTAGTCAAAAATTAATTTATAAATTACAAACTATAAAATTCAATTTTTTTGCATTGTAGAATACCTTTAAAATAAGTGATTAGGTTATTTTATCACTGTAATTGAATAATTTTAAGGGATATATATATATATAAATATAGAGAGAAAGAGAGTTTAAGGGCTGGTTTAGGGTTGATCAATTGGAAAAATGGATGTACCTAATCTTATCATTACTGTCAATCAATGAACTGGCTTAATATCTCACAATAGAAATGCTGCATAATATCAACAAACCTACAACTCAATAACTTATCAAAAGACCCTCTGAGTAACCAAACGCTTTAGCGTTTTTACAAGGTTGGTGCGATGTGCTTTCATATATATATATATATATATATATATATATATATATATATATATATATATATATATTTATATATATATATTTATATATATGTGGCTCAATTAATTCTTGATGAGGAATTCGATCATGATCTTGACCATGACAACAATGAAAGTGATAATTCTTGTGATCGTATGATGAATAATAATTATTATTATTTTTATTTAAATTATCAATATTCAAATTTATAAAATTCTAATAAATGTAATTCAAGTTGAATAAAACTATACGTTTAATAGCTAATTTAATATTTTTACATATGTATAGTTCGAATTCAGACGTTGTTTAAGTGAAAGTAATATCTATCTAACTAATTGTTGTTGATAATAATAATTATTATTATTTTATGTGTTGATATTTTTGTTGGCGCAGCTTAAATTAATTAATCCCATGCAAGCCGATTAGAAGTTCACTTGAAAAATTATTTAGAATAGAATAGGGATGGATTTTGCACGATCGTACCAAAATATATATATATATATATATATATGTTATTGTTTTTTTAGAGCATCAAGAAATGGCAACATTTATTTCGCATTTCATTAAAAGCAGCTCTTGACATCTTTTTTGACGATGCAGTCTTAAAATTGGTAATATATAATAAAAGTTTGATTGGATTGAATATTAATAAAGTGTTGAAATACAAAAATTTTGCATAAATAGTTGAAAGCTATACGAAAAGGACAATTACCCTATAAACTAAATAAAAATTAGTCGTAAATCTATGCAATTTTTGGACTATAATATAAAATAATTATATAAATAATTTGATTTGAATAATAACTAAATAAATTAAAAATAAAATAAATTACAATTATTATTTTTATTTTTTAAATTTTTATTGCCATAATTTTTTAGTCATAAGATAATATGTTTTTAGAATTATTAGATTAATATTAAAATATGTACAATACTATTTTAGTTAAAAATAATAATATTAAATAATTACTGTAATTTTTTAATTTTTTAATGGTTTAGAAAAAATATTTTGAGTGATTTAAGATAGAAAAATATGTAATATATAAATAATTTTAGAATTTGAATAGTATTAAAATATGTATAATAGTGTTTTAGTTAAAAAATAATACTAAATAACCATTAAAAATATTTTATTTTTAATAAAAAATTAAGATTTTTAATAGTTTGATATTTTAGTTTTTCAAGTGAATACTCAAATATAAAGGTAAACACTTATCAAATTTTTTGTTTAATAAATTTAGAGTTCAATATTTAATATATATATATAGAGAGAGAGATTATCCAGGAACAATAAAAACTTGTATATGTCAGTCTATAATTGTTGTTATAGTTAATTATAAAACTCACATTAGCATGTTTTTATCTAGTACTAAAATGAACCCACTTCTCAATAGCCATTAAATTTAAGAAATCTTACCAATTTTCCTTTTTAATCTTGAATAAAAGTGCTAAAACCTATGGTTAAAAATTAAGCTAGTCATAAATCCATGCAATGCGCGGATTGTAATTAAACTAATTAAATAAATAAATAGAATAAAATAATAATTAAATAAATTAAATATAAAATATATCACATTACTTTTATTTTTTAAATTTTTATTGCCATAATTTTTTATTATAATAAGATTTTTTTTTAGAATTATTATATTAGTATTGAAGCATTTATAATAGTGTTTTAGTTAAAGAAATAATATAAAGTAATTACTATAATTTTTAAAATTTTTTAATGATTTGAAAAAAATAATTTAAGTGATTTGAGGTAAAAAAAAATATATGGTTTGAAAAAACATTTTAAGTTATTTAAGGTATAAATATATATAAATACTTTTAGAATTTGAGTAGTATTAAAATATGTATAATAGTGTTTTAGTTAAAAAATAATACTAAATAACTAAAGTAAATATTTTATAAAAAAAAATTAGGATTTTTGATAACTTGACACATTAATTTTTAGAGTAAATACTCAAAAATTAAGATATACACTTATCAAATTATTGGTTTAATAATAACTTTAAGGCTATATATTCCTTAAGCAGTCAAGCATATGGTTTTATCATAATCTTGATTACGAGATATAGAAGTGACAGTGACACAATGGCATGCTAATGCTAACTAATATCTCAAAATGAAAAACTAAATTCTACTTTCAAAAATCACCCCACATATATCTCAATTTATTAAATGAATAATGCTTATTGATTAATACTAATTAATTGCATATTTGTTAATTGTCTAATACTCGAATATATCTCAAAAAATAATTAAATACAAAATGTTTTAAATATATTAATTGTGGTATACACTAAATATCGATAAAATTTTTCAAATAGATAATCAACTACTCATGCAGAGAGAAACTTCAATTATATTATATTTAATGGGTAAATTTATGATATATAGATATTTATTATATTTTATTGATCAAATATAAATAATTAAATATATATTTTTATTTTTATTTAAACTATTAATATTTAAAATTCATTAGAATTGGACTAATTCAATTAGTCTCCATAAAACTATAAGAGTAATAGAGGATTTCCAATAATTAAATTAACATTATTACATACATTACAATTCGATTATTTAAATAAAAATAATTCTTATCAATTGATACTTAGCCTCCTCTAGAGCAGCCTCTACCGATAATTATTTCCTATATGAGCACTTGGTTCTAAATATATATTATTTATCTAAAAAAAGATGATATGTTATATTTTCAACTTTAAATTAGTTATCAATTAAATCATATTTTAAAAGTTATTTTAATTTGCTGATTCACATTTATAAACTATGTCAATTCTAACCAATTGTATTTGAAAAATCTAATTATATTTTTAAAGATTACTTTTAAATTGCTATAAAATAAGTTTAACAGCTATTCAATTTTTTTTTTTAAGAAATATTTTTAAAAAATTCAATTTTTAATTTTACATTTTGAATAAATTTAAAAATTAATGTTTAGATTTTTACATATAATTTTAACTTGTATGTATCAAATAAAAATTATTAAAAAAAAAGTGATAACTTATAAATCAATTTATTACATAGATCAACATTAATAAAAATAAAAATAAATAAGGTAAGCACTTTTAACTATAACTATAAATAATAATAAAATTTTAATTTTTTCATAGTTTCAGAAAAATATTTTTTATTTTCTTGACTAATATTTTTAGTATCTTAAATTTTTTTTATCTAATACTTTTTTTATTTGACCTCTATTAGAAAAATTTCTAAAAGTGAATTTTAAAATAGTCAAAATTTAAGAAGTGGTGAAATTAAAATTTTATTAAAATATTTAGAAATTTATTTTAAGAATGAAAAATTAGAATTTAAAAATATTTTCTTATATTTTATTTTTTATTGAAAAAAAAAAGATAAAAAAATTATAATTTTTTTATGTCAAATTTATTTTATAAGAATTTTTTGAAAATTTTAAAAATATAATTAAATATAATTTATAAAGTTAAAAAAGTAAATTGAAATAATTTTTAAAATAAAATTGAAATAATAATTGATTCAAAATTTAGAAGAATGAAACCGATAATATGGTGAATAGTCATGCCAGTTGCAGGCCAATCAAAAGGTCAAAAATACAAAGTTCGGCGTTCAAAGCACCAGCACAAGCCATTCGAATGTGAGAACGCCACGTGTGAGTCGGTGACTAAGAACGTAACGGCCGGGTGAAACATGAGCTCAGACAAATCAAGGGGCCCATACGCCGTTCACTTCAAAAGGAAGTAACGTCTCTCGACCCCCATCTCTCTGTAACAGCAATAATAATTTATGCTTAATAAATCAAGCAATTTTCTCAAAGGCATATAAATAAAAATTTATTTATGGTTTTTTATTTTTACGTAAAATCAAATTGAAATATAAATTTGTAAAATCAATAACAGTACGTAACGGCGCGTCAACCGCGCCGTCCGGCCCTTGTCCAATCCGTGTGTAGTGAAGAGGAGGCAATGACAGAAGCTTTCTGTTTCTATCAATTTTGATTGACACGTGTCGTTAGTTTAAACTAATGTAGTACCTCTATGACCGGATGCTTACGTTGTAACAGTTTATCTTGTTTTCATTTAACTCTTTAGATCATGCAGTTTTTCCTTCCTTTTTCCTTTAAAACATTAGAAACTTGTTAATTACAGTGAATATTTTATGTTTAAGCCTACACTAAATCTATTATATTCAAAGGTTAAACATATAGTGTAAAAATATTTTTATTTATTTTTATTAATTAAATATTTTACATTTAATTTATATATTTCATATTTAATCATAAAATGAAATACATTCAGATAGAAATAACTAAATTATATCAATTATCAAAATAAATATCATTTGAAAACCTTCTAGTCAAAGTTTTGTATAAAAGACTAGATAATTCAACTAATTAATTTTACAATCACTTAATGAATTAAAAATACACTGCAACTTTCGGTCTAAAGAAATAATAATAGTTAGCAAGAGAGAAATAAGGTACTAACTCTTATTTAAGAGCATTATAAGGTGCAATATTTGACTCTTTACATCATCAATTTAAAAAGATAAAAGTTGTTTCTTATTATACAGTTAATTAAAATTTAAATTATATAATTTCTCTATTAACTAAAATAAAAAAGATAATAAAAAAAATCTACAATGGTAAAGTAAACGGCAAACCCATGCGTTACTAGATTATAATAAAAAAATTATCATTTATTAATCATGACAATATAGTTTTTGGAACTTTTTTTCTTATTTGTTTTAAGAGTTTATTAACCTGTAACTAATCTTAAACTAAATTTGCAATAGAAAACAACCACATGCAAAATAGTTGTAATTAATATAAAAAAAAAATTACACTTACTACTACAAAATGCTAAAATTCTATGATTTCACATGTTTAATTATTAATTGAAAAATAATGCAAGCTTGGGTGTAAAAGAAGGTTTCAGTAGAGCTAGCAAGTGTTAATTAATTAATGTTAATATGACTATCAATTAACTTATATGTTGGAAGTTCTAGCAAACAAAATGTCCCTACAGAAATGAGAAAGCCCAATTATCTGGAAACATGTTTAGAAACACATAAACTTTAGTTGTTAAGACTCTAATTAATCTGTCTCTTAAATCTCCATCATCAATTGCTACCCTGCAATTAGGTTTGCCTAAACTTTTACTAACATCAATTTACATAAACTCATCTTTCCTTAATTTTTTTATAGGAAATAATTATTATTATTACTGGCCAAAGACCCCACTGCGAGTTCTTCCACCCGTGCGGTCAACACCTCAGTTTTGCTTTGTGTTCTTTGTTTTTTGGTTGATAACATCTAAGGTTAATTCACTTATACTAATACGTAATTTTTTTTTTTTTGGATTTCTATTGAATAATGCTTTATAAATTACAGGATATTACCTTAAAATAAGGTAGAATAGGTGTTGTGTTCTATAGTTTAATAGTTAAGCAACCGTGTGGGGAGGAAGATTTTTTATTTAATTCTTTAGTTCTTTGAATATAATTTATTGAAGTTTTTGTAGTTGGTTAACTTTTTATAAAGTATTCCTTATAAAATAATAATTATTTAGTATCAATATGAATAAATAAAAAAATTTAAAATTGAAATTTCTTCATTTTTATATCAACTCTTCTAAAGAAAAAAATTAAAAAAGTAATATAAACTAAATACAATGTGAAAATGAATCCGATTTAAAAAGAATTATAATAGCAATAAAATATATTAATAACTATTTAACATAAATTTATACATCACAGTATATATTTGAAATATTTTTTTTATAAATTAATTTAAATAACTATTGATAACGGTAAACGATATATTTAATTTATTATAATATAAACCAAAGAAAAGAAAGTCAAAGAAATATTTTGGACCATAGAGCAATAATTATGATTATGAAATCTGAGGATTGCTTTTGTACACTTTTAAGAGTCGTCTTAGTCAAACTATGTGGAAATTTGTAATGTTGACCATTCTTTGGACAGTTGCGATGTTGCATGATGTTGAAGCTGCAATGTGTTGTTAATGTGAACCGGCTCCTTATTAATGCTTTAAAATAATTTTTTTACAAAAAGTTTATATATCCTATAGTCCAAGCTTATCTTTTAATTTTCATTCAATGTCCATGAGAAGGTTGTTAGCATTTTTATGGCTTTAGTGCCAAAAATATTATACTTGGGTCTGCTACATTAAATAAAAATACATGAATTGTTAACTCAATGTCGATTTTCATCTAATATTATTTTAAGACAATGGAAGAAAAGTTATCTCAATTAAAGCACATATATACATACGTAGTTGATTATCATAATTAACATTAATATGATGGTGTTAATGAATCAAATTAGAAAGGGAAAAAAAGTGAAGACTTCACGTGGGAGATTAGAAGACCGACTAATATATAATTAGTGTCAGATAATTCAAGAATTAACAGCTTTAATTAAGTACGGGTTTAAAGAAACATGTAAGCCCCCTTTGACTCAACAAGTTCCGGCACTGTCTCCCTTTTCAAGCAAGGGAAAGTTATTATACATGATCATTACACAAACTCAATGACCCAACATGTCTTTTTTTTTTTTTTTGCAAACGGTTGTAGTTCCAAATTTTAATAGAAAACAAAGTACAAATTAAATGCATATTTTAACAAGCATATGCAAGCCAATAATAGTTTAAAAAAGTCGATAGAAAGTAGTGAAATGATAATTTATCTTTAAAAGTATTTTAAAATGTAAAATTTGAATCTTATTATCATCAATTTAGAAGGGAATGAATGCTCCCGATGTTAAAGTTATATAATTTTTATATTTATCTAAAAAATGATAATAATAATAATAATAATAATAATAATAATAATAATAATAATAACATGAAAAACTTTAGAAAAATAAACTCTCAGTCAGATAAGCACTATATACATCTCTCGCATAAATACAAAAAAGGAAAAAAAAAATCATTCTCAACCCGAAACCATCAGAATTAGCAGTTTCTAACTCGGTATAAAGGGTTCTTGATTTATAAGTGACAAATGCTGTATTTACTTCATATGTAATAAAACAAATAGGTGACATGTATTTTTTGAGTATATTACACTTAAAATATTAAATGTTTGATATATATCTTAATATTTTTTAATATTAATAAATGTAATGATTCATTTAATGGCTTATAATACATAAGTAGATACAGAGGCATATATAATTCTCAAGATAATTTGTCTTTTAATTTTTCTCTAGGTAATTAAGAAGACCGATTATGTGACAATAGAGATCTTACTTCAGCATGAAGCCCAAACATTGTAGGAGAAGCTTAGGTGTGCAGCCTTATACATGTGCCCTTGAATCAGCCCATTATTTGGGAGGACAATTGTAATGCATACGTAACTCAAATTTGACTGGCTCGCTCACTCGCGTTTCTTTCAAATTAAAGAGATCAAAATCTTTATCATCGTATATATAATTTCGCAAATCGGTTGGGACACTTCTCCAAGAACACGAAACAGTTTTAGACTTGTGAATTTTTTTAAAAAAAATTGGGAATTTATATGGCCTTAATATTGATAGACTACATTATAGATATTCGGTTCGGTCGGTCCGTGTTAGGGGACGAATTAAAGTTGCTCAGTTTGACCGGTCCGTTGTCAAGCCCAATGATAAGAATGTGAACTTGGACATGGGAATGAAGTCTGAATCTCTAAGTGAAAAATGAACTTGAAAATCCAAAGCCTGAAAAACCCAAAATCAAGCCCAACTATCAAAATTTGGCCCAAGCCCGCCTGGCCCAGAGCAGGCCCGAGCCATCGCCTCAGTGTAATGAGGCTATCACCTCTTTGGCAGCTGCCAATGAGGCGCTGCCCCTATGGCAGCCCAGTTGCAACTGCATTTAATGCAGCTGCAATCATGACGGTCAAGTGGTGCAGGCCCCACTCTCCATACCTCTTTCTTGCGTGAGGAAAAGATTTTTGGGGAAAGAAAAAAGGCTATAAGAGCTCATGATGGACTAGGAGGCTTAGGGGCATGGGAAAGCTAAGGAATAAAAGAGAAAAAAAGAGAGAGAAAGGGGGGAGAGGGGGAGGATTAAAAAAAAAAGAAAGAGCAAGCTCTGAAGAAAAAATAGAGAGAAAAAAAAAAGAGAAACATCTTGAAAGGAATAAGGAAGGTTGAAGCAAAGAGGTCTACTTTCTCCATAAGAGAAGAAGCAAGAAACTTGTGTCAAAGGTAGATACCACATCCTAGCAAGGATCTCAATCAAAATAGCTCTGAAGGCCTCTCATTTTGGTATAAAATCTGCACTTAAACTTGACATGTTCATCATTTTGTGTGTTCTTGCTTATGTGTAATTGAGTCATTAGTACATTTTAGATTTATCTCTAGTGTGTCATGCTTGATATCTCATTTTATTGATGGATCTTTGAATACTTTTGCATGTAGTCGTAGTATGATGATTGTAGAGTGTGTATATGCACGTTTTGGTTACTTAGAGTAGAAGTTTGTACATCTTGGGAGTCAAAGCCGGCTTGGTGATCAGGGCGTCGCCTCATCTCAATGAGGCAATCGCCCCTTTGACAGGCCTCTAAGGAGTCTATCTTTTGCGTGTGTTACATACATTGTTGCCTCTGGAATACTAGGAGTCTCTGTTGATGAGGCGTCGCCTTATCAATGAGGCGACCATCTCATTGACAGAGTTAACCTACTTCCTGCTTCATTTTTTATTAACGTTTATCATGATGTCCACTTCGATATGTCCCCTTTCGACCTTAAATATGTCTGTATGATTGCATGATGGTGATTATCTTGATTATTTAATGGTTTTTTTAGTCCATAATGTGAAAACCCCCTTTTTTATATAGAGTCTCCTTGCAAGTATCGTTACATGTGATTTCATTTTTTTTTTAAAAGGAAGGACTAACTGTATGTTATTTACAGGAATTACTTGATGATTCCTGTTATCGAGTAGTCACTGTTGCTAGTTACCCCTTGTATGTTGTCGCTTTTATGTTATTTTAATAGTTTATTTTCGGTATATTTTTGGTTTATTTTCTGTATATTATTTGTTTGTTTAGCTAAAAAACGTTGTAATCCTTAATCCCTTTCCCCATTTAATTTTGAATGTATGGTTGAAATTATTATTTATTTCATTTACTGCATTTTTTGAATGTCGAGACTTAAAGGCATGAAATTGAACTAATGTGCCGGACTTGATTGTAAAATTTGGCAATTATCCGAAGATAATTTTTTTTATGTGTGGTAACCAAGGAAATAATTAAATAATCAAAGGGTAATAAAATGCAAAACACAAACAGAGGCCAACCGTAAGATTGGGTGAGCATTCAAATGCTCATACCCAGTTTCCGAACTCGATCTCTGATGACGGCTTCTGGGAACCTCCGTGGGATCCAGTTGTTGTACAATGTGTCCCGATTTTTATCCGGGTGGTGACTCCATCTCCGAATAGGCTTAAGACCTATATCGTATTTTCTAGTAGGCCTCGAGCCATCACAGTGCCGTGGTCGCCAAACACTTGGGCGTGTGTTAAACCCCGCTGCCTACAGTGGCAACTCCACTGGGGATAGAGAAACTGATTCCAGTGTTTTGTGTTTTATCATCTTTAATTATTTTCTTATTTCTTCCTGCATTTATGCATCACTACACATTTTCCACAATGAGCACTTCTGTCCTGAATAAACCCGACAATAGTCAGTACTTCGCTACCTACGTTTCACTCAAACCTGGTGGTGGAATATTTGATTATTGTCACTCATGACACGTACTAATCCACATTGTTTGACCCTTGAGTGGGGAGACATATATGGATGTATATTGTTATGGGAGCTAAAGCCTTTTTACCCAAAACTCAAGCCCATGTAATGACTTAGCAACTATCCTTAGGAATTTTCCCACATGCATGTGTATTATGCCATATAATGGACCCTTAAAATAAATCTCGAGCCCATCAATAAGTAGTCCAAAATAAAATGAGCCCTCGTGTCCGACCAAAGCCCATTAGAAATAAGCTAGTCAACAAAGGCCTCTCATGCCTACTCATAACCCATTTCAAATGGGCCTTGATAAATAAGTTTATGGTGATAAGGATCTTGACTCATAGAAAGTGGACTCGGGCTTTATTTAAAGGACCCATTACTTGTCTAAATTATTTTGAGAGTTTTCTTTCATACGTCGGTTTTATTATCCCCCACTGATAATTAAAACCCAGGCTAAAAATCCTAGGACAAGATACTCGCCATTAAATACGTGTGTGGGAGAAATAAGGGCAGAAGTTTGCACGTTTAAGCTTCATGTTTTGGTATTGTGTATCTTTTTTGTGTGATTATTTATTTCTTAAATTTTCTTTAAAAAAAATCCTTTATTTCATGCATACATGACATTCATTGCAACTTTTAAAAATGCATTTTTCTTAGCCATAAACCTCTTCTTATTTGGAAGTAGATCAAAGGAATTTGGCCCACTAATATCAAGGATCCAATTAGACAGTTAGGACCACTTAACAAAGGGGCAAAATGGCAGGACCCTCTAATTTTGATGTTGAAGCTTTCAAGAAAGAACTGTTGAAAGAGATCAAGGATGAGATACGACAAATGGTTAAGGACATGGTTGCTAAGATTAAAGGAAAGATGCTCTCTAATGAAGATAATTCTGAAACCAGAACTACAAAACGCATTGAAGAACCACGGGCTCAGTCCGAACTTTGCTGATGTTGACTTGGATTTGGGTTCTAGAGAACCACTGCCCCCGAAATACAAATTCCCAAATATGAAGAAATACTCAGGTACTGATGAACCTTACTTGCATCTGAAGCAGTATGTCACTTACATGAAGGCCACTGAGTTGTCAGAAACTCAAATTGTCAAGCAATTTCCATTATCCTTAGAAGGAGCTACTATCAATTGGTACTATACTTTGGATGCATATGTCCAGCAAGACTGGAAGGAGTTATGTTCAGTCTTTATCAAACAATATGGGCTAAACTTTCAATACATACCGAAACACTTGGTCAATAGAGCTCCAGCAATCACACTCCCAAATCATATCTCACACATCAAATAATCAAATCCAATCAATATCCACAAATGGGTTAGTGATATAGCCTAAATGCTATCAGTGTACTGGTACGTACTCGGTCCTAGTACTGCCCACTAGGTAGCACGTTCTATTGATATCCTTCATTTTAAATATAAAACATACATTCATAAATAAATGATGCATGAATTCGAAATAAATAACAACATAAACCATATATATACTATAAATATATAAAAAATAAACCAGATATATTTCGAGTGTATATATATGTTAAATAAATCCAATATAATTGTAAAATAAACTAAAAATATATTTAAAAACATTTTAAATATAAATGTTTTAATAAAGCATGCATATAATTTAAAATATATCAAAAATAAACCAAAAATAAACCAAAAATAAACTTAAGTACTAATTAAATCATTTATGCATATTTAATCAAAATAAAACATACATTTCTAAATCATGCACCCTAAAGCATATATATATAAAATAACAACTCACTATTTATTGTGCTCCTCGAGATGGGTCCGATGGGCCTAGTCCACTAGGCCTCGGTCTCGGCGCAACTAAACAAATAAATGATAGTAGAAAATCAGAATAAATATAACAGAAGTTCTAAAGACTCGATCAAGAATACTAAACACAGAATTAGAATCAGAATTTGACCGAATATCACGTTTTACGAGAATTCTATCAAAAATTCGACAGAACCTCCCTTGTAAAACGGACATCTCTCTACTCAAAGAGTAGAGCCGGTCCTGCAAAGAAATACACTTCAAGAATAAACACAAAATTCACAACCAAAACCCATCAGTCGGACTTTAAACTACAATTTACCGATCGAGGTCCACAATTCACAGAATGTTCACAAAATACCAAAAATTCCCTTATATAATAAAAATATATTTTATCAATCCAAATTACTTAATTAACCCTAAAACATGTTAAAAACCGATAAAAACTCATTTATTTAGAAAAATCGTATATTATATATATAATTTGAAAATAATTTATGAAAAATAGTTTTAATTAGTTAAAAATACTAAATAATTTTTAGAAATCATTTTTATACCCTAAATAACTATTAAAATCAATTTAATTACATTTTTAGCCAATTTAGTGTAAAATGACCAAAATACCCCTATACATATAAACTTACTAAAATAAATCCAAAAATTCACCAAAAATAATATAATTGCACAAAATTAATTTTCTCAACATATAATTCAATAATATCAATAAATATACTCAATTAACCAATTTATTTCAATT
Organism: Mallotus nudiflorus; assembly: GCA_947683625.1. Taxonomy (NCBI): domain Eukaryota; kingdom Viridiplantae; phylum Streptophyta; class Magnoliopsida; order Malpighiales; family Euphorbiaceae; genus Mallotus; species Mallotus nudiflorus. The sequence continues at coordinate 326,649 of CANTUR010001056.1, forward strand.
AAACACATAATTAACCCTATTTTTCAAAATTACACAAACTTAATAAATTTCAAATAAATATATAAAAATTCAAAAAAATTACAAATAAATTTCTATAATTCATTTCAACAACTATAATTACCATAAAACACAATTTCATAATTTAATTAATTAATTTTCGAAAATGAGAAAATAATAATAAAATAATCAAAAATACCCAAAAATCAAAATAAATTCCAAAAATTCCAAAAAAATTACAGCATGTATATTGAGCTTCCAGGATCAAAGTTTTTGAAGGAATTTTTCATGAATAAATCAAATTTAAGCTCAAAAAAATTCAAAACCCTAAATGGCTGAAATGAAGAAATTGAAACCTAGGAAAATCTAGAACATTTTAAGTGAAACAAAGCTTGGAATCACACTCACCGGAGCTTAAAGAGAAGATAGAGATTGGTGGCATCAAATTTGGTGGCCGAAATCACGTTGATCGGAGCTTGATCGATTTTCGGCTTCTTTGAGAAAAATCGGTCAAAACTCACCGGAATAGGAAGCTTCAGGCGTCGGGAATGGCTGGCAAGGGAGGAGGAAGGCTGAGGGGCACAATGAATGCAAGAAACAGAGGTCACAGTGGCCGGATATGGTGGAAAACTTATCGGGAGGGAAGAAGATGAAGATAGTGGTAAAACTGTAAATAAAGCAAACTTCTGATTTTTTAATAAATAATAATGTATATATGTATATATATATATATATATATCCACACTTATATTGTAATATTATATATAATTTCACACGCAAATAATACTCACCACACAAATGAATTTAATAGATATAATAATTTATACACTTAAAATTAATTAGTTAATATTAAAACTAAATAATAAAAATTAAGGTAATTAATTAAATCCTAATTAATTTAAATAAATACACATATATACATTTTATTTTAGCACTTAAAAATTATGTATGAGTTCATGCAAATTCGTAAAACTAGTCAAAATAATTAATATTAAATTATTTACGTGTCAATTTCCCCGATAATACAATTCCCGGGAAAATTTTACATAAGGTACTTAAAATAATGTAAAACAATTAAAATTAACTTTAAACAAACAACAAAATCATAAAATATCATAAATATATACAAAAATTATTAACACTGCATATCTCGATGCAGTATAAAAATATTTAAAAACTCGGGATATTACAGTTTTCCCCCTTTACAAGAATTCATTACCAAATTCCAGAAAGAAAATTACAAGATCAAGAAGGAAAGAGATACGGGTAAAAAGCTCGCATCTCAGCTTCAGTCTCCCACGTATGCTCCTCAACTCTGTTGCTACGCCACAGAACCTTGACCATCAGAATCTGTTTCGACTGCAACTGTCGAACTTGATAATCAATGATCGCCACAGGTTCTTCCACAAACGTCAGATCTTCACTCACTTCTACACTGTCGGGCTGCAACACGTGTGAAGGGTCTAAGATATACTTTCTCAGCATCGACATATGAAACACTGGATGCACCTGTGACATACTCGGGGGCAAAGCCAACCGATATGCTACAGTGCCAACTCTCTCCAGAATCTCAAACGGTCCGATATATCTCGGTGCCAACTTACCCTTCCTGCCAAATCTCATTACACCCTTCATCGGAGACACCTTCAGGAAAACAAAGTCTCAAACCTGAAACTCTACATCTCTGCGCCTAGGATCCGTATAGTTCTTCTGCCTGCTAACTGCGGTCTCTAATTTATGCTTAATCATGACGACTTTCTCTGCAGCATCCTGAACCATCTCAGGTCCAGTCAAAGCTCTCTCCCCAATCTCATCCCAACTCAGAGGGGAGCTACACTTCCTTCCATATAATGCCTCATATGGTGCCATACCAATACTAATATGGTAGTTGTTATTATATGCAAATTCTACGAGTGGCAAATGATCATCCCAACTACCTCCCAAATCCAGAACACACATCCTCAACATATCTTCCAGTGTTTGGATCATCCTCTCAGACTGGCCATCTGTCTGAGGATGAAAAGCAATACTAAAATCCAACCTAGTGCTCATTGCTTCCTGCAACTTCTGTAAAAAATAAGAAGTAAACACTGAACCTCTGTTTGACATAATGGATACAGGTACTCCATGAAGGCACACAATATGCTTCACATATAGCTTCACCAATCTAGCTACAGAATAAGTGGCTTTCACAGGTAAGAAATGTGCAAACTTTGTCAACATGTCTACAATCACCCAAATGGAATCATATCCATCCTTAGAACGAGGAAAACCTACCACAAAATCCATAGCTATCCTTTCCCACTTCCATTTGGGAATAGGAAGAGGTTGAAGCTTCTTAGAAGGCTTATGATATTCAACTTTCACTTGCTGACACGTCAGGCACTTAGCAATACATTCAGCGACATCCTTCTTCAGTCCGTCCCATCAGTATAAATCTCTGATACTGTGGTACATCTTAGTGACACCCGGATGTACGCTATAAGCTATAGAATGTGCTTCCTCTAGGATCTCTTCTCTCAAGTCATCCACATCAGGAACACAAAATCTACCACTGATCCATAACACACCATTATCATCGAGTGTGAAATCAGTGAACTTCCCTGCTCGAACATTCTCTACAAGCTCTTCTAGAATAGGATCTCGACTCTGAGCTGCTTTAATCCTATCCCTTAGTACAAATTGCACTTTAAATTGAGTTAACAGTCCACCTGACCTACTTATCTTCATCATCAGACCTTGATCCACCAACAGATGCAACTCTTGGATCAACAGTCTCCTCTTAACACTGATATAAGCAAGACTGCCTGAGTACTTTCTACTCAAGGCATCTGCTACCACACTAGCCTTGCCCGGATGATATAATATCTCACAGTCATAATCCTTCAATAATTCCAACCATCTCCTCTGCCTCATATTCAAATTTCTCTGTTGGAAAATGTACTTAAGGCTCTTATGATCAGTAAAAATCTCATAAGTCACCCCGTACAGATAATGTCTCCAGATCTTCAGAGCAAAGATCACTGCAATTATTTCAAGGTCATGTGTGGGATAGTTCTGCTCATGCTTCTTCAACTGCCTCGAAGCATAGGCTATCACCCTACCATTTTGCATTAACATACAACCAAGGCCAACTCTAAAGGCATCATAATAAACTGTGAACTTATCCATACTATTAGGCAAAGCTAGCACTGGAGCTGTGGTCAATTTCTCCTTCAACAACTAAAAACTATTCTCACAAGCTTCTGACCACTTAAATCTTACATTCTTCTAAGTCCAGCGAGTCATAGGGGCTGCAATTCTGGAAAAATCCTACACAAACCGCCTATAATACTCGGCTAAACCTAGAAAATTATGAATCTCAGTAACAGAAGTCAGTCTAGGCCACTCAGACACTGCCTCAATCTTCTGTGGATCAACTTGGATACCATCTTTAAACACCACGTGTCCAAGAAAAGAAACACTCTCCATTCAGAAATCACACTTTGAGAATTTAGCATAAAGCTGATGATCTCTCAGTGTTTGTAGTACAGTCCTCAAGTGATATACATGCTCCTCTATACTCATCGAATATACTAGTATATCATCAATGAAGACTACCACATACTAATCCACATATGGTCTGAATACCTTGTTCATCAGGTCCATAAAAGCTGCTGGTGCATTAGTCAAACCAAAAGACATCACCAAAAACTCATAATGGTCATATCGAGTGCGGAATGCTGTTTTAGGAACATTGGCTTCACTAATCTGCAACTGATGATAACCCGACCTCAGATCAATCTTAGAAAAGAACTGTGCACCCTGTAGTTGGTCAAACAAGTCATCTACCCTTGGGAGAGGATACTTGTTCTTCACTGTCACCTTATTCAGCTCTTTGTAATCAATGTATAGTGTCAGGGTACCATCCTTCTTCTTCACAAACAGGACTGGTGCACCCCAAGGAGAAACACTGGGTTTGATGAAACCCTTATCCAATAACTCTTGCAACTGCTCCTTCAACTCTTTCAACTCTATAGGAGCCATTATGTAGGGTGGCATAGATATAGGAGTAGTACCTAGAACCACATTTATACAGAACTCAATCTCTCTGTGAGGTGGTAAACCTGGCAACTCCTCAGGAAAAAAATCAGGAAACTCACAGGCAACAGGAACATCTATGAGTGACAACATCTCCACTGAAGTATCCCTGACTAATGCCAAATATCCCTGACATCCTTTCCTCAACAACTTCCTAGCCATAATAGCAGAAATAAAATTCTGAGGTGTTGAACTCCTATCACCCGCAAACTTAAATTCTTCTTCATCAGGAATTTTGAAAGTCACCTCTTTATTCTGACAATCCATCATGGCATAGTGCTGAGATAACCAATCCATACCTAGAATAACATCAAATTCCATCATATCCAATATAATCAAATCAGCGGGTAATTCTTTACCTCCCACGAGAACTAGACAACTAGAAAGAATAATATCGGTGTCCAAGGAATCACTCGGAGGAGTGGCAATAGACAAAGGAAAAGCCATCCTCGAAGCTTGCCAACAAGACTTGGAAGCAAAAATGGGAGAAACAAATGAATGCGTGGCATCTAGATCAAACATAACACATGCATCCAGGTAACAAATAGAAATAATACCTGCCACGACTGCATTAGATGCCTGAGCATCCTGCTGAGTGAGATGGAAAACTCTGGCCTGTCCTCGACCTCCATGCTAACTGGTAGAAGCTTAGCCAACACCTCTGGCACCTCCTTTAGTACCTCTACCATGACCCTATTGCGGAACAAACTGAGTGGAACTTTGATGCTGGGCTGGAGGCAACTGAAATGGCACGGGTGCAACATTAGCAATCGACTGCTGTGGAAATCATGGAATCTGCGGCTACTGATACCTGGAATAGGGACACGATCGGGCAAAATATCCTATATGCCCGTATCTGAAGCATGTCAGCAATGTCAGGTAACACGGTCCTTGATGGACTCTATCGTAGGTTTGGCAAACACTGGCAGCTGATCCAGAACTGCGACCACTGCTACTACTCGAAGCACCTGACCTAAATCTGAACGATCTATGCTGACCTCCATGGCCATTTCTACTGCTCCGATGCACTCGCTGCTGCTATCTCTGACTCTGCTGAGTCGGACCTCTCTGTTGACTACTCGAACCAACATGAAAACTAGAATATGGAGTAGCCTGCAAACCACTCGACTGAACACCCAGCTGGTAATAATCAGGCATCGTACCCTGCCTAACTAGCCTCAACTCAATCTCCTTGGCCAACTCAATCACAGACTCCAAAGTAAGGCTCACTGTAGGCATACCAGCAAATGTTGAACCCAGACTAGTAACGTAGGTAGTGACTATAAAATACTGATCTTGCATCAAATCCTCTGCATATCTACCTAGTCGAAGGAACTCTCGGGTGTACTCCTCTACTGATTGATCACCACGAGAAATGCTGGTCAGTCTGAGATGATAACTCATATAGAGAGGCTCTGGATAGAATCTCCTTATAAACCGCTCTAAAAACTAAGCCCAGGTCATCATCATCATATAAGGATGGATCATCTGAATAAACCAGTCCAAGGCTGGTCCCTCAATAGAAAGCTCAATGATCATGATCCGCTGGTACTCAGTGTGAGCAGTCTGAGTCCTAGTCTCGATCGTATGTAAAAAGTCTAACGAATCAGAAGTCCCATCGAAAGTAATCCTGCCAACTCTGGCATAGAACAGAGCTGCCTCAGGGTCAGACATACCCTGTTGATAGGCAGGCTGAATAGGTTGAACAACTGGAAGTACAAGAATATCCTCATACTTAAGCTCAACAGGCTCCTCATCCTGTATCTCTCTCTGCCTACGGTGACCTACCGCTCCTTGAGGTCTACCTCTGCCATGACCTCTGTGTCTAACTAGCTGCTTAGGAGGTAAAACCTCATCCTGAAAAGACTCTTCATCATCGGCCTCAATGACCAGTGGAGCGACACGCGCTCGCCTCCTCATTCTAAAAAGATAAACAGAACGATTTAGACAAATAAACAACGGAGGAATAACGTAGAAAACTAAAGCAAGGATTATTTATCAAGACATACTCGAACCTAATTCACTGCAGTAGTTTAACAGAAAACACAACACTGAAAACTAGGGCCACGACTCACACAACTAAGGCCTGACACAGAACTCCGCTCTGATACCCACTTTGTCATGACCCAAAACAGGGGCCATGACCGGCGCTAGGGAACGGGAATTCTTTCGAATCCGGAACCCGTAGCAAACCTTAAAATAAAATAAAACTTGCAATAATAATAACATAAATAATAAATTATGCAGCGGAAATAATATCATAAATAATTAAATAATAATCCACTATGGGATTTAAATCAACAACTCATCTCATAAATATAAATAAACTTTTAATACAATCCAATTCAAATCCTTAAAATATACAACTCACACAATATAATACATAACTCTTTAATAATTTTACAACTATTGCAGTGTCTAGATCATAAAATGAAACTCAGAAAAGCAGTTTACATAATGAAGCCAGGGTAGAAGAAATCCGGTATATGGGTCTGCTACTGAGGTTTGAAGATGATGACTCTCATGAAAAAAATAGTCAACAGAGGGGAGTTAGACCTCACTGAGTGAATTGTTATAATATATATACATGTATACTAAATGACAATGCACACAGTCAAAAGTATATATAATAAACATATATACAGGCAAATACATACAGATGCAGCAAAATCATTTATATATATTTTTATTGAAAATCACAGTTTATGAAGGATCAAATAGAACCCTAGCAAATCACAACCTCAAACAGTGTTAAACAACACTCTAGCCATACATGCTTACTTATTCCAAATATATTCACTTATTCCATTTGGATAGTAGACTGGCCCCGAGACACTAAGTCAACCGAGCTCCAGCAGTCTCACTGTCAGTGTGACTGGCCCCGAAACACTTGGTCAATAGAGCTCCAGCAATCACACTCCCAAATCATATCTCACACATCAAATAATCAAATCCAATCAATATCCACAAATGGGTTAGTGATATAGCCTAAATGCTATCAGTGTACTGGTACGTACTCGGTCCTAGTACTGCCCACTAGGTAGCACGTTCTATTGATATCCTTCATTTTAAATATAAAACATACATTCATAAATAAATGATGCATGAATTCGAAATAAATAACAACATAAACCATATATATACTATAAATATATAAAAAATAAACCAGATATATTTCGAGTGTATATATATGTTAAATAAATCCAATATAATTGTAAAATAAACTAAAAATATATTTAAAAACATTTTAAATATAAATGTTTTAATAAAGCATGCATATAATTTAAAATATATCAAAAATAAACCAAAAATAAACCAAAAATAAACTTAAGTACTAATTAAATCATTTATGCATATTTAATCAAAATAAAACATACATTTCTAAATCATGCACCCTAAAGCATATATATATAAAATAACAACTCACTATTTATTGTGCTCCTCGAGATGGGTCCGATGGGCCTAGTCCACTAGGCCTCGGTCTCGGCGCAACTAAACAAATAAATGATAGTAGAAAATCAGAATAAATATAACAGAAGTTCTAAAGACTCGATCAAGAATACTAAACACAGAATTAGAATCAGAATTTGACCGAATATCACGTTTTACGAGAATTCTATCAAAAATTCGACAGAACCTCCCTTGTAAAACGGACATCTCTCTACTCAAAGAGTAGAGCCGGTCCTGCAAAGAAATACACTTCAAGAATAAACACAAAATTCACAACCAAAACCCATCAGTCGGACTTTAAACTACAATTTACCGATCGAGGTCCACAATTCACAGAATGTTCACAAAATACCAAAAATTCCCTTATATAATAAAAATATATTTTATCAATCCAAATTACTTAATTAACCCTAAAACATGTTAAAAACCGATAAAAACTCATTTATTTAGAAAAATCGTATATTATATATATAATTTGAAAATAATTTATGAAAAATAGTTTTAATTAGTTAAAAATACTAAATAATTTTTAGAAATCATTTTTATACCCTAAATAACTATTAAAATCAATTTAATTACATTTTTAGCCAATTTAGTGTAAAATGACCAAAATACCCCTATACATATAAACTTACTAAAATAAATCCAAAAATTCACCAAAAATAATATAATTGCACAAAATTAATTTTCTCAACATATAATTCAATAATATCAATAAATATACTCAATTAACCAATTTATTTCAATTAAACACATAATTAACCCTATTTTTCAAAATTACACAAACTTAATAAATTTCAAATAAATATATAAAAATTCAAAAAAATTACAAATAAATTTCTATAATTCATTTCAACAACTATAATTACCATAAAACACAATTTCATAATTTAATTAATTAATTTTCGAAAATGAGAAAATAATAATAAAATAATCAAAAATACCCAAAAATCAAAATAAATTCAAAAAATTCCAAAAAAATTACAGCATGTATATTGAGTTCCAAGATCAAAGTTTTTGAAGGAATTTTTCATGAATAAATCAAATTGAAGCTCAAAAAAATTCAAAACCCTAAATGGCTGAAATGAAGAAATTGAAACCTAGGAAAATCTAGAACATTTTAAGTGAAACAAAGCTTGGAATCACACTCACCGGAGCTCAAGGAGAAGATAGAGACCGGTGGCGTCAAATTTAGTGGCCGAAATCACGTCGATCGGAGCTTGATCGATTTTCGGCTTCTTTGAGAAAAATCGATCAAAACTCACCAGAATATGGAGCTTCAGGAATCGGGAATGGTTGGTAAGGGAGGAGGAAGGCTGAGGGGCACAATGACTACAAGAAACAGAGGTCACAGTGGCTAGAAATGGTGGAAAACTAATCGGGAGGGAAGAAGATGAAGATAGTGGCAAAACTGCAAATAAAGCAAACTTCTGATTTTTGATAAATAATAATGTATATATGTATATATATATATCCACACTTATATTATAATATTATATATATTCCCACACACAAATAATACTCACCACACAAATAATTTAATATATATAATAATTTATACACTTAAAATTAATTAGTTAATATTAAAACTAAATAATAAAAATTAAGGTAATTAATTAAATCCTAATTAATTTAAATAAATACACATATATACATTTTATTTTAGCACTTAAAAATTATGTATGAGTTCATGCAAATTCATAAAACTAGTCAAAATAATTAGTATTAAATTATTTACGTGTCAATTTTTATGAAAATACAATTCCTGGGAAAATTTTATGTTAGGTACTTAAAATAATGTAAAACAATTAAAATTAACTTTCAACAAACAACAAACTCATAAAATATCATAAATATATACAAAAATTATTAACACTGCATATCCCGATGCAGTATAAAAATATTTAAAAACTCAGGATATTACAGTTAGCTCAGATGAAGCACAGACCTGCAGAGTCATACCAGTTAATCATAGCCATAGAAGCTTGCATCCCTCCTCTAGTCGACAAGTTGAAAGACATGGGCATAAGGGACTTTAAAGAGTTATATCGTTTTGGGGTGCAAGTTGAAACCGAATTGGATTTGGACACTCAAGAATAATTATTGTCGGTTGTAATGGTTTCAAATAATGTTTTTTTGCAATATTTTCTTTTATGCTAATGAATGTTTGGTTGTCTAATTTGCATGAGTATTAATTTGTTATAATTGTGCATACAATCATATGCTTGAATGAGAGAGAGTTTGAAAAAGAAAAAAAGAAAAAGAAAAAGAAAACCCCAAAAAATGAGAGGATTAAAATATCAGAATTGACTTTCAAACTTTTCTTCAGGCACATTCAACTTCAAGTTTTTTCCTAAAATAAATTCCTCATATTCGTAAAAAAAAATAATAAATAAATAAATAAAATAAAATGCAAAAAAAAACATTAAAGAAAGAAAAAGAAAAATAAGAAGAAAAAAGAAAAAAGGAAAGAAAAAGAAAATAACAAGGGACGAAAGCATAGGAAAAAAAGGGAAACCTTTGTTTGTGCCATCAACATTTGAAAAGTCAATTTTGACTAATCCTTGAAAAATCCTTATCTTTTTTAACAAAACTCCCACTAATTGTGAGCTGAAAAATGGTTAGTCAGAAAACCCACAAAGGGTTGATAAATAACAAGCATAATATGGCATGCCTGATTATAACAGAGAAGTAATCATGTGAAGATAGTCATAACTGACATATTGTTAGCACGTGAAGTGTCAGACATGGACTCATTAGTTTTGCAGTAATCAACAACATCAGTAACATCAATGTCCAATGATCAGTAGCAAGAGCAGTCAGCAGCTAAAGTAACAATATGAACATCGAACGCAATAAAAGTGATTGACTATCACCATGAATTTGCAACCACCCAGCTAGGTTTGAAAACACCTAGAAAAGGAGCGACCTAGGCAAAAAAGGGAAAATAAAAAATAACTGAAAAAAATGAAAGACCTAGCTAGGTTCGAAAACTCCTAAAAAAGGAGTGACCTAGGCAAAAGAGGGAATATAAAATAAAATTGATTGCATTTTCATTCTGGAAAAGACTTCAAAAGATCATAAGATTCTACTTGGTGGTGTGAAAGCAGGAGAGTCTATCAAGTCCTTGGTTGGGGGGTAATTTTTGAGATGAGTTGAGCCTCATGAGTAATGAAGTTTTGAAATAGAGTCTCTTCCACACTAAGGGACAAGCGCAACTGTCATATGACAATAAAGCATTATAAGGAAGCAACTAAGCTGAGGGCGTGAATCGTTATCATCATCCCGATTTGATCATGAGGGGGTCTTAAATTCTGCTTCATTTGGATAAGCCGGTCCCAATAGATTTAAATTCGGATTCTTTGATATGATGAGGGCCAGTTCTTGAAGATTAATCCTAAATAAGAAGGGCATTTGGATATTGAATGTTTTCTTAATTATTCATGCATACACGAAATTATTTTACGAAAATCATTTTCAGGTTTCATGCTTAGGCGCATTAGAATAATGCATGTTTTCTATAAGCATTGCACACACCACACGAGCATGTGTTGTCAAAATAACTTTGGAGAGATTCCAAAAATTACATCCATGCATACATCAATTTTAGACTCTTTTTGGATGTGTAATAGAGTAAGCTAACTCAAATGCTTGAGACGCACTTTTCTTGTTTAGTTTCGCCTGATGCCTCGTGGGGTTATACGGCTTGTTTTGATTTACTTGTTTAGTTTGATTTCGTTTGATGCTTGTGAGGCTACATCATTTTATTATCTTCGCCTAATGCCTCAGAGGTTATATGGCACTTTTGTTTATCTTTATTTTATTTGTTATTTGTTTAGCCTGATGCCCCAGAGGCTACATGGCTTATTTTGATTGATTTTGCCTGATATCGGTGTGACTATATTGCCTGATGTGATTTTTATTCACCTGACACCTCAAAGGTTACATGGCACTTTTTGTTTGATATTATTTTATGCATGTTTTTGTCTATTTTTTGGTCTTACCTGATTCCCCCGAGGCTATACGGTATTCATTATTGTTCCTGCCTGATGCTTGCATGACTATATGGTTTCCATGTTTGTTCTCTTCGTTTATTCTATTTGCTGATCGAAGTATCAATGTTCATAAGCATTCATTTACCAGTTCGATCAGCCCGTAGCTGAGGGTGAGCTGTGGATTTTCTCTGATCAAATTATCAAAATTAAGGAACTGCCTCTCGGGCCAGGAAAACCTAAGGATGACGGCTTGAGCTTCCTATTGTTGTTGAGGAACTACCTATCGGGCCAGGAAAACCCAAGGATGACGGCGTGAGCTTCCTGCTATTATTGAAGAACTGCCTCTCAGGCCAGGAAAACCCGAGGATGATGGCGTGAGCTTCTTATTGTTGTTGAGGAACTGCCTCTTGGGCCAGAAAAATCTGAGGATTACGGCGTGAGCTTCCTATTATTATTGAGGAACTACCTCTCAGGCCAGGAAAACCCGAGGATGATGACGTGAGCTTTTTATTATTGTTGAGGAGCTACCTCTCGGGCCAGGAAAACCTGAGGATGACGGCGTGAGCTTCCTATTATTGTTGAGGAGCTGCCTCTCGGGTTAGGAAAATCCAAGGATTATGTCTCGTGAAGAGAGGGCTGTTCGGGTTTGAATCCCCGAAGCTCAAAGAAAGGGCTGTTCGGGTTTGAATCCCCGAAGCTCAAAGGATCGAGATGACTGTTCGGGTTGTATCCCCGAAGTCGAAAGTGAAGGACAACTAGGCTAGGAAAACCTGAAAGTTTATGTCCCCAGAGGAGTGATAATCGGACCAGGAAAATCCAAAAACCACATCCCCAATGGTGATCGGATCAGGAAAATCCAAAAATCGCATCCCCAATGGTGATCAGGCCAAGAAAACCTAAGAATCAAGTTGTAGTATTGTGATGATCGGGCCAGAAAAACCTGAGAATCAAGTTACAGTATTGTGAGGATTGGGCCAAGAAAACCCGGGAATCAAGTTGTAGTATTATGAGGATCAGGCCAGGAAAACTTGAGAATCATGTTTCAGGCGATTGATGGTTGGGCCAAGAAAACTTATAAGTCTATGTCCCCAATAAAATAGTAATCGGGCCAGGAAAACCCGAGGATCACGATCACATTTCAAAATTGAAGAATTTATCTCTCGGGTGAGACCCAAGAGTCAGGTATGTTTCTTATCTTATTGTTTATTTGCTATTGTGCATGTGATTTTTTAAAAAATTATCATTGCATACATTTGATTTTTCCAAAAATCAGGGGGTAAACTGTAGACACCCAGTTCGATTGACCCGTGTTAGGGGATGAATTAAGGTTACTCAGTTTGACTGGCCCGTTGTTAAGCCAAATGATAAGAATGTGAACTTGGACATGGGAATGAAGTCTGAATCTTTAAGTGGAAAGTGGACTTGAAAATCCAAAGCCTGAAAAATCCAAAACCGAGCCCAACTATCAAAATTTGGCCCAAGCCCGCCTGGCCCAGCGCAGGCCCGGGCCAAAGGGGCATCGCCTCAGTGTAATGAGGCGATCACCTCATCGATGAGGCACCCCCCTATGGCAGCCCACTTGCAGCTGCATTAAATGCAGCTGCAATCATGATGGCCAAGTGGTGCGGGCCCCACTCTCCAGACCTCTTTCTTGGGTAAGGAAAGGATTTTTGGGAATATAAAAAAGGCTATGAGAGCTTATGATGGGCTAAGAGGCTTAGGGGCATGGGAAAGCTAAGGAATAAAAAAGAAAAAAAGAGAGAGAAAGGGGGGAGAGGGGGAGGATTGAAAAAAAGAGAGAGATAAAGCTCTAAAGAAAAAACAGAGAGAAAAAAAGAAGAGAAACATCCTGGAAGGAAGAAGAAAGTTTGAAGCAAAGAGGTCTACTTTCTCCATAAGAGAAGAAGGAAGAAAGAAGTGTCAAAGGTAGATTTCACATCCTACCAAGGATCTCAATCAAAACAGCTCTAAGGGCCTCTCATTTTGGTATACAATCTACACTTAAACTTGACATGTTCATCAGTTTGTGTGTTCTTGCTTATGTGTAACTGAGTCATTAGTACATTTTAGGTTTATCTCTAGTGTGTCATGCTTGATATCTCATTTTATTGATGGATATTTGAATACTTTTGCATGTAGTCGTGAATGATGATTGTAGAGTGTGTATATGCATGTTTTGGTTACTTAGAGTAGAAGTCTGTACGTCTTGGGAGTCAGAGTCGGCCTGGTGATCAGGCGATGCCTCTTCACAGAGGCGTCGCCTTATCTCAATGAGGTGATTGCCTCATTGATGAGGTGATCACCCCATTAACAGGCCTTTAGGGAGTCTATCTTTTACGTGTGTTATATACGTTGTTGCCTCTGGAATACTAGGAGTCTCTGTTGATGAGGCGTCGCCTCATCAATGAGGCGACTGTCTCATTGACAGAGTTAACTTGCATCCTACTTCATTTTTTATTAACGTTTGTCGTGATGTCCGCTTCGGTATGTCCCCTTTTGACCTTAAATATGTCTGTATGATTGCATGATGGTGATTATCTTGATTATTTGATGGTTTCTTTAATCCATAATGTGAAAACCCCTTTTTTATATAGAGTCTCCTTGTAAGTATCGTTACATGTGATTTCATTTTTTTGAAAGGAAGGACTAACTGTGTGTTATTTGCAGGAATTACTTGATGATTCCTGTCATCGAGTAGTCATTGTTGCTAGTTACCCCTTGTATGTTGCTGCTTTTATGTTATTTTAATAGTTTACTTTCGGTATATGTTTGGTTTATTTTCTGTATATTATTCGTTTATTTAGCTAAAAAGCGTTGTAATTCTTAATCCCTTTCCCCATTTAATTTTGAATGTATGGTTGTAAATTATTATTTATTTTATTTACTGTGTCGGGACTTAAAGGCATGAAATTGGACTAATGTGCAAACTCAGACTTGATTGTAAAATTTGGTAATTATCTGAAGGCAATTTTTTTATGTGTGGTAACCAAGGAAATAATTAAATAATCAAAGTAAAACGCAAAACACAAACGGAGGCCAATCGCAAGGTTGGGTAAGCATTCAAACGCTCATACCTAGTTTCCGAACTCGATTTCTGATGACGGCTTCTGGGAACTTCTGTGGGATCCTGTTGCTGTACAGTGTGTCCCAGCTTTTATCCGGGTGGCGACTCTATCTCCGAATAGACTTAAGACCTATATTGTATTTTCTAGTGGGTCTTGAGCCAGCACAGTACTGTGGTCGCCAAATACTTGAGCGCCGCGCTAAATCCCACCACCTACATGCATATTAGAAAATAGTTTTTTTTCTTTTAAATTAGTGACGGTAGAAATTAAATCTTGCAACTCAATATGTTCTCAAAAATGAGCTATTATTTGATTACTTTGTTATTGATAGAGATTTGTGACTATTGATGTATTCAAATAGTAATTTCTCTCTTTTCTTGATGAAACGCTTGCTTCATGCTATAGCGGCAGTTAATACTCATTTAAACATTACATTGAATGATTGAATGTATAATACGTTTCTTAAATATTGTATACTTAATTAGAAAAAATATGATAAATATATGTTAAATATTTAATATTTGACTGTTAATAGGCATAGTATAAATAAATTATTCTTAGATATCATTTGAATAGAGTTATTTTTATTTAATCGACATCTTGATATATGAAGTTATATTAAATTTATTGTGAGAAAATCTTTATCAATTTTGTAAGTATGTTTAAATTCAATTAGATTAGTTATAATTCAATAATCTCTTAATATTGATAATTTAAATTCTTTGATTAATTTTAATTGTTTTTTTTTAATTGAATAGTAATTTTATTAAGAACGGCCGTGCGTAACTAATTTTAATTGCATTAAAGAAAGGGAGAGTATAGCAGAGCACAGTAGCCGGGTGTGATGAGGTGATATGATTGATAATGGAGGAAATGTATATATATGACAAAAAAAAAAAAACATGTGTTTTCGTGCTAGTCATTGTGCTATTGATCGACTGATGGACTGACCGCTCTCTGTGCTTTACTCTTCCTCTTAAATCTTATGGCCGTACTTCCCCTCGTTGTCTATCTTTTGACGACACTAAATTATTGTTCCAATAATTTCTCTAACTATTCAAATATTATATAAAATCAGAACCGATTGATAAAGAGGTGTGGGTTGTTAGCATTTAAGTTGTATTTGAAATGTGAATTTTAATTTATAATTTTATAATATTATTTAAATTAAATTAAATTAGTTAAAATTGAGTTGATTTTAAATATTAATAATATATAAATATAATAATAAAAACAGGAAAACATTCATTCATTTATTTTTTAAAATATTTTTCAATCAAAATGAGATTACATGAATTTTCTTCATGGAAATTTCCATGGTTTTTTTTAAAGGGTCATAGAAGAATGGTATTGAAAAAGGAGTGAAGTTAGTGCAATAGCATCGAATCCCACTCAAACACACAAAGTAAAAAAAGAAGAAAAAAACAAGAGAAGAGAGGCAGGGAGGCAGCATGGCAATGTAGCAATCAACTAAAACGTCAATGTCTGAATAAATTAGGGACACAGAGAAAGAAAGGTGAAAAGGAAATGACAAGAGAAAAGGAAAAGATAATAATAATAATATAGGATGTTTGTCCCACGTGGACTTCGCACGTGGCCGCAACTGCGGCGGTTGGAAGTTTATACTGTCACTCACTCACCGCATCGTATGTTTGCTTCACGCAATCTTTCTTTGCTGCTTCTGCTTGCTGCGCCTTTCCTCCCCCTCGCTTTCTCTCTTTCCCCTTGTCGTGGCTTTAAAGTTTGAACCAAATACATTTACATATATTTTTTTTTATATATAATTCTTCTAATATATTTTCATATTTTATGAAAATTTTTTCAAATACAGGGACAACAGAAGGAATCGAGATTCTAGTTGTACTTTTCACAATTGAATACTCAAACACTTTAACACTCGTATTAAATTAATTATTTAAAAAATTTTACTGCTCATACAGTTTCGTTAAAATTTAATAAATTTTAAATAATAGTGATTTAAATAAATAAATATATATATAATATATATAATTAAGTTAAATTAATTATTTTAAAATTTTTATTTTTTATATAATTTTCTTTGAATTCAATTGAATCGTTATAATTTTATAAATGCTCTGCATCAACTATTCAAATAAAAATAAATAAATATATTACTCATTTAATAATTAAACTTAATATTTGTGGGATATGAAAATATACAACGCAACTCATACAACATAATAAGTACATAACCCCTCAATCTGGTCTCAATAATATATAAAAAAATAACAACTGAACCTGTCCCTTCAAATGACCCACTACCATAAAAGCTTCAATTTTTTCTTATAACTATCAAAACTTCACAACAGACAAACCTAAACCTACATGTATCTTTCTTTAATTTACTTACAAATCCATCTCTCTCCCCTTCTTGTCCTCTTCTTTATTTTACTTCTTTCTTCTTCTTTTTCTTCTTTCTGATCTCTTGCTGGTTTTGCTAGCCAGATAAGAGTACCCCACAAGACAGAGAGCAGTGGGCGATCTCTGTAAGAATCAAGAAAACAGAAAGAAAGATATGAGTGGTGTGAACAATGGAGGTGGGCCTTGCGGTGCGTGCAAGTTTTTGAGAAGAAAGTGTCTAAAAGGTTGCATTTTTGCACCTTATTTTGACTCGGACCAGGGCACTGCTCACTTTGCTGCTGTGCATAAGGTCTTTGGAGCTAGCAATGCCTCTAAGCTTCTCTTGCGCATACCTGTCCATAAACGGCTTGATGCGGTTGTCACTCTTTGCTATGAAGCCTTGGCTAGGGTTAGAGATCCTGTTTATGGCTGTGTTGGCCATCTGTTCACTCTTCAACAGCAGGTAATTAACATAATCAACCTCTCTTTTCTTCATCATCTTTTCTTACATGCATGCACCACATAATTAATCAAAATAATCAGCGAAACAAATCACATAATTATAGGATTTTAACTTCAATGTGATCATGAACTAGAGGGTTTAATTATATCCTTAATTAACACCTCTCATTCAACAGAAAAAAGAAAGACAATACATTGCTGAAACTTATAATTTTGTAAGATGAAGTTGTTAGTTGTGTTTTTTTTTTTTTTTTCACAACAAAATCACTGCCATGAATTAATCTCAGGTAGATATGTTGTAATGATTTCATGTGCCGAAAAGGTCAATTCTTGTGATTTAAGCCCTTATTTATGTTTGAATGTCATCTATCGACTGAAAAGATTACCCATAAATCATTCGATACGGTATTAGACTCCTCAAGTAATCCTGGGAAAACATACCCAACAATAGTCACATTCATATGTTTGAAACTGTTAATGTGAAGTTAATTTCATGGCTACTCATGCGACATCATGGAACTGTAAAGGTGAAAAAAAAATTATGACCTGGTCAAGGTATTCACATTTTTACGTCACTGTTTATTTCACAAGTTGGTCAGTTTTCTAAGTCCAAGAATGCAAGGACAAGTTTTACCATAGAGCCTGGCACTAGCTAGGGTTTTCTTTTTGAGTCTGGTCTTTTTAATTGAGTAATAAATTGAGTGAAAGAAACTCCCATATATATATATAATATTATGGCATATATCATATTATGGCTCAGTTTGTCTAAAAAAAAAATATTTTATGTTTGAGAGAGAAAAAATATTTTTTAAACGATATATAACTAAAATATTAAAAAATAAGAATTGATAAAAAATGCATTAAAAAAAAAATAATAAATGAGAAGATAATGCACCATAAAATATTAAAAAATGATTTCTTATCTTTAAAATGAGAAATCATTTTTTCTTATTTTAAAGTTATTTTTTCAACTTATTTTTTTTTATCCGAATACTGAAAAATAAAAAAAAAAGTTCTTTACAAAAATATTTTTTTGCAAACAAACATAACCTAAATAAATATATTATGAAATTAATTTTTTTAAAAATAATATTATAAAATTAGTTATTAAAAGATTTATATTTTTTTATAATTATATTTGAATTAAGCTGAATTAGTTAGATTTAGAATACCTAACAAATATATTGTGTAATTATAACAATTTATTCATGTTTTTGTGTCCTCATGGATTTTCCACAAAATTATTGCGTGAAACTCATGCTAACTTAGAAAATTTAACTAATAGTGTGTATATAATTAATGGCAACTTAGAAGGAGAGTTGACAACTGATAAGGGTACTAATTGCTTGCCGGAGCTAGCAAGAAAAAAATAAATAAATTTTAGAAGCTCGAGAAATATTGAAATATTCGCACTTCTTGACTTTTGATGGTTCGACCTTAATTTCTTGTAATCTGGTAAAGGGGACATGTACAGTAGAATAGTGTAGTAAATGAGGAGTATATAATTATGTTACTAATGCATTTTATTTATTAAATAAAATAATATTATTACATAGTTTAATGATGTAAAATTGGGTAAGGGGGAAGGTTTCCTTGTATGGATGATTAATGTACTCATGGGTCCTACCCATGTGTTTGTTCTTATTACTTCTTATATGGTAAAATTTACTACATCCAAAAGTCTTTATAAATCACATGGGGTGATCGACCATCGATTTACTTGTAGAGTTTATACTATTCTCGATCAAATCTCTTGCGTTAAAAGATTGCCATTAGAATTTTTATTTTGATTGCATATAAGCATACATGATATCTAGATTTCAGGATTTCTTTTTTTGCAGTCTACAATTGAGTAGTTCAAGTTTTAATTAGGTAAGATAACCACCGATCAGGACTAGCTTTATGCTTTTATTAGGTAAAGCATCATTAATAATGTTTCCACTAATTTAAAAGATTTGAGATAACAAGGACAAGATTTCATTTTCTTTACAGAATATATCTCTCAACTTTCATTATCAGTTAATGAGAGAATTTATCATAAATGGAACTTTGGACTAGTTCGATGGTTATGTTTAATTTAAATAGCCTCTCATTTTTTTTTATTAATTTAATGTATGTCACTCAATAAATCATATAGGATCGATGAGAAATAAGAAACAATTGGTGAACAATTTTGTAAGTTCTTTTAATGCTTTACAAGCCTAGAATTGCGATTTACTATTTTTTTTTTAAAGATTTTTTCATAATCTTTTTATTTAAAATGATGGAATGGACTGTACCGGGGACATCAAATGTAAACTTTGAGATGGACTACAGCTATTGTTACGCTTGATTTTTTTTTTAAATATTTTGCGTGCATATTTATAAAATTGATTTCTCATCTTACCTGCAAATTGGTGAAAACATGAGGATTTACTTTGACCTTGCTACATTTGTTTATCATGTTGCATTATTTATATCTTAATTGTATTATAAACTTATTTTTCACATTTTTTATCTTCTCCGGTTTCTAAGGGGAATGGCTGCACAGCTCTTTCAAGGAGTGTCTTATTCTTCTATCACATTATGTAAAATTATAATTCATTGCTTCACCTACTACTTTATTAATTAAACAGTGCATATAAGCTAGTATATTTTTAAGTGCAACTGAAGAAATTTGTGCTGTGAATGTAGGTAGTGAATTTGCAGGCAGAGTTGGCCTACATTCAGGCCAGACTTTCAACACTGCAGCGACTTCCATTGCATCAGCCTGCTCAAAGCCACTCCCAAACAAGTATTCTTTCCAATTCTGAAATAATAGCTTCAGCCTCAGAGATTATGTCCAATTCTAATAGCGTGTCAATGCATTTTGATCAGCTACAGCTACAACCTCACCACGTAGTGTCGTCAGCAGAATTGACCAGTGTTAGTCTTTGTGATTCATTAGAGCCACAACTTGACAATGATGATCTTCAGGCTTTGGCTCGTGACTTTGTCTCTAGATACTTGCCAGGAGTGAGATTTAAACCTACCAGCTTGTAATAGAAAATTCACCTACTGTTAAACTGAACTTGAACTTGAACTGGGCGGGTTAAGCTTCTCCTTTTCTTACTACTGCTGTTAGTATAGTGCATCTTTGTACT
Source organism: Mallotus nudiflorus (assembly GCA_947683625.1). Taxonomy (NCBI): domain Eukaryota; kingdom Viridiplantae; phylum Streptophyta; class Magnoliopsida; order Malpighiales; family Euphorbiaceae; genus Mallotus; species Mallotus nudiflorus. The sequence goes on from CANTUR010001056.1 coordinate 347,181, forward strand.
TGTTTCCAAAAGTGTAATGAAATTGCACTTTTTTCCTATTGTCTTTTAGACTCGTTTTCTTATTGTTAAAGGTAAGGGTTCTCTGCAGTGCGGTTCCAGGTCCAAACAGCAGCATTTGTTTACATAGGCCCGCCCATCTGTTAATTGTAGTATGTATGCAAAAAGCCCACTTAAAAAAAAGGCCTAGCCCTAACAAACAACTTCTAACAGGGCTTTTCTTTGACACTAATTAAAAAACAATGCAGTGTCTGTCTCCTTTTTTGTTTTTAATTAAAAAAAATTGAAGGGCATGTGTGTCCTTAATTAACTTATTATAATACCGTATATCATATTAGCTTCGGCTTCAGGAATGAAATCCAACCCTGGCTTGCATTGAATGACACTCGTTGCACCAACTAATTAAGTAATAGAAAGTCCAGACAGAAGGCACATTATCAAGAGGAAAAATACATTCCAGCTTAACAAGCAGATGACAATCAACCCAATCTTGCTTTACCAGGTAATCCAAAAAAAAAGAAAATTTGAATCCTTGTTTTTTTCACGACAACAATGCCGTGACAAAAATCCAGTGAATGATCCCTGCACTGCACACTCACAAACTGTAGTAACATCAATATATCAATCAAACACAACCTAATGCCACAGGAAATCTCATGAACTAGCTGTGCAGCTGAGTGAAGCACCATGTCCAATGTGTATGGATCAAAATAAGACCAATTACTATGTAAGAAACATATTCATGCCACTGGCATTGCTTCTTCTATGCTAATTCAGTAAGGCTTTAATGAACATCATATCAAAATACATTTTCTTACTGCTTGCATATCCGCCACAATAATATGACTCAAGCCTCAACAATGTCTATTTTAGTAATGAAAATGATGCAGAAGCCATTACTTGGTGGTTCAATGCTAGCAAGGCATAAGACATGTGTCTGAGTAAAGGTATGCTTCTATCTGAGAGAAAAAAATTCGCTATTTTAGAGAACTCACATTCCCAGACAGTCCTCTTCCTTCAAAGCGATGCTGCTTCACTATTTCTGTAATCCTGTCAAACTGAACTTACTTTTTCAAGGCTAAAAGGCCTCCATGCAACCACTAGTGAAGATTAAAAAAAAAAAGGGCAGAAACATTTAAATAAGCTCGTAAAAAAAAAAAAATCTAAAGCTGAAAGAACATGCCAAATTACAATGCATTATCCAACCATTATCATCACCAAGACACATTTATGATTATAAGAATAATGTAGGAGGTACAAGCCCTGAATATGATACGGAAAGATAATGACGTGCAAGAGAAGCAGCAATTGCCCCATGCAAAACCACTTGATTTTAAGGTGGGAACCATGAAACTGCAAGATCACAACCTGAGTACCTTGCTTACGCTGTAAAGCCCTTGAACCTACTAAAAGAAAATGTTAAAATGGACTTTCACCAATGACGTGTACACATGAAACAAGAAGATTTATCCCACAAGGACATAACCAATAAGACAAAGCATTGATATACTATCAAACGCCGTTTAACCAATGTAAAGGAGCAACTCATTGTGATGCATCTCAGCCCTTTCAATCTAAAGAAAACAAGATTATTACCAGGAATGACTTTGACTAAGCATTTCAAATACTACAGTAATATTTGGAATTTTAGAATTTCTGAATATGAAAACCAGTAAATTTCAGAGCAAAAACAACATGTAATCATCTCATTTCTCAGATTAGTACTAATGGTGATTTAGCAACCAAAACTCTTACAAATGTACAAGCTATTACCTACACGCTTTCAGCACTTTGATCAAAGGGCATCAACGGCAAACCTTGCTGCTACAATAATGAAAACAGCAACAAAAGGCTCTTAACTTGCTGTATAATTGTGTATGTGGTGCAGCAAATATGAACTAAAGAAAATAATTGAAGAGCAGCAGATGAACTGGCACGTAGACCTTATCATTATGCCATGCCAGAAGTAGAAAGCACTACATACATAATTTATACATAGATTTTAGAGAACTGAAAGATACTCAATATGAAAGCAACCAGCTGAAAATTCTGAATTTTCAGTGTGGTCAACAAATAGTCATAAATAAGGTATGTGCAGAAAAGCCCAATCAGGCGTGCTTTACAAACAACACACAATAAAGATAACCCAATAGCATGTAAGAAGCTCCATGCTTCAGTATACATAAATGTACAACCCAGTTCCCACAAAGAGAACATATGAATGGGCACAATATAAATTCAATTCACTGACTATGTTAGAGTGGGTCAAACAGCTTCAACCAGCTCTCAAAGCTATACAATCTCCCCATGTCTAAATCCACTGTCCCCACAATCTGCACTGGAGTCTAACCCACAAGGAGAATCATACCATTTTGGATTCTCTTGATAGAAACTATCAACTTGTATAAGACCTACATCTGTCACTATAGCCTCATCATGTCTTAAGGGCTTGGTTAGCTTAGTATCTTCGCAGTCAAGAATGCTCTTCTCATCAAAATCACCACACTTCAGCCACTTTTCAGGCTTACAAGGCTCACTCATCAGATCTTTATCACTTCTACACTCTGTCCTCATTTGGTCCCAAGAAACAACATCCCCAAGTGTCCGTCCAAAACTATCTTCATCGTCGTCAATCAAATCAGTTTCCTTGCCATCATATATTTGTTCATGATGATGATCACTCCAATGAGGCAAATCATTATCCCCAACTAGCACATCCTCTGAATGAGTCTTGTGCCCAAGAAGCCCAATTGTCTTTGAACTGTCTTCTCCTACATTCCTAACTTTATTAACAATTTCATATAATTCCTGTGACACTGAACCCAACAATTCACTAGGAATTTTCCTTAACTTCCCTTCCAACAATCCAATTTCAGTTCTCAACTCCTGCACCTGCTGCAAAACCGAAAGCTGCAAGTCTCCGTCATCCTTCCCTATCAACCCAAACCCATCACTATCCAACTCCTCCCGGACCCCATAGTCCATTTCTTGATCCATAATAAAACTACCTTTATGCCCAACAACCCGATGCATAATCCTAGCATTCCCGTCCAGTGGTCCTGGTTCATGACCCGAATGTACGGCATATAATTTAAAAACTGCCACTCCCTCTTCTTGATACACAAATGTCTTATCTTTCTCATTATAATTAGTAATTGGCACTATAGCCCTAATCCTAAACCCACAACCGCACCTCTTGGAAGCATATGGCTCTCTTTTCAACATCCTTGACTTCTTAGCTACAGGCTCACCAGCTCTATGACAAGCATAATCTTTAACCTCAGCCATAAACGGTTTATACCTAATATACTTCTGTCTAATGCAAAGCACAACTTTATGTTTAGCAGCTAATTGTTGTAACCTATGAGGCACTTCTTTAGCAGGAACATCGAATGATTCTGTATACTCAAAACGACGACGTTTATTCCTGGATCCTGAACCTTCAGAAGCAGAACAAACAGGACAAGCAGCAACACAAACCCTAATATAGCTCTCTGGAATTCCATAAAACTTAGCACCTACGGTCCACACTTGTTTAATTCGTTCAATTGTTTCTCTTAGCCCTAAATGTTTTAAATCAGCATCGCCATGAAAACTCATAACAATATCTTGCCATTGATTAATGTGAGAAACAAATTGCTGCGAATTATTCTTGAAACAAAGAAATTCGTTACCGGAGGTAGGGTCGACATGAGCGGTTAACTTTTCCTGGATGCGTTTCCAGCCGGTGACGTAAGCAGTGTCCTCGTTACGGTCCTTCCAAACGGACCGCCAGGATTTCAAGACGGAACAGGGCGTGGCGGTGCGGATCTCGTCGGGAGTAGCAAGACGGTGCTCGAGAATGCAGCGAATCATGAGAGAGTGAGATTCGGCGTTGAAAGTATAGAATTGAGAAGAAATATGGGGATCGGGGTTAATGTAAGCGGATCGTTCAGGAAGATATGGCTTGGGGCAAATGAGGGAGTCATCGTTGTCGTTGTCGTTGTCGGAGTCGGATTGACTGGGAGAATCGAGAGAGGAAGAACGGAAGAGGACAATTTCGGGGAGGGAAGAAACGTCGTCGTGTTGAATTGGGGGAAAGGATTGAGTTTGGTGAGTGGTGATGATCTGATGAGATGTGGTTGATGGGACCAGATCATGGTGATGGTGGTGGTGCTGGAAAAGATCGTGCTGTTCGGTTTTGTGCGGATTCATTAGACGAAATTGAAATTGAAATTGAAATTATAAAAAAGAAGAAGAATAAGAATAGCTAGGAGTACAGTACGAACATAAGAGCAGAGGGAGGTTTCTGAGCAAGTTCGTGAACTTTGTGTTGTGGGTAGTCTCTATCTGACATTTTTGGAACTCTAGACCAAGGGTTTCTACTTTCTATTTTCTGCTCCTTTTTTTCTTTTATTTTTTCTTCTATCTCCGCATAAAATTTCGAATTTCGAAAGTCTTTAATCTAATCATCTCTTTTACTAGTTCTTATCTAATTGACTTTGCTTTAATACTTTAATTGCATAAAAATTCAAAAACTATAATATATAATTTTAAGTATAATAAATTGCTTATATATAATTTTAAATATATATATTTTTTAACAACTAGATTAAATTGTTAAATTTCAACACCATAAGAGAAGAAGATAAGGGTGAGAATTTAATCCCTAATTTCCTCAATTGAATGTCTATAACTACTAACTAAATGAATAAATGGTATTATTGTTGTTGATAAATAAAAATATATAAATATAATTAATAAAAAGAAAAAGTATAAAAAAAAAAGAAAAAGTACAAAAAAAATACCATGTAGTTAGTTTGAATCCTAACAAACTAGTACTATATGTTTCATTTTGTTAGGAAAAAAACGGCAAATAAGTTGACACTGTTAAAAAATTGACGTGGCAGAGGATATTTTCATCTCTTCATTGTTCATTTTTTCCAACATGGCCAGGGAATAGTAAAGAAAAAAAAAACTCAACACCACCTCAAGCACCACTGCCACACTCACTATTAGAAACCATCACAACCAACAAAAAAGAAGAAGAAGAGAGTTCTCTATTGCTCAATATAAAATATCGTGTATAGTGCATGTCACAACCCAAAACATGGGTCATTACCGATGTTAGGGAACGAGAATTTTTTTGAATTTGAAACCCGTAGCAAGTCTTAAAAAAAAAATCATGCAATAAATAAATTAAAAGTATGACAAAATTAAAATTTTTCGAATCAATATATATATAAAATAAATGCTCCAAATCCTTTCATAAATGAATATATATTCGTACAGTGTTCAAATATAATTCTCAGAGTATTTAATATCAAAATAAAAATAATACTCTTATGATACAATAACACTACCACTGTAGTTTCTAGAATACAATTTAGAGTTCAAAATATACATTTACATAAAATAGCCGGGACGAAAGAACACCGGCGAGGAACTCTACTACTAAGGTCTGATGATATAGGATCTCCTGAAAAAAAAATTGAGGGGGGTCAAGCCTCACTAAGTGAATTATTATACTATATATACATGCAGTCTAAACCATAACAATTAGGCATTCTTATATATGTATGTATATACATGCATTTCACACAAATGTCAAACTCTACTTTTATAAATATAATAGATGCAGAAAACATTGATTTTAATACATGAAGGATCAAATAGAACCCTATTAATTGCAACCTCAATCAACCATATCATCACTCTAGCCATACAGGCTCACTTAATTCCAAATAGATCACTTATTTCATTTTGGACAGTAGACAAGCCCCAAGACACTAAGTCAACCGAGCTCTAGCAGTCCGACTGTCAGTGTGATTGGCCCCGAGACACCTGGTCAACCGAGCTTCAGTAATCACACTATCTATCACATCACATCTCAAATCATAAATCAATCATATCATCAATCTCAATCAAATCATAATTCACTACAAGTAATCCTTACTCAAACCTAAATCTATCGCACTGGTACGTATTCGATTCTAGTGTTGCCCACTAGGAAGCACGTTCTATTGATATCCTTCATTTAAAATAAATCATTCATTCGAAAAATAATTAATGTAGAATGACATTCATAATAGTAAAACAAATTATATATATACCAGAAATATACCTAAAATGCACCTAGTATATTTCGGGTATATATATGTCAAATAAAATATGAATTATACTAAAGATAAACCATTAATATAGTTAAAAATAATTTAAGTGCATTTTAATAATATAACATGCATTTACTTAAAAATGTACCTAAATATACTAAAGATTTACCCTAAGTACACAAATCACTTAATAAAACAATTATGTATAAATATTCATTTAAATATGTATATGTACTAAAACATGCATTAACGCTTAACATATATTCACAAATGTACCAAAAATAACCTAATTTTTTAGCATGCATATATCACAAATAAACCCTAAGTATACCACTAATATGTTAGGTTTAAATCAATAATAAAACATGCATTTATTTGGAAATATGTCAAAAATATACCAAAAATAAACTTAAAAACAATTTGAGTGTAAGTCAATAATATGGCATGCAATTATTTAGGCATAAACCTAAAATATACTGAAAATATACCTAAACTATACTAATAATTCAATAAAATAATTATGACTAAATATACATTTAAAACATGTATATATATATACTAAAATGTATTAAACATAAACCTAATTGTTTAATGTGCATATATCAAAATAACATGCATATATATAAAATATAAACCCTAGATATACCAAAAATATTATAATCTAAATCACTTTTTAAAAACATATAATGAAAATGAAAAACCCTAAGTGATGCATCCTATATGCAATGCATATATATGTACAGTATAATAACTCACTGGTGTGTGCTCCTCGGGACAGACTCAGTGGGCCTGGTTCATTAGGCCTCAGCCTCAACGCAGCTAGAAAAAATAAAATAATAATAATCGTCAGAATAAACTTCTAACTTTATACTTATAGGATTACTATAGACAGATTCAATCAAGAATTTAGAATTAGACTTGGACTGATTGTCACGTTTTATGAGAAATCTACCAAAAATTCGGCAGAGTCTCCCTTGTAAAACGGATATTTCCTTACAAAAGTAGGGTTGATCCTGCACAAAAAACACACTTCAAATATAAAATTCTCCCACTTCCTCAATCGGGATCCCAAACTACAATTTTCCCCGACCGAGGTCCACAATTCACCATAAGATACAATAAAATATTATCATGACCCAAACTAGAAGTCATGACCGATGCTAGGGAACAAAAATTCTTTTGAATCCGGAACCCGTAGCAAGCCTTAGAAAATAAAATCATGCAATAATTAAATAAAAGTACGACATAATTAAAATTTTTTGAATCAATATATAAAATAAATAATCCAAATCCTTTCATACATAAATACATAATCGTACAGTGTTCAAATATAAATTTTCAGAGTATATAATATCAAAATAATATAATACTCTTCTGATACAATAACACTACTATTGCAGTTTCTAGAATACAAATTAGAGTTCAAAATATACATTTGCATAAAATAGCCAAGACTGAAGAACACCAACGAGGAACTCTACAACTAAGGTCTGACGATATGGGATCTCTTGAAAAAAATAATTGAGGGGGGTCAAACCTCACTGAGTGAATTATTATACTATATATCCATACAATCTAAACTATAACAATCAGACATTCTTATATATATATATATATATATATATATATATATATATATATATATATATATATATATATATATATATATATATATACACACACCCATTTCACACAAATGTCAAACTCTGCCTTTATAAATATACTAAATGTAGAAGACGTTTAGTTTAATTCATGAAGGATTCATAGCAACCTTAAACAACCCCATCATCACTCTAGCCATACAGGCTCACTTGATTCCAAATAGAACACTTATTCCAATTTGGACAGTAGACTGGCCCCGAGACACTACGTCGACCGAGCTCTAGCAGTATGGCTGTCAGTGTGATTGGCCCTGAGACACTTAGTTAATCAAGCTCCAATAATCATACTATTTATCACCTCACATCTCAATCAACTCAATAGATCATTCATTCCACTATAGATAGTAAACTAGCCCCGAGACACTAAGTCAACCGAGCTCCAGCAGTCTAACTGTCAGTGTGATTAGCCCCGAGACCCCTGGTCAACCGAGTTACAGCAATCACACTATCTAACGTACCATTAATCTTAGTCAAATCCATCAAATCAATTGTAATCACCACAATTAATTATCACTCAACCCTTATCTATCACACCGGTACGTACACGGTCCTAGTGCTGCCCACTGGGAAGCACGTTCTATTGATATCCTTCATTTAAAATAAATCATTCATTTGGAAAATAATTAATATAGAATGATTTTCATAATAGTAAAATCAACTATATATATATATATATATATATATATATATACAAAAAATATACCTAAAATATACCCAGTATACTTCGGGTATATATATATATATATATATATATATATATATATATATATATATATATATATATATATATATATATATATATATATATAAGTCAAATAAAGTATGAAATATATTAAAGGTAAACCATTAATATAGTTAAAAATAATTAAGTGTGTATCAATAGTATAACATGCACTTACTTAAAAATATACTTAAATATACAAAAGATATACCCTAATCACACAAATCATTAAATAAAACAATTATGCACAAATATTCATTTAAAACATATATATCTACTAAAACATGCATTTTAGGTTTACATATTTTTGCAAATAAACCCTAAGTATACCACTAATGTGTTAGGTTTGAATTAAATGATAAAACATGCATTTATTTGGAAATATATCAAAATATACCAAAAATAAACTTAAAAATAATTTAAGTGTAGGTTTATAATATAGCATGCAATTATTTAAGAATAAACCTAAAATATATCGAAAATATACATAAAGTATACTAATCATTTAATAAAATAATTATGACGAAGTGTACATTTTAAAACATGTGTATATTACTCAAATGTATTAAACCTAAACCTAATTGTTTAATGTGCATATATCAAACTAACATGCATAATTATTTAATATGCATATATATAAAAATACAACCCTAGATATACCAAAAATATTATAATTTAAATCATTTTAAAAACATACAATGAAAATGAAAAACCCTAAGTGATGCATCATATATGCAATGCATATATATACAGTATAATAACTCACATGTTAGCGCTCCACAAGACAAACTCAGCGGGCATGATTCGTTAGGCCTCGGTGCAGCTAGAAAAGATAAAAATAAAAATAACCGTCAGAATAAACTTCTAACTCTATACTTCTAGAATTACTATAGACAAATTCAATCAAGAATTCAGAATTAGACTCGGACCGGTTGTCACATTTTACAAAAAATCTACCAAAATTTTGGTAGAGTCTCCTCTGTAAAATGGACATCTCCCTACAAAAGTAGGGCCAATCTTGCATATAAAACACACTTCGAAAATACACAACCACAACCCCTCGGTCGGACTCCCAAACTACAATTCTCCCAACCGAGGCTCACAATTTACGAGATATACACAGAACACAAAATTCCAAAAATACCAAAAATACCTTTGAATAATCAAAATATAGCAAATCAGATATTTAAAACACTGAAAATAATTATTTCATCGATAAATAAAATAAAACCCTAATTTTTAATAAAATATTATAAAAATTGATAATTCTTTATAAATTCATAAATATTGACCAAAATACATTTTAAAACTCCAAATTATGCAATTAACCCTAAAACATATTAAAAACCAATAAAAACTCATTTATTTAGAAAAATAGTATATTATATATAATTTGTAAATAATTTACAAAAAATAATTTTAATTAGTTAAAAATACTAAAAAATTTATAGAAATCATTTTTATACCTCAAATAACTATTAAAACCAATTTAATTATATTTTTAACCAATTTAGCATCAAATTACCAAAATACCCCTAGTTATATAAATTCCCTAAAATTAATAAAAAATTCACCAAAAATAGTATAATTACTCAAAAATAAATTTATCATCATATAATTCAATAATATCAATAAATATACTCAATTAACCAATTAATTTCAATAAAACACATAAATAACCTAATTTTCCACAAATTACATAAACTAAATAAATTCAAAATAATTATATAAAAATCACAAAAATTACAAATAAATTTCTAAAATTCATTTTAACACCTATAAACACCATAAATCATAATTTCATAATTTATTTAATTAATTTTCAAAAATTAGAAAAAATTAATAAAATAATAAAAAATTCACAAAAATCAAAATAATTTCCAAAAATTCTAAAAAAATTCAAAAAGGTAGATTAAGCTACTAGGATCAATTTTTGTGAAGGAAGTTTGCATGAATCAACCAAATTGAAGCTAAAAAAAAATCAAAAACCCTAGTAGGTTGAAATTGTAAAATCGAAACCTAGGGAAATCGAAACCTAGGGAAATCTAAACCATTTCAAGTGAAACAAAGATTGAAAATGCACTCATTAGAGCTCAAGGAAGAGATAGAGACCAATGACAATTCAAACGGTGGTCGAAATCATTATGATCGGAGTTAGAACCAAGTTTCAATTTCTTTGAAGAAAATCGACCAAAGCTCGCAGAAAATGGGAGGAAAGGGCGGTAGAGGGAGCTAGGGATGGTGGTGGTTGGCTGAGAGGCACTCGGCTGGTGAGAAGTCGACTTGACATTGGCCAGAAATGGAGAAATGGCGTCGGGCATGGAGAAGGTGAAGTCGATGGCAGTTTGGTAATTAAGGGGAACTTTTGTTTTTGTAAGATATTATATGTATATATAACTATAGTTTATATTATAATAATAAATGAATATTATATTCACAATATTTATTCACCACATATTAAAATAATAATATTTATACACATATACATATATATAATACACATTATTTATTAAAATTATACAATATAAATTTAATTAAAATAAACCCTAATTATTTAAAGGTGTATATATACATGTATATGTATGTATATTAATACGACAATTAAAATCGTGCATGGACTCATGCAAACTCACAAAACCGTTCAAAATAATTAATAATTATTTATTTAAGTTTTAACTTCCTCAAAAATAAGACTCTCAGGAAAATTTTACGTAAAGGACTTAAAAATAATTAAAGATAATTAAAAATAATTAAAATGACTTTAATAGATAATAAAATAATAAAATAATTAAAATATATATGAAAATTATTAACACTGCATATCCCGATGCAGTTTAAAATTATTTAAAAACTCGGGATATTACAAATAGACATAAATTCAACAAATACCAAAAGTGCCCTTTACTGTAGTATCCTGAATTTTTAAATATTTTTATACTGCATCGGGATATGTAGTGTTAATAATTTTTGTATATATTTATGATATTTTAAGAGTTGTTATTTGTTTAAAGCTAATTTTAATTATTTTAAATTATTTTAAGTACTTTACGTAAAATTTTTCCGAAAATTGTATTTTCGGGAAAATTGACACGTAAATAATTTAATACTATTTATTTTGACTAGTTTTATGAATTTGCATGAACTCTTATATAGTTTTAAAGTGCTAAAATAAAATGTATATATGTGTATTTATTTAAATTAATTAAAGCTTAATTAATTTCCTTAATTTTATTATTTAATTTTTGTATTAATTAATTTTAAGTGTATAAATTATTAAATATATTAAAATATGTGTGTGGTGAGTATTATTTGTGTGTGGGAATATATATATTACTATAATATAGTGTGGAAATATATATATATATATATATACATATATACACAAATTTTAATTAAAAAAAAAACAAAAGTTGCCTTATTTATGATTTTGCCCCTCTTGCATCTTCTTCTTCCCAATGTCATTTCCACCATTTTCAGCCACTTTCAAGCTGGTTTTCTTGCTGTTACTATGCCCCTCAACCTTCCTCCTCCACCTCCAGCCATTTCCACCACCTGAAACACTCTTTTCCGGGGTTGTTTGGCCGGATTTTCATCAAGAAGCCAAAAACCGACTTAGCTCCGATCAACCACTTTATGGCCACCAAATTTGATGCTGTTAGTCTCTATCTTCTCCTTGAGCTCTGATGAGTGTGATTCCAAGCTTTGTTTCACTTGATTTGGTCTAAAATTGCTTAGGTTTCAATTTCTTTAAATCAGCCATTTTGGGTTTCGAATTTCTTTTAGCTTCAATTTGATTGATTCAGGAAAACTTCCTTCACAAAATTTTTTCCTGAAAGATTAATCTACATTCTTTAATTTTTTTAGAATTTTTAGAATTTATTTTAATTTTTGTGAATTTTTGATTATTTTATTAATATTTTCTAATTTTCGAAAATTAATCAATTAAATTATGAAATTGTGTTTTATGGTGATTATAGGAGTTGAAATGAATTATAGAAGTTTATTTGTAATTTTTGTGAATTTTTATATATTTATTTGGAATTTATTAAGTTTATGTAATTTTGAAAAATAGGGTTAATTGTGTGTTAAATTAAAATTAATTGGTTAATTGAGTATATTTATCGATATTATTGAGATATATGTTGAGAAAATTAATTTTGAGTAATTATATTATTTTTGATGAATTTTTGGATTTATTTTAGTAAATTTATATATATAGGGGTATTTTGGTAATTTTACACTAAATTGGCTAAAAATATAATTAAATTGGTTTTAATAATTATTTGAGCTATAAAAATGATTTCTTCAAATTTTTAGTATTTTTAACTAATTAAAACTATTTTTCGTAAATTATTTTCAAATTATATATAATATACTATTTTTCTAAATAAATGGGTTTTTATTGATTTTTAGTATGTTTTAGGGTTAATTATGTAATTTGGATTTATAAAATGTGTTTTAGTTGATTTTTATGAATTTATTGAGAATTTGTTGAATTTTAATAATTTTTTATTAAAATTTGGATTTTTATTATAATTATCAGTGAAATAATTATTTTCAGTATTTTAAATATCTGATTTACTATATTTTGATTATTCAAGGGTATTTTTGGTATTTATGACATTTAAATGTGTTTTGTGTATATTCTGTGAATTGTGAATCTCGATCGGTAAATTGTAGTTTGGAGTCCGACCGAGGGATTGTAGTTGTGAATTTGGTGTTATTTCGAAGTGTGTTTTCCTTGTAGGACCGGTTCTACTCTTTGAGTAGAGAGATGTCTGTTTTACAGGGGAGGTTATGTCGAATTTTTGGTAGAATTCTCGTAAAACGTGATATCCGGTCAAATTCCTATTCTAATTCTGTGTCTAAAATTCTAGATCGAGTCTTTAGAATTTTTGTTAAATTTATTCTGAATCATGTTGTCATTTGTTTGTCTAGTTGCGTTGAGACTGAGGCCTAACGAATCAGGCCCACCGAGTTTGTCTCGTGGAGCGCTAACATGTGAGTTATTATACTGTATATATATGCACTGCATATAGGGTGCATTATTTAGAATTTTTCATTTTCATTGTTTGTTTAAAAAGGGATTTAAATTATAATAATTTTGGTATATTTAGAGTTGCATTTTTATATATATGCATATTAAATAATTATGCATGCTAGTTTGATATATGCACATTAAACAATTAGGTTTGGGTTTAATACATTTGAGTAATATACACATGTTTTAAAATGTACACTTAGACATAATTATTTTATTAAATGATTAGTATACTTTAGGTATAGTTTCAGTAGATTTTAGGTTTATTCTTAAATAATTGCATGTTAAATTATAAACCTACACTTAAATTATTTTTAGGTTTATTTTTGGTATATTTTTGATTTATTTCCAAATAAATAAATGTTTTATTATTAAATTAAACCTAGCACATTAGTGGTATATTTAGGATATATTTGTGAATATATGTTAAACACAAACACGTATTTAAATGAATATTTATACATAAATATTTTATTAAATGATTTGTGTAATTAGGGTATATCTTTTGCATATTTAAGTATATTTTTAAGATAATGCATGTTATATTATTGTTACTCATTTAAATTATTTTTAACTATATTAATGATTTATCTTTAGTTTATTTCGTATTTTATTTGACACACACATATATATATATATATATATATATACCTGAAATATACTAGGTATATTTTTGGTATATATATATATATAGTTGGTTTTACTATTCTGAATATTGTTCTACATTAATTATTTTCTAAATGAATGATTTATTCTAAGTGAAGGATATCAATAGAACGTGCTTCCTAGTGGGCAACACTAGGACCGTGTACATACCGGTACGATAGATAAGGATTGAGTGAGAGTTAATTTTGAGTGATTATAATTGATTTGACTAAGATTAATGGTATGTTAGATAGTGTGATTGCGGGCCCAATCACACTGACAGTCAGACTGTTGGAGCTCGATCGACTTAGTGTCTTGGGGCCAGTCTACTGTTCATAGTGGAATGAATTTATTGGGTTGATTGAGATGTGAGGTGATAGATAGTGTGATTGCTGGAGCTCGGTTGACTAAGTGTCTCGGGGCCAATCACACTGATAGCCAGACTGCTGGAGCTCGGTCGATTTAGTGTCTTGGGGCCAGTCTGCTGTCCAAATTGGAATAAGTGTTATATTTGGAATCAAGTGAGCTTGCATGGCTAGAGTGATGATGGGGTTGTTGAGGCTGTTATTATTAGGGTTCTATGGATCCTTCTTGAATTTAATTAAACGTTTTCCTATATTCTGTATATTTATAAAAGCAGAGTTTGACATTCGTGTGAAATGTGTGTATATACATATATATAATAATGCCTGATTGTTATGGTTTAGTTTGCATGTATATATAGTATAATAATTCACTTAGTGAGGTCTGACCCCCCTCAATTATTTTTTTCAGGAGATTCCATATCGTCAGACTTTAGTTGTAGAGTTCCTCGCCTGTGTTCTTCAGTCCCGACTATTTTATGCAAATGTATATTCTGAACTTTGAATTGTATTCTAGAAACTGCAGTAGTAGTGTTATTATATTGGAAGTGTATTATTTTGTTTGGATATTAAATACTCTGAGAATTTATATTTGAACATTGTACGAATATGTATTCATTTATAAAAGGATTTGGAGTATTTATTTTATATATTGATTCAGAAAAATTTTAATTTTGTTGTATTTTTATTTAATTATTGCATAATTTTATTTTCTTAGGCTTGCTACGGGTTCCGGATTCGAAAAAATTCTCGTTCCCTAGTGCTGGTCATGACTCCTAGTTTGGGTCGTGACATTTATGTATCAAAATATGGCAATTTAAACATTAAAAACATAAAAAATAATTACTTAAAAACCCTAATAATAATATAATATTAATAAAAATCGATATTTCTCCAAAAATACACCAGTATTAATAAAATTCATTTTATAAATCCAAATTACTTAATTAATTCATAAACATACTAAAAGTTACTAAAACCCATTTATTTACAACAATAATATATTATATATATAATTTGAAAATAATTTTCAAAAAATAGTATTAATTAGTTAAAAATAGTAAATAATTTATAAAAATCATTTTTATACTTCAAATAATTATTAAAACCAATTAAATTTAATATTTCACCAAAAATACTACCAATTTACCAAAATGCCCCTAGTATATAAAAATTCACATAAAGTACTAATAATATTCAAAATTTCAATAAAAATTATGTGATTACTCAAAATTTATTTCCTCAACATATTATTCACTAAGATCAACAAATACATTGTAATATCCCAAGTTTTTAAATAATTTTAATCTATATCGGGATATGCAATGTTAATAATTTATATATATATTTGATTATTTAATTAGTTTATTATTTATTAAAGTCATTTTTTTAATTATTTTAAGTCTCTTACGTAAAATTTTTTCGAGAGTTTTATTTTCGGGGAAATTAAAACCTAAATATATATATATATATATATATATATATATATATATATACAAAAACAAAAGTTCCCCATATTTACGATTTTGCCACACAATCTCCTTCTCCATGCCCGATGCCCTCCCATCGTTTCCGGCCACTGTGACATCTGTTGCTTACCATTGGTGTGCCTCTCAGTTGTCCTCCTCCATCCCAAGCTCCCTCCGCCACCCTTTATTTCCTTTTCCGGGGTCGTTTGGCCGGTTTTCTTCTAAGAAACCAAAAATCACCCCCAACTCCGATCATCTTATTTTCGGCCACTATTTTGAGTGCCACTAGTCTCTATCTCTTCCTTGAGCTCTGGTAAGTGCATTTCTAAGCTTGGTTTCACTTGATTTGGTCTAGATTTTCCTAGGTTTCCAATTTTCAATTTCGGCCTATATGTGTTCTTGATTTTTTTGAGCTTTGATATTAATGATTCAAGATAACTTCCTTCACAAATATTGATCCTCGTAGCTCAATATACATGTTGTATTTTTTTTGGAATTTTTGGGCATTATTTTGATTTTTGTGAATTTTTAATTATTTTATTAATATTTTCTAATTTTCGTAAATTAATTAATTAAATTATGAAATTATGATTTATTGTGTTTATAGGTGTTAAAATGAATTTTTGAAATTTATTTATAATTTTTATGATTTTTGTATAATTATTGTGAATTTATTTAGTTTATGTGATTTTTAGAAATTAGGTTAATTATGTATTTTATTGAAATTAATTGGTTAATTGAGTATAATTATTGATATTATTGAATTATATGTTGAGAAATTAATTTTTGAGTAATTATACTATTTTTAGTGAATTTTTGAATAATTATGTGAATTTGTATATAACTAGGGGTATTTTGGTAGTTTGGAACTAAATTGGCTAAAAATATAATTAAATTGGTTTTAATAGTTATTTGAGGTATAAAAATGATTTTTATAAATTATTTAGTATTTTTAACTAATTAAAACTATTTTTCAAAAATTATTTTCAAATTATATATAATATACTATTTTTCTAAATAAACGAGTTTTTATTGATTTTTAATATGTTTTTGGGCTGTAATTTGGAATTTTAAAATGTATTTTGGTCAATATTTATAAGTTTATCGAGAATTATGGATTTTTAATAATATTTTATTAAAATTAGGATTTTTATGTATTTACCAGTTAAATGATTATTTTCAGTGTTTTAAATATCTAATTTGCTATATTTTGATTATTAAAGGGCATTTTCGGTATTTCTGGAATTTTCATGTGTTATGTGCATATTTTGTGAATTGTGAACCTCAGTCGATAGAATTGTAGTTTGGAAGTTCGACTAAGGGATTGTGAGGCTGTGTTTATTCGAAGCGTGTTTCTTTGCAAGACTGACTCTACTCTTTGAGTAGAGAGATGTCCATTTTACAAGGGAGGTTCTACCGAATTTTTGGTAGAATTCTCATAAAACGTGATATCGGGTCGAATTCCTATTCTGATTCTGTGTTCGATATTTCTAGATCGAGTCTCTAGAATTTCGTTAGACTTATTCTAATTTCGTACTGCCATTTATTTGTTTAGTTGTGCCGAGACCGAGGCCTAGAGGACCAGGCCCGTCGGACCCGTCTCGTGGAGTGCATAACTGTGAGTTGTTATTTTATATATACGTGTTCTAGGATGCATGTTTTTAGAAATGTATGTTTTATTTGTATGATATTTGCATAAATGGTTTAATAATTGCTTAGGTATATTTTAGGTATATCTTAGTATATTGTAATATCCCAGGTTTTTTAAATATTTTAATATTATATCGGGATATGCAGTGTTAATAATTTTATATATAAATATGATATTTTTACGAGTTGATATGTATTTAAAACTTATTGTATATTATTTTAAGTGCTTTACGTAAATTATTGTATATTATTTTAATTATTTGTATATTTTTAATTATTGTATATTATTTTAAGTGCTTTACGTAAAATTTTCCCGAGAATATTATTTTCGGGGAAATTTTCACGTAAATTATTTATTATTAATTATATTAAATAGATTTTTGGACTTGCATGAACTCATATATATTTTTGAAGTACTAAATAACGTATATATGTGTATTTATTTATTTAATTAGGGTTTAATTAATTACCCTAATATTTTATTATTTATTAATTAGTTTTATTGTTATTTAATTATTTTTATTTAGTATTAAATTTTAAAATATTAAATTATATGTGTATGGTGTATATTTAATGTGTGTGATTTTATATTATTTTAATATATAGTGTAAAGTATATATATACATATTATAGTGTTAAAAATCAAATTTTTTGGCAAATTACCATTTCACCCCCGACTCCTCCTCCTTCTTCCCTGATCACGTCTCATCGCCAACCACCGTCTGTCACGTCGTTTTCTTGCTGTCGGTGTGCCTCCCGATGTGCCACCTCCTTCCTCCAGCCGTTCCGCCACCTGTAGAGTCCCTTTCCGGCGTTGGAAAGCTCATTTTGGCCGGAGAAGCCGAATTCTTTCTCACCATCGATCACGACGATTTTGGCCACCATTTTTGACACCGCCAGTCTCTTTCTTCTCCTTGAGCTCCGGTGAGTGTTATTCCAAGCTTTGTTTCACTTAAAATGGTCTTGATTTGCTTAGGTTTTGATTTTGGTAATTCGGCCATTTTAGGGTTCTTGATTTTTTTGAAATTTGAATTGATTGATTCATGAAAAATTCCTTCACAAATTTTGATCCTAGTAGCTTAATATTCATGTGTGAATTTTTGTAGAATTTTTGGGAATTATTTTGATTTTTGGGTATTTTTGAATATTTTAATATTATTTTCTAATTTTTGAAAATTAATTAAATAAATTATGAAATTGTGTTTTATGATAAATATAGGTGTTGAAATGAATTATAGAAATTTATTTGTAATTTTTATGAATTTCTATGTATTTATTTTAAAATTATTTAGGTTTATGCAATTTTGGAAAATTAGGTTAATTGTGTTTTTAATTGAGATTAATTTGTTAATTGAGTTTAATTGTTGATATTATTGATAAATATGTTGAGAAAATTAATTTTATGCAATTATATTATTTTTGGTGAATTTTTGGAGTAATTTTAGTATATTTATATGTATAGGGGTATTTTGGTAATTTTATCCTAAATTGACTAAAAATGTAATTAAATTGGTTTTAATAGTTATTTAAGGTATAAAAATGATTTCTACAAATTATTTAGTATTTTTAATTGATTAAAACTATTTTTCGTGAATTATTTTCAAATTATATATATAATATACGATTTTTCTAATAAAATGAGTTTTTATTGGTTTTTAATGTGTTTTAGAGTAAATTACATAATTTATACTTATTAAATGTATTTCTGTGATACAAGGGCATTTTTGGTATTTCCATAATTGTTCTGTGATTGTGGACCCCGATTGGTAGACTGTAGTTTGGAGTCCGACCGAGGGGTTGTGGATGTGTTTCTGTGTCCATTTTTTGAAGTGTATTTCTTTGCAGGGCCGGCTCTACTCTATGAGTAGAGAGATGTCCATTTTACAGGGGAGGTTCTGTCGAATTTTTGATAGAATTCTCGTAAAACGTGATGTCCGGTCGAACCTTAATTTTGATTCTGTGTCCAATATTCTAGATCGAGTTTCTAGGATTTTCTGTTAGGTTTATTCTGATGTCTATTTTTTTTTGTTTGTTTAGTTGCCCCGAGATCGAGGCCTAGTGGACCAGGCCCGTCGGGCCCATCTCGAGGAGCGCACTAAGTGTGAGTTACTATTTTATATATATATATATATATATATATATATATATATATATATATATATATATATACTTTAGGATGCATGATTTTAGAAATATATGTTTTATTTTGATTAAATATGCATAATGATTTAATTAATACTTAAGTTTATTTTTAGTTTATTTTCGGTATATTTTGGTATATTTTCAAATTATATGCATGTTTTATTAATAATTATTCTTAAAATGTTTTTATCTACATCCTTGGTATATTCTTAGTTTATTTTGTAATTATATTGGATTTATTTGACGTATATATTCTCGAAATATACTTGGTTTATTTTTGGTATATTTCTACTATATATATATAGTTTATGTGGTTATTTTATTCAATTCATGCATCATTTATTTTTATGAATGTATGCTTTATATTTTAATGAAGGATATCAATAGAACGTGTTACCTAGTGGGCAGCACTAGGACCGAGTACGTACCGGTACGCTTATAGCATTTAGGCTATATTACTAACCTACTTGAGAATATTGATTGGATCTGATTATTTGATATGTGAGAAATGATTTGGGAGTGTGATTGCTGGAGCTCGGTTGACCAAGTGTCTTGGGGCCAATCACACTGACAGTCAGACTGTTAGAGCTCGGTTGACTTAGTGTCTCGGGGCCAGTCTACTGTCTAAATGGATCAAGTGATTATATTTGGAATAAGTGAGCCTGTATGGCTAGAGTGTTGTCTAACACTGTTTTGAGGTTGCGATATTCTAGGGTTCTATTTGATCCTTCATAAATTATGATTTTCAATAAAAATATATTAAATGATTTTTATTGCATTTGTGTGTAATTGCTTGTATACATACATACTATATATACTTTTGACTGTGTGCGTTGGCATTTAGTATGCATGTATATATATTATAGTAATTCACTCAATGAGGTCTGACTCCCCTTCGTTGACTATTTTTCAGGAGAGTCATCTTCTTCAGACCTCAGTAGTAGGTCTGTACGCCGGATTTTTTTCGCCCCGGCTTCTTTATGTAAACTGCTTATCCCAGTCTTGATTTTTATTTTATAATCTAGACACTACAGTAGTTGTACATAAATTATGGGTTTTATGTATTATATTTGTGTGAGTTATGTATTTTGAGAATTTGAACTGAAACTTGTATTAATGGATTTATTTATATATATGAGATATGGATTTGATTTAAATCCCGTGGTGGATTATTATTTTGATAATTATGATTTTATTTCCGCTGCATTAAGAGTTGTTGTTATTATTATTGCATGTTTATTTTATTTTTAGGCTTGCTACGGGTTCCGAATTCGAAAGAATTCCCGTTCCCTAGCACCGGTCATGGCCCCTGTTTTGGGTCGTGACATATATTTTAGGTATATTTTAAATTAAATGCATGTTTTATTATGAATTTATACCTAAAATTTTTTTAAGTATATTTATAGTTTATTTTATAATTAAGTTGTATTTCTTCGACATATATATACTCGAAATATACTTGGTTTATTTTTTGTATATTTCTAGTATATATGTGGTTTATATTGTTATTCTACTTAAAGTAATGCATCATTTATTTTATGAATGTATGTTTTATATATAAATGAAGGATATCAATAGAATGTGCTACCTAATGGGCAGCACTAGGATTGAGTACGTACTGGTACGATGATAGATTTTAGGTTATATTACTAACCTATTTATGGATATTGATCGGATTGATTTATTTAATTTATGATATGATTTGGGAGTGTGATTGCTGGAGCTCGATTGACCAAGTGTCTCGGGGCCAATCACACTGACAGTTAGACTGCTGGAGCTCGGTTGACTCAGTGTCTCGGGTCCAGTCTACTGTCCAAATGGAACAAGTGAATTTATTTAGAATAAGTGAGCCTGTATGGCTAGAGTGTTGTCTAACTCTGTTTGAGGTTGCGATCATCTAGGGTTCTATTTAATCCTTCATAAACGGATGCTATTTTTAGTATATATATATAAAATGATTTTACTGCATCTGAGTGTATTTGCTTGTATATATATTTATTATATATACTATTGAATGTGTGCATTTGTCATTTAGTTATGCATGTATATATATTATAATAATTCACTTAGTGAGGTCTGACTCCCCTCCGTTGACTATTTTTCAGGAGAGTTTTCGTCCTTAGACCTCAGTAGCAAACCCTTACACTGGATTTCTTCTGTCCCGGCTTTACTATGTAATTTGCTCACTTGATTTTATTTTATATTCTAGACACTGCAGTAGTTATAGTCAAGTTATGGGATTTATGTATTATATTTGTATGAGACTTGTATTTTAAAGATTTGAACTGATATTTGTATTGAAAGATTACATATATATATGAGATGGATTTGTGTTATTAAATCTGTCGGTGGATTATTATTTTATTTTATTTATGAGATTTATTTTCGCTGTAAAATATTTTATTTATGTTGTTATTTATATTACATGCTTTTATTTTATTTTAAAGGCTTGCTACGGGTGTCGATTTCAAAAGAATTTCTGTTCCTTAGCGCCGGTCATGGCCCTTATTTTGGGTCATGACAAAGTTGATATCAGAGCAAAGTTTTATGTTGGGGCCTTAGTTGAGTGAGTTGTGGTCCTAGTTTTCAGTGTTATGTTTTCTTTGAAACTACTGCAGTGAATTAGGTTCGAGTATGTCTTGATGAGTATTCCTTAATTTAGTTTTCTGTGTTATCCTCCATTGTCTATTTTGTTTGAATCCTTCTATTTGTCTTTTCAGAATGAGGAGGCGAGCGCGTGTCACTGCACCGGTCGTTGAGGCCGAGGATGACGAGTCCTTTCAGGATGAGGTTTTACCTTCTAACCCACCAGTTAGATGCAGAGGTCATGGCAGAGGTAGACCTCGAGGTGCAGCAGGTCACCGTAGACAGAGAGAGATACAGGATGAGGAGCCTGTAGAGCCTGAGTATGAGGATGTTCCTATACCTCCAGTAGTTTCACTTGCCTATTAGCAGGGTATGTCTGACCCTGAGGCAGCTCTATTCTATACTAGAGTTGGCAGGATTGCCTTTGATGGGACGTCCGATCCTTTAGATTTTCTGCATGCGATCGAGACTAGGACTCGGACTGCTCACATAGAGTATTAGAGGATCATGATCGTTGAGCTGTCAGTTGAGGGACCAACCTTGGACTAGTTCATTCAGATGATCCTTCCATACATGTTGACGATGACCTGGGCTCAATTCAGAGAGCGATTCATGAGAAGATTCTGCCCAGAGCCGCTTCGCATGAGTTATAGACTTCGGTTGACTAGTATTTCTCGCAGTGACTGATCTGTTGAGGAGTACACCCGAGAGTTCCTCCGACTTGGTAGATATGTAGAGGATCTAATGCGGTAACAGTATTTCGCAGTCACCACCTATATTACTGGATTGGGTTATGCATTTGCTAGTATGCCTACAAATGAGCCTTACTTTGGAGTCAGTTATTGAGTTGGCCAAGGAAATTAAGCTGAGGCTAGTCAGGTAGGGAGTTATGCATGATTATTACTAGTTGGGTGTTCAATCGGGTGGATTTCAAACTACTCCATACTCGAGTTTTCAGATTGGTTTGAGTAGATAGCAGAGAGGTCCAGCTCAGCAGAGTCAGAGACAGCAGCAGTGAGTACATCAGAGCAATAGACATGGCCATGGAAGTCAGCGTAGACCATTCAGACTTAGGTTAGGTGCTTCGAGTAGCAGCAGTGGTCATAATTTTGGATTAGCTGCCAGTGTTTACCAGACCTGCGGCAGAGTTCATCAGGGACCATGTTATATGACATTGCTGACGTGCTTCAGATGTGGGCAGACAAGACATTATGCTAGATTGTGTCCTTATTTCGGGTATCAGCAGTCGCAGATTTCACGATTTCCCCAGTAGTCGATTGCTAGTGCTGCACCCATTCCTTTTCACTTGCCTCCAGCCCAGCATCAGAGTTCTACTCAGCTTATTCCCCAGTAGGGTCGTGGTAGAGGTGCTAGAGGTGTTGGCTAGGCTTCTACCAGCCAACAAGGAGGTCGAGGACAGGCCATAGTCTTCCATCTCACTCAGTAAGATGCTCAGGCATCTAATGCAATCGTGGCAGGTATTGTTTTTGTCTATTACCTAGATGCATGGGTTTTGTTTGATCCGGGTGCCACACATTCATTCTTTTCTCTTATTTTTGCTTCCAAGTCTTGTTGGCAAGCTTCGAGGATGGCTTTTCCTTTGTCTATTGCCACTCCTCTAAGTGATTCTTTGGACACCGATGTTGTTCTTTCTGGTTTTCTAGTTCTCATGGGAGATAGAGAATTATCCGCTGATTTGATTCTGTTGGATGTGATGGAGTTTAATGTCATTCTGGGTATGGATTGGTTATCTCAGCATTATGCCGTTATGGATTGTCAGAGTAAAGAGGTGACTTTTAGAATTCCTGGTGAAGAAGAATTTAAGTTTATGGGTGATAGGAGTTCAGCACCTCAGAATCTCATTTATGCTATTATGGCTAGGAAGTTACTGAGGAAGGGTTGTCAGGGATATTTGGCATTAGTTAGGGATACTTCAGTGGAGAAGTTGTCACTCATAGATGTTCCTGTTGCCTGTGAGTTTCCTGATGTTTTTCCTGAGGAGTTGCCAAGTTTACTACCTCACAGAGAGATTGAGTTCTATATAGATATGGTTCTAGGTACTACTCCTATATCTATGCCACCCTATAAAATGGCTCCTGCAGAGTTGAAAGAGTTGAAGGAGCAGTTGCAAGAGTTGTTGGATAAGGGTTTCATTAGACCTAGTGTTTCCCCTTGGGGTGCACCAGTCCTGTTTGTGAAGAAGAAGGATGGTACCCTGAGACTATGCATTAACTACAGAGAGTTGAACAAGGTGACAGTGAAGAACAAGTATCCTCTCCTGAGGATCGATGACTTGTTTGATTAGCTACAGGGTGCATAGTTCTTTTCTAAGATTGATATGAGGTCGGGTTATCATCAGTTGCAAATCAGTGAAGCCGATGTTCCCAAAATGGCATTCCGCACTCGATATGGCCATTACGAGTTTCTGGTGATGTCTTTTGGCTTGACTAATGCACCAGCAGCTTTTATGAACCTGATGTAATATCCCGAGTTTTTAAATATTTTTAAACTGCATTGGGATATGCAGTGTTAATAATTTTTGTATATATTTATGATATTTTATGAGTTGTTATTTATTTAAGTTAATTTTAATTATTTTAAGTACTTTACGTAAAATTTTCCCGGGAATTGTATTTTCGGGGAAATTGACACGTAAATAATTTAATATTAATTATTTTGACTAGTTTTACCAATTTGCATGAACTCATACATAATTTTTAAGTGCTAAAATAAAATGTATATATGTGTATTTATTTAAATTAATTAGGATTTAATTAATTACCTTAATTTTTATTATTTAGTTTTAATATTAATTAATTAATTTTAAGTGTATAAATTATTAAATATAATAAAATATTTTTGTGGTGAGAATTAATTGTGTGTGGGAATATATATTATTATAATATAAGTGTGGATATATATATATACATAATTTATTATCAAAATTATAAAGTTTGCATTATTTACCAAAATGCCATTGTTTCCTTCATTTTTCCTCCTGATCAGTTTTCCACCATTTTCGGCCACTGTGACCTCTGTTTCTTGCTATCACTGTGCCCCTCAGCCTTCCTCCTCCCTTGCTAGCCATTCCCGATGCTTGAAGCTCCTTATTCCGGCGAGTTTTGATCGATTTTTCTCAAAGAAGACAAAAATTGATCAAGCTCCGATCAAGCCGTTTTCGGCCACCAAATTTGACGCCACCAGTCTCTATCTTCTTCTTGAGCTCTGGTGAGTGTGATTCCAAGCTGTGTTTCACTTAAAATGGTCTAGATTTTCCTAGGTTTCAATTTCTTCATTTCAGCCATTTAGGGTTTTGAATTTTTTTGAGCTTCAATTTGATTGATTTATGAAAACTTCTTTCACAAAATTTGATCTTGGAAGCTCAAAATACATGGTGTAATTTTTGTAGAATTTTTGGAATTTATTTTGATTTTTGGGTATTTTTGATTATGTTATTATTATTTTCTAATTTTTGAAAATTAATTAATTAAATTATTAAATTGTGTTTTATGGTAATTATAGGTTTTTAAATGAATTATAGAAATTTATTTGTAATTTTTGTGAATTTTTATATATTTATTTGGAATTTATTAAGTTTATGTAATTTTAAAAAATAGGGTTAATTATGTGTTTAATTGAAATAAATTGGTTAATTGAGTATATTTATTGATATTATTGAATTATATTTTGAGCAAATTAATTTTTTGCAATTATATTATTTTTGGTGAATTTTTGGATTTATTTTAGTAAGTTTATATATATAGGGGTATTTTGGTAATTTTATACTAAATTGGCTAAAAATGTAATTAAATTGGTTTTAATAGTTATTTAGGGTATAAAAATGATTTCTACAAATTATTTAGTATTTTTAACTAATTAAAACTATTTTTCATAAATTATTTTCAAATTATATATATAATATACGATTTTTCTAAATAAATAAGTTTTTATCGATTTTTAACGTGTTTTAGGGTTAATTATGTAATTTGGACTTATAAAATGTATTTTTATTATTAAAGGGTATTTTTGGTATTTTGTAAATATTCCGTGAATTATGGACCTCGGTTGGTGAATTGTAGTTGGAGTCCGATCGAGGGATTGTGATTGTGAATTCTGTGTATTCTTGAAGTGTATTTCTTTGCTGGACTGACTATACTCTTTAAGTTGAGAGATGTCCATTTTACAGGGGAGGTTTTGCAGGATTTTCGATAGAATTCTCGTAAAACGTGATGTCCGGTCGAATTCTGATTTTAATTTTGTGTCTAGTATTCTAGATCGAGTTTCTAGGAATTTTTCGTTAGATTTATTCTGATTTTATGTTATCATTTGTTTGTTTAGTTGCGCTGAGATCGAGGCCTAGTAGACCAGGCCCGTCGGACCCATCTCGAGGAGCGCAATAAATAGTGAGTTGTTATTTTATATATATATGTTTTAGGGTGCATGATTTAGAAATGTATGTTTTATTTTGATTAAATATGCATAAATGATTTAATTAGTACTTAAGTTTATTTTTAGTTTATTTTTGGTTTATTTTTGATATATTTTAAATTATATGCATGCTTTATTAAACATTTATATTTAAAATGTTTTTAAATATATATTTAGTTTATTTTACAATTATGTTGGATTTATTTGACGTATATATATACTCGAAATATACCTGGTTTATTTTTAGTATATTTCTAGTATATATATGGTTTATGTTGTTATTTATTTCGAATTCATTCATCATCTATTTATGAATGTATGTTTTATATTTAAAATATAGGATATCAATAGAATGTGCTACTTAGTGGGCAACACTAGGACCGAGTACGTATCGGTACGCTGATAACATTTAGGCTATAATACTAACCTATTTATGGATTATGATTGGATTTGATTTGATGTGTGATATGATTTGGGAATGTGATTGCTGGAGCTCGGTTGACCAAGTGTCTCGGGGCCAATCACACTGACAGTTAGACTGCCGGAGCTCGGTTGACTTAGTGTCTCGGGGCCAATCTATTGTCCAAATGGAACAAGTGAATATATTTGGAATGAGTGAGCTTGTATGGCTAGAGTGTTGTTTAACAC
Source organism: Mallotus nudiflorus (assembly GCA_947683625.1). Taxonomy (NCBI): domain Eukaryota; kingdom Viridiplantae; phylum Streptophyta; class Magnoliopsida; order Malpighiales; family Euphorbiaceae; genus Mallotus; species Mallotus nudiflorus. Next base: position 374,623 of record CANTUR010001056.1, read on the forward strand.
TGTTTGAGGTTGCGATTTGCTAGGGTTCCATTTGATCCTTCATAAACTATGATTTTCAATAAAAATATATATAAATGATTTTGCTGCATTTGTGTGTATTTGCCTGTATATATATTTATTATATATACTTTTGACTGTGTGCATTGTCATTTAGTATGCATGTATATATATTATAGCAATTCACTCAGTGAGGTCTGACTCCCCTCCGTTGACTATTTTTCAGGAGAGTCATCGTCTTCAGACCTCAGTAGCAGACTCATACGCCGAATTTCTTTTGCCCTAGCTTCGCTATGTAAACTGCTTATCTGAGTTTTATTTTATAATCTAGACACTGCAGTAGTTGTATACAGTTGTGGAGTTTATGTATTATATTTGTGTGAGTTATATATTTTAAGGAATTGAACTGGATTGTATTAAAAGTTTATTTATATATGTAAGATGAGTTATTGATTTAAATTCCATGGTGGATTATTATGTAATTATTTATGAATTTATTTTCGCTGTAAAAATATATTATTTATGCTATTATTATTATTGCATGCTTTTATTTTATTTTAAGGCTTGCTACGGGTTTTGGATTTGAAAGAATTCCCGTTCCCTAGCACCGGTCATTGTAATATCCCGTGTTTTTAAATATTTTAATATTGCATCGGGATATGCAGTGTTAATAATTTTTGTATATATATTATGATATTTTTACGAGTTGATATGTAATTTAATTGGTTTTAATAGTTATTTAAGGTATAAAAATGATTTCTACAAATTATTTGGTATTTTTAACTAATTAAAACTATTTTTCGTGAATTATTATCAATTATATATATAATATACGGTTTTACTAATAAAATGAGTTTTTATTGGTTTTTATCGTGTTTTAAGGTTAATTACGTAATTTCTACGTATAAAATGTACTTCTGTGATTTAAGGGTATTTTTGGTATTTCTGAATTATTCTGTGATTGTGGACCCCAATCGGTAAATTGTAGTCTGGAGTCCGACCGAGGGGTTATGGTTGAGTGTTGAGCTTGTTTTTCGAAGTGTGTTTCTTTGCAGGGTCGGCTCTACTCTTTTGAGCAGAGAGATGTCCATTTTACAGGGGAGGTTCTGTCGAATTTTTGGTAGAATTCTCGTAAAACGTGATATCTGATCGAACCCTAATCTCAATTCTGTGTTAAATACTCTAGATCGAATTCTAGGATTTCTGTTAGGTTTATTCTGATGTCTATTATTTATTATTTGTTTAGTTACGCCGAGACTGAGGGCTAGTGGACCAGGCCCATCGGACCCATTTCGTGGAGCGCACTAGGGTGAGTTACTATTTTATATATATGTGTTTTAGGGTGTATGTTTTAGAAAAGTATGCTTTATTTTAATAAAATATGCATGAATGATCTAAGTATTACTTAGGTTTACTTTTGGTATATTTCGGTATATTTTGGTATATTTTCAACTATATGCATGTTTTATAACTAAATTATTCTTAAAAATGCTTTTATGTATATTTTGGTATATTTTAGTTTATTTTGTAATCGTATTGGATTTATTCGACGTATATATACTCGAAATATACCTGGTTTATTTTTGGTATATTTCTAGTATATATATGGTTTATGTTGTTATTTTATTTAAATTCATGCATCATTTATTTTTATGAATGGATGTTTTATATTTATTAATGAAGGATATCAATAGAATGTGCTACCTAGTGGGCAACACTAGGACCGAGTACGTACCGGTACGATGATAGATTGTAGGTTGAATTACTAACTTGTTTATGGATATTGATTTGGATGGATTGATTTATGTGATGTGAGGTATGATTAATGGTGTGATTGCTGGAGCTCGGTTGACCAAGTGTCTCGGGGCCAATCACACAGGCAGTCAGACTGCTGGAGCTTGGTTGACTTAGTATCTCGGGGCCAGTCTATTGTCTAAATGGATTAAGTGGATATATTTGGAATAAGTGAGCCTGTATGGCTAGAGTGTTGTCTAACACTATTTTTGGGGTTGCGATATTCTAGGGTTCTATGTGATCCTTCATAAACTTTGATTTTCAATACAAATATATAAAAAAATGATTTTTCTGCATCTGTGTGAATTTGCATGTATATATTTACATATTATATATATACTATTGATTGCATGCATTGTCATTTAGTATGCATGTATATATATTATAATAATTCACTCAATGAGGTCTGACTCCCCTCTGTTGACCATTTTTCAAGAGAGTCAACATCTTCAGACCTCAGTAGCAGGCCTGTACGCCGGATTTCTTTCGCCCCGACTTCTTTGTGTAAACTGCTTACTTGAGTCTTTTTTTTTATAATCTAGACACTGCAGTAGTTGTAAATTAATTATGAGATATTATGTATTTAATTTATGCGAGATGCATTTTAAGAAATTGAACTGGATTGTATTAAAAAGATTTATATATACGGGATGAGATTTAATTTAAATCCAGTTGATGAAAAAAATAATATTGTGATATTTATGATTTTTATTTCCACTGCATTATATATTGTTATTACTATTGCATGTTTTATTTTATTTTTAGGCTTGCTACGGGTTCCGGATTCGAAAGAATTCTCGTTCCCTAGCGCCGGTCATGGCCCCTGTTTTGGGTCGTGACAAAGTTGGTATCAGAGCGGAGTTTTGTGTCAGGGCTTAGTTTTGTGAGTTGTGGCCCTAGTTTTCAGAGTTGTGTTTTCTGTTGAACTACTGTAGTGAATTAGGTTCGAGTACGTCTTGATAAGTATTCCTTGTTTAGTTTTCAGCGTTATTCCTCCGTAGTTTGTTTTGTCTGAATCTTTCCATTTGTCTTTTCAGAATGAGAAGGCGAGCGCGTGTCGCTCCACCGGTCGTTGAGGCCGAGGATGATGAGTCTTTTTAGTATGAGGTTTTACCTCCTGAGCAGCCAGTTAGACGTAGATGTCGTGGCAGAGGTAGACCTTGAGGAGCGACAGGTCACCGTAGGCAGAGAGAGTTACAGGACGAGGAGCCTGTTGAGCCTGAGTTTGAGGATGTTCCTGTTCCTCCAGTAGTTCAGCTTGTTCAGCCTGCCTATCAGCAGGGTATGTCTGACCCTGAGGCAGCTTTATTCTATGCCCGAGTTGGCAGGATTGCTTTTGATGGTACTTCCAATCCATTAGATTTTCTGCACGCAATTGAGACTCGGACTCGGACTGCTCATACCGAAAACCAGTGGATCATGATCGTCGAGTTGTCTATCAAGGGACCAGCCTTAGATTGGTTTATTCAGATGATGCAGCCTTATATGATGACGATGACATGGGTTCAGTTCTGAGAGCGATTTATGAGGAGATTCTGTCCAGAGCCTCTCCGTATGAGTTATCATCTCCGTCTGATCAGTATTTCTCGTGGAGATTGATCTGTAGAGGAGTACACCCGAGAGTTTCTCCGTCTGGGTAGATATGCAGAGGATCTGATGCGAGATCAGTATTTCACGGTCACTACCTATGTCACCAGATTGGGTTCAGCTTTTGCTGGTATGCCTACAGCAGGCCTTACTCTCGAGTCTGTGATTGAGTTAGCCAAGGAGATTGAGCTGAGGCTAGTTAGGCAGGGAGCGATGCCTGATTACTACCAGCTGGGAGTTCAGTCGAGTGGATTGCAGGCTACTCCGTATTCTGGTTTTCATGTTAGTTCGAGTAGTCAGTAGCGAGGTCCGACTCAGCAGAGTCAGAGACAGCAACAGCGAGTGCATCAGAGCAGTAGACATTATCGTGGAGGTCAGCATAGATCATTCAGATTTGGATCTGGTGCTTCGAGCAGCAGTAGTGGTCGTAGTTCTGGATCAGCGGCCAGTGTTTGTCAGACTTGTGGTAGAGTCCATCAGGGACCGTGTTATCTGACACCGCTGACATATTTCAAATGTGGGCAGACAGGACATTTTGCCAGATCGTGTCCTTACTCCGGATATCAGCAGCCGCAGATTCTGCGATTCCCACAGCAGTCGATTGCTAGTGCAGCACCCGTGCCATTTCAGTTATCACTAGCCCAGCATCAGAGTTCTACTCAGTTTGTTCCACAGTAGAGTCATGGTAGAGGTACTAGAGGAGGTGCCAGAGGTGTTGGCCAGGCTTTTACCAGTCAGCAGGGAGGTCGAGGTCAGGCCAGAGTTTTCCATCTCACTCAGCAGGATGCTCAGGCATCTAATGCAATCGTGGTAGGTATTATTTCTGTTTGTTACCTGGATGCATGGGTTTTTTTTGATCCGGGTGCCACGCATTCGTTTGTTTCTCCTATTTTTGCTTCTAAATCTTATTGGCAAGCTTCGAGGATGGCTTTTCCTTTGTCTGTTGCCACTCCTCTGAGCGATTCCTTGGACACCGATATTGTTCTTTCTGGTTGTCCAGTTCTCGTGGGAGATAGAGAATTACCCGCTGACTTGATTTTGTTGGATGTGATGGAGTTTGATGTTATTTTAGGAATGGATTGGTTATCTCAGCACTATGCCGTGGTAGATTACAGGAATAAAGAGGTGACGTTCAGAATTCCTGATGAAGAAGATTTTAAGTTTGTTGGTGATAGGAGTTCAGCACCTCAGAATCTTATTTCTGCTATTACAGCTAGGAAGTTGTTGAGGAAAGGATGTCAGGGATATTTGGCATTGGTCAGGGATACTTTAGTGGAGAAGTTGTCACTCACAGATGTTCCTGTTGCTTGTGAGTTTCCTGATGTTTTTCCTGAGTAGTTGCCAGGTTTACCACCTCATAGAGAGGCTGAGTTCTGTATAGATGTGGTACCAGGTACTACTCCTATATCTATGCCACCCTACAGAATGGCTCCTGCAGAGTTAAAAGAGTTGAAGGAGCAGTTGCAAGAGTTGTTGGATAAGGGTTTTATCAGACCTAGTGTTTCTCCTTGGGGTGCACCAGTCCTGTTTGTGAAGAAGAAGGATGGTACCCTGAGACTGTGCATTGATTACAAAGAATTGAATAAGGTGACAGTGAAGAACAAGTATCCTCTCCTGAGGATAGATGATTTGTTTGATCAGCTACAGGGTGCACAGTTCTTTTCTAAGATTGATATGAGGTTGGGTTATCATCAGCTGCGGATCAGTGAATCTGATATTCCTAAGACAGCATTCCGCACTCGATATGGCCATTATGAGTTTCTGGTGATGTCTTTTGGTTTGACTAATGCATCAACAACTTTTATGGACTTGATGAACAAGGTATTCAGACCGTATGTGGATCAGTTTGTAGTAGTCTTCATTGATGATATACTGGTTTATTCAAGGAGTATGGAGGAGCATGTATATCACTTGAGGATTGTACTACAGACACTGAGAGATCATCAGCTTTATGCTAAATTCTCGAAGTGTGATTTCTGGATGGAGAGTGTTTCTTTTCTTGGACACGTGGTGTCTAAAGAAGGTATCCAGGTTGATCCACAGAAGATTGAGGCAGTGTCTGAATGGCCTAGACCAACTTTTGTTATAGGGATTCAAAGTTTTCTGGGTTTAGCCGGGTATTATAGGCGGTTTGTGCAGGATTTTTCCAGAATAGCAGCCCTTATGACTCGCTTGACTCAGAAGAATGTTAGGTTCGAGTGGTCAGAAGCTTGTGAGAATAGTTTCCAGTTATTGAAGGAGAAGTTGACCATAACGCCAGTGTTAGCTTTGCCTAATAGTGTGGATAAGTTCACAGTTTACTGTGATGCCTCTATAATTAGTCTTGGTTGTGTGTTGATGCAGAATGGAAGGGTGATAGCCTATGCTTCGAGGCAGTGGAAGAAGCATGAGCAGAACTATCCTACACATGACCTTGAAATGGCTGCAGTGATCTTTGCTTTGAAGATTTAGAGACATTATCTGTACGGGGTGACTTATGAGATATTTACTGATCACAAGAGCCTTAAGTACATTTTCCAGCAGAGAGATTTGAATCTGAGGCAGAGGACATGGTTGGAACTATTGAAAGACTATGACTGTGAGATTTTATATCATCCGGGTAAAGCTAATGTGGTAGCAGATGCCTTGAGTAGAAAGTCCTCAGGCAGTCTTGCTCACATCGGTATTGAGAGGAGACCATTGATCCAGGAGTTGCATCTGTTGGTGGATCAAGGTTTGATGATGAAGATTAGTAGGTCAGGTGGACTGCTAGCTCAGTTTAAAGTACGATCTGTACTGAGGGATAGGATTAAAGCAGCTCAGAGCCGAGATCCTATTTTAGAAGAGCTTGCAGAGAATGTCAGAGCAGGGAAGTTCACTGATTTCACACTCGATGATGATGGTGTGTTGTGGATCAGTGATAGATTATGTGTTCCTGACGTGGATGATTTGAGAGAGGAGATTTTAGAGGAAGCACACTCTACAGCTTACAACGTACATCCAGGTGTTACTAAGATGTACCACAGTATCAAAGATTTATACTGGTGGGACGGATTAAAGAAGGATGTCGCTGATTATGTTGCTAAGTGTCTGACGTGTTAGCAAGTGAATGCTGAACATCAGAAGCCTTCTGGGAAGCTTCAGCCTCTTCCTATTCCCGAGTGGAAGTGGGAAAGGATAGCTATGGATTTTGTGGTCGGTTTACCTCGTTCGAGGGATGGATACGATTCTATCTGGGTGATTGTAGATAGATTGACGAAGTCTGCACATTTCTTGCCTGTTAAAGCCACTTATTCAGTTGCTAGATTGGCAAAGCTGTATGTGAAGCATATTGTATGCCTTCATGGAGTACCTGTGTCCATTGTATCAGATAGAGGTTCAGTGTTTACTTCTCATTTTTGGTAAAAGTTGCAAGAAGCGATGGGCACTAAGTTGGATTTCAGTACTGCTTTTTATCCTCAGACAGATGGTCAGTCTGAGAGGACGATCCAGACACTGGAAGACATGTTGAGGATGTGTGTCCTAGATTTGGGAGGTAGCTGGGATGATCATTTGCCATTTGTTGAGTTTGCATATAATAACAGCTACCATAGCAGTATTGGCATGGCACCATATGAGGCATTGTATGGAAGGAAGTGTAGATCCCCATTGAGTTAGGATGAGATTGGTGAGAGAGCTTTGACTGGACCTGAGATGGTTCAGGATGCTGCAGAGAAAGTCACCGTGATTAAGCGAAGATTAAAGATCGCTGTTAGCAGACAGAAGAGTTATGCGGATCCTAGGCGTAGAGATGTAGAGTTTCAGGTTGGAGATTTTATTTTTCTGAAGGTATCTCCGATGAAGGGTGTGATGAGATTTGGTAGGAAGGGTAAGTTAGCACTGAGATATATTGGACCGTTTGAGATTCTGGAGAGAGTTGGCACTGTTGCATATCGGTTGGATTTGCCTCCGAGTATGTCACAGGTGCATCCAGTGTTTCATATCTCGATGTTAAGGAAGTATATCTTAGATCCTTCTCACGTGTTGCAGCCTGACAGCATAGAAGTGAGTGAAGATTTGACGTTTGTGGAAGAACCTGTGGCGATCGTAGATTATCAAGTTCGACAGTTGCGTTCAAAGCAGATTCCGATGGTCAAGGTTCTGTGGCGTAGCGATAGAGTCGAGGAGCATACGTGGGAGACTAAAGCTGAGATGCGAGCTTCTTACCCGTATCTCTTTCCTTCTTGATCTTGTTTTCTGAATTCGGGGACGAATTCTTGTAAGGGGGAAAGACTGTAATATCCCATGTTTTTAAATATTTTAATACTGCATCGGGATATGCAGTGTTATTAATTTTTGTATATATATTATGATATTTTTACAAGTTGATATGTAATTTAATTGGTTTTAATAGTTATTTAAGGTATAAAAATGATTTCTACAAATTATTTGGTATTTTTAACTAATTAAAACTATTTTTCGTGAATTATTATCAATTATATATATAATATACGGTTTTACTAATAAAATGAGTTTTTATCAATTTTTACAGTGTTTTAAGGTTAATTACGTAATTTCTACGTATAAAATGTACTTCTGTGATTTAATGGTATTTTTGGTATTTCTGAATTGTTCTGTGATTGTGGACCCCGATCGGTAAATTGTAGTCTGGAGTCCGACCGAGGGGTTGTGGTTGAGTGTTGAGCTTGTTTTTCGAAGTGTGTTTCTTTGCAGGGTCGGCTCTACTCTTTTGAGTAGAGAGATGTCCATTTTACAGGGGAGGTTCTGTCGAATTTTTGATAGAATTCTCGTAAAATGTGATGTCCGGTCGAACCCTAATCTCAATTCTGTGTTAAATACTCTAGATCGAATTCTAGGATTTCTATTAGGTTTATTCTGATGTCTATTATTTATTATTTATTTAGTTGCACCGAGACTGAGGGCTAGTGGACCAGGCCCGTCGGACCCATCTCGTGGAGCGCACTAGGGTGAGTTACTATTTTATATATATGTGTTTTAGGGTGCATGTTTTAGAAAAGTATGCTTTATTTTAATAAAATATGCATGAATGATCTAAGTATTACTTAGGTTTACTTTTGGTATATTTTGGTATATTTTCAACTATATGCATGTTTTATAACTAAATTATTCTTAAAAATGCTTTTATGTATATTTTGGTATATTTTAGTTTATTTTGTAATTGTATTGGATTTATTCGACGTATATATACTCGAAATATACCTGGTTTATTTTTGGTATATTTCTAGTATATATATGGTTTATGTTGTTATTTTATTTAAATTCATGCATCATTTATTTTTATGAATGGATGTTTTATATTTATTAATGAAGGATATCAATAGAATGTGCTACCTAGTGGGCAGCACTAGGACCGAGTACGTACCGGTACGATGATAAATTGTAGGTTGAATTACTAACTTGTTTGTGGATATTGATTTGGATGGATTGATTTATGTGATGTGAGATATGATTGATGGTGTGATTGCTGGAGCTCAGTTGACCAAGTGTCTCGGGGCCAATCACACAGGTAGTCAGACTGCTGGAGCTCGGTTGACTTAGTGTCTCGGGGCCAGTCTACTGTCTAAATGGATTAAGTGGATATATTTGGAATAAGTGAGCCTGTATGGCTAGAGTGTTGTCTAACACTGTTTTCGGGGTTGCGATATTCTAGGGTTCTATGTGATCCTTCATAAACTGTGATTTTCAATACAAATATATAAAAAAAATGATTTTTTTGCATATGTGTGAATTTGCATGTATATATTTACATATTATATATATACTGTTGATTGCATGCATTGTCATTTAGTATGCATGTATATATATTATAGTAATTCACTCAGTGAGGTCTGACTCCCCTCTGTTGACCATTTTTCAGGAGAGTCAACATCTTCAGACCTCAGTAGCAGGCCTGTACGCTGGATTTCTTCCGCCCCGACTTTTTTGTGTAAATTGCTTACTTGAGTCTTTTTTTTATAATCTAGACACTGCAGTAGTTGTAAATTAATTATGAGATATTATGTATTTAATTTATACGAGATGCATTTTAAGAAATTGAACTGGATTGTATTAAAAAGATTTATATATACGAGATGAGATTTAATTTAAATCCAGTTGATGAAAAAAATAATATTGTGATATTTATGATTTTTATTTCCACTGCATTATATATTGTTATTACTATTGCATGTTTTATTTTATTTTTAGGCTTGCTACGGGTTCCGGATTCGAAAGAATTCCCGTTCCCTAGTGCCAATCATGGCCCCTGTTTTGGGTCGTGACACCTGATGAACAGGGTATTCAGACCATATATGGATCAGTTTGTGGTAGTCTTCATTGATGATATACTGGTGTATTCGAGAAGTATAGAGGAGCATGTATATCACTTGAGGACTGTACTATAAACACTGAGAGAACATCAGCTTTATGCTAAATTCTTGAAGTGTGATTTCTGGATGGAGAGTGTTTCTTTTCTTGGACACGTGGTGTCTAAAGAAGGTATCCAGGTTGATCCATAAAAGATTGAGGCAGTGTTTGAGTGGCCCAAACCGACTTCTATTATAAAGATTCAGACTTTTCTAGATTTAGCCGGGTACTATAGGAGGTTTATACAGAATTTTTCCAGAATTACAGCTCCTATGACTCGCTTGACTCAGAAGAATATAAGATTTGAGTGGTCTAAAGCTTATGAGAACAACTTTCAATTATTGAAGGAGAAGTTGACCACAGCCCTAGTGTTAGCTTTGCCTAATAGTATGGACAAGTTCACAGTTTATTGTGATGCCTCTAGAGTTGGCCTAGGTTGTGTGTTGATGTAGAATGGTAGGGTGATAGCCTATACTTCGAGGTAGTTGAAGAAGCATGAGCATAACTATCCTACATATGACCTTGAGATGGTTACAGTGATCTTTGCTCTCAAGATCTGGAGACATTATCTGTACGGGGTGACTTGTGAGATTTTTACTGATCACAAGAGCCTTAAGTACATTTTCCAGTAGAGAGATCTGAATCTGAGGCAGAGGAGATGGTTAGAACTATTGAAAGATTATGACTGTGAGATTTATATCATCCGGGCAAGGCTAATGTGGTAGCAGATGCCTTGAGTAGAAAGTCCTCGGGCAGTCTTGCTCATATCAGTGTGGAGAGAAGATCGTTGATCCATGAGTTACATTTGTTATTGGATCAAGGTCTAATGATGAAGATTAGTAGATCAGGTGGATCGCTAGCTCAGTTTAAGGTGCGATCTGTACTGAGAGATAAGATTAAGGCAGCTCAGAGCCGAGATCGTATTCTAGAAGAGCTTGTAGAGAATGTTCGAGCAAGGAAGTTCACTGATTTCACACTCGATAATAACGGTGTTTTATGGATCAGTGGTAGATTATGTGTTCCTGATGTGGATAATTTGAGAGAAGAGATCCTAGAGGAAGCACATTCTATAGCCTACAACGTACATCTGGGTGTCACTAAGATGTACCACAGTATTAGAGACTTGTACTGGTGGGACGGATTGAAGAAGGATGTCGCTGATTATGTTGTTAAGTGCTTGACGTGTCAGCAAGTGAAAGCTAAACATCAAAAGCCTTCTATGAAGCTTCAGCCTTTTCCTATTCCTGAGTGGAAGTGGGAAAGGATAGCTATGGATTTTGTGGTTGGTTTGCCTCATTCTAAGGATGGATACAATTCCATCTGGGTGATTGTAGATAGGTTGACTAAGTCTGCACATTTTTTGCCTGTGAAAGCCACCTATTATGTAGCTAGATTGGCAAAGCTGTATGTGGAGCATATTGTGTGCCTTTATGGAGTACCTGTGTCCATTTTGTCAGACAGAGGTTCAGTATTTACCTCTCATTTTGGCAGAAGTTGTAGGAAGCGATGGGCACTAGGTTGGACTTTAGTACTGCTTTTCATCCTCAGAAAGATGGTCAGTCTGAGAGGACGATCCAGACACTGGAAGATATGTTGAGGATGTGTGTTTTGGATTTGGGAGGTAGCTAGGATGATCATTTGCCACTCGTAGAGTTTGCATATAATAACAGCTACCATAACAGTATTGGCATGGCACCATATGAGGCGTTGTATGGAAGGAAGTGTAGATCCCTTTTGAGTTGGGATGAGATTGGTGAGAGAAATTTGACTGGACCTGAGATGGTTCAGGATGCTGTAGAGAAAGTTATTATGATCAAGCATAGATTAGAGACCGCTGTTAGCAGGCAGAAGAGCTATGCGGATCCTAGGTGCAGAGATGTGAAATTTCAAGTTGGAGACTTTGTGTTTTTGAAGGTGTCTCCGATGAAGGGTATTATGAGATTTGGCAGGAAGGGTAAGTTAGCACCGAGATATATCAAACCGTTCGAGATTCTGGAGAGAGTTGGTACTGTTGCATATCGATTGGCTTTGCCCTCGAGTATGTCTCAAGTGCATCCGGTATTTCATATCTCGATGCTGAGGAAGTATGTCTCAAACCCTTCACACGTGTTGTAGCCCGACAACATAGAAGTGAATGAAGGTATGACGTTCGTAGAAGAACCTGTGGCGATCGTTGATTATCAAGTTCGACAATTGCATTTAAAACAAATTCCGATGGTCAAGGTTTTGTGGCGTAGCAACAAAGTAGAGGAGCATATGTGGGAGACTGAAGCTGAGATGCGAGCTTCTTACCCGTATCTCTTCCCTTCTTGATTGTATTTATTCTTTTTCTAGAATTCGAGGATGAATTCTTGTATGGGGGAAGACTGTAATATCTCGAGTTTTTAAATAATTTTAAACTGCATTGAGATATGCAGTGTTAATAATTTTTATATATATTTGATTATTTAATTAGTTTATTATTTATTAAATTCATTTTTTTAATTATTTTAAGTCTCTTACGTAAAATTTTTTCTAAGAGTTTTATTTTTGAGGAAATTAAAACCTAAATAAATAGTTATTAATTATTTTGGATGGTTTTATGAATTTGCATGAGTCCATGCATGATTTTAATTGTCGTATTAATATACGTACATATACATACATACATATATATATATATATATATATATATATATATATATATATATATATATATATATATATATACACACACACATTTAAATAATTAGGGTTTATTTTTAATTAAATTTATATTATATAGTTTTAATAATTAATATGTGTATTATATAAGTATATGTATATAGATATTATTATTTATGTGTGTGGTGTATATTATTTTGAATATAATATTCATATATTATAATAATATAAATTAAAGTTATATCTATATATATATATATATATATATATATATATAAACAAAAGTTTCCCATATTTACGATTTTGCCACCTAATCTCCTTCTCCATGCCTGACGCCCTCCCATCGTTTATGGCCACTATAATGTCCGTTTCTTGCCGTCGGTGTGCCTCTCAACCATCCTCCTTCATCCCAAGCTCCCTTTGCTGCCTTTTCTTTCCTTTTCCTGCGTCGTTTGGCCAGTTTTCTTCTAAGAAACCAAAAATCACCCCCAACTCCGATCACCTTATTTTTGGCCACCGTTTTGAGTGCCACTGGTCTCTATCTCTTCCTTGAGCTCCGGTGAGTGCATTTCTAAGCTTGGTTTCACTTGATTTGGTCTAGATTTTCCTAGGTTTCCAATTTTCAATTTCGGCCTATATGTGTTCTTGATTTTTTTGAGCTTCGATTTTAATGATTCAAGATAACTTCCTTCACAAATATTGATCCTAGTAGCTCAATATACATGTTTTAATTTTTGTGGAATTTTTGGGAATTATTTTGATTTTTGATTAATTTATTAATATTTTCTAATTTTCGTAAATTAATTAATTAAATTATGAAATTGTGATTTATTGTGTTTATAGGTATTAAAATGAATTTTAGAGATTTATTTGTAATTTTTATGATTTTTGTATAATTATTGTGAATTTATTTAGTTTATGCGATTTTTAGAAATTAGGTTAATTATGTATTTTGTTGAAATTAATTGGTTAATTGAGTATAATTATTGATATTATTGAATTATATGTTGAGAAATTAATTTTTGAGTAATTATACTATTTTTATTGAATTTTTGAATATTTATGTGAATTTGTATATAACTAGGGGTATTTTAGTATTTTGGTACTAAATTGGCTAAAAATATAATTAAATTGGTTTTAATAGTTATTTGAGGTATAAAAATGATTTTTATAAATTATTTAGTATTTTTAACTAATTAAAACTATTTTTCAAAAATTATTTTCAAATTATATATAATATACTATTTTTCTAAATAAACGAGTTTTTATTGATTTTTAATATGTTTTTGGGCTAATTATGTAATTTGGAGTTTTAAAATGTATTTTGGTCAATATTTATGAGTCTATCGAGAATTATGGATTTTTAATAATATTTTATTAAAATTAGGGTTTTTATGTATTTACCGGTTAAATGATTATTTTCAGTGTTTTAAATATCTAATTTGCTATATTTTGATTATTAAGGGCATTTTCGGTATTTTCTGGAATTTTCATGTGTTATGTGCATATTTCGTGAATTGTGAACCTTGGTCGGTAGAATTGTAGTTTGGAAGTTCGACCGAGGGGTTACGAGACTGTGTTTATTCGAAGTGTGTTTCTTTACAGGACCGGCTCTATTATTTGAGTAGAGAGATATCCATTTTACAGGGGAGGTTCTGCTAAATTTTTGGTAGAATTCTCGTAAAACGTGATATCCGGTCGAATTCCTATTCTGATTCTGTGTTCGGTATTTCTAGATTGAGTCTCTAGAATTTCGTTAGATTATTCTAATTTCGTGCTATCATTTATTTGTTTAGTTGCGTTGAGACCGAGGCCTAGTAGACCAGGCCCGTCGGACCCGTCTTGTGGAGCGCATAACTATGAGTTGTTATTTTATATATACGTGTTCTAGGATGCATGTTTTTAGAAATGTATGTTTTATTTGTATGATATCTGCATAAATGGTTTAATAATTGCTTAGGTATATTTTAGGTATATCTTAGTATATTTTAGGTATATTTTAAATTAAATGCATGTTTTATTATGAATTTATACCTAAAATGTTTTAAGTATATGTATAGTTTATTTTATAATCAAGTTGTATTTCTTCGACATATATATACTGGAAATATACTTGGTTTATTTTTTGTATATTTCTAGTATATATATGGTTTATATTGTTATTTTACTTAAAGTCATGCATCATTTATTTTATGAATGTTTGTTTTTTATATAAATGAAGGATATTAATAGAATGTGCTACTTAGTGGGCAACACTAGGACTGAGTACGTACCGGTACGATGATAGATTTTAGGTTATATTACTAACCTATTTATGGATATCAATCAGATTGATTTATTTGATGTGTGATATGATTTAAGAGTGTGATTACTGGAGCTCGATTGACCAAGTGTCTCGGGGCCAATCACACTGACAATCAGACTACTGGAGCTCGGTTGACTCAGTGTCTCGGGGCAAGTCTACTTTCCAAATGGAACAAGTGAATTTATTTGGAATAAGTGAGCCTGTATGGCTAGAGTGTTGTCTAACACTGTTTGAGGTTGTGATCATCTAGGGTTCTATTTGATCCTTCATAAACGAATGCTATTTTCAATATATATATATATATATATATAAAATGATTTTACTGCATCTGAGTGCATTTGCTTGTATATATATTTATTATATATACTATTGAATGTGTGCATTTGTCATTTAGTTATGCATGTATATATATTACAACAATTCACTCAGTGAGGTCTGACTCCCCTCTGTTGATTATTTTTCAGGAGAGTCTTCGTCTTCAGACCTCAGTAGCAGACCCTTACACCGGATTTCTTCTACCCCGGCTTTATTATGTAATTTGTTCACTTGATTTTATTTTATATTTTAGACACTGCAGTAGTTATAGTCAAGTTGTGGGATTTATATATTATATTTGTATGAGATTTGTATTTTAAAGATTTGAATTGAGATTTGTATTAAGAGATTATATATATATATATATATATATATATATATATATATATATATATATATATATATATATAATGAGATGGATTTGTGTTATTAAATCTGTCGGTGGATTATTATTTTATTTTATTTTATTTATGAGATTTATTTCTACTGCAAAATATTTTATTTATGTTGTTATTTATATTGCATGCTTTTATTTTATTTTAAAGGCTTGCTACAGGTGTCGGATTCGAAAAAATTCCCGTTCCCTAGCGCTGGTCTTGACCTGTAATATCCCGAGTTTTTTTAAATATTTTAATACTACATCGGGATATGTAGTGTTAATAATTTTGTATATAAATATGATATTTTTACAAGTTGATATGTATTTAAAACTTATTTTAATTATTGTATATTATTTTAAGTGCTTTACGTAAAATTTTCCCGAGAATACTATTTTCGGGAAAATTTTCACGTAAATAATTTATTATTAATTATTTTAAATAGATTTCCATATTTGCATGAACTCATATATATTTTTAAAGTACTAAATAACGTATATATGTGTATTTATTTATTTAATTAGGGTTTAATTAATTACCCTAATATTTTATTATTTATTAATTAGTTTTAATATTATTTAATTATTTTTAAGTGTATTAAATCTTAAAATATTAAATTATATGTGTGTGGTGTATATTTAATGTGTGTGATTTTATATTATTATAATATATAGTGTAAAAGTATATATATATACATATACATTGAATATTAAACAAAATTATAAAGTTTGAGTTATTTATGGTTTTGCCATTCTTCCTTCTTCTTCCTCTCGACCGTTCCCATCGCCGTTCCACCGCTGCTAACGCCGTTCTCTTGCCGTCGGTGTGCCTCCCGGCGTGCCACCTCCTTCCTCTAGCCGTTCCGCCGCCTGCAGAGCTCATTTCCGGCGTCGGGGAAGCTTGATATCGCTGAAAGCCGAGAGTTTGCATTTTCTTCTTCCCTCGCGATTTCGGCCACCATTTTTGACCCCGTCGGTCTCTTTCTTCTCCTTGAGCTCCGATGAGTGTGATTCCAAGCATTGTTTCACTTAAAATGGTCTTGAATTGCTTAGGTTTTGATTTTGGTAATTCGACCATTTTAGGGTTCTTGATTTTTTTGAACTTCTAATTGATTGATTCATGGAAAATTCCTTCACAAATGTTGTTCCCCTTAGCTTAATCTACATGTATGAATTTTTGTAGAATTTTTGGAGATTATTTTGATTTTTGGGTATTTTTGAATATTTTATTATTATTTTCTAATTTTTGAAAATTAATTAATTAAATTATGAAATTGTGTTTTATGATAATTATAGGTGTTGAAATGAATTATATGAATTTATTTGGAATTTTTATGAATTTCTATGTATTTATTTTGAATTTAATTAATTTATGTAATTTTGAGAAAAATAGGGTTAATTGTGTTTTTAATTGAAATTAATTAGTTAATTGAGTTTGATTATTGATATTATTGATAAATATGTTGAGAAAATTAATTTTATGCAAATATATTATTTTTGGTGAATTTTTGGAGTAATTTTAGTATATTTATATATATAAGGGTATTTTGGTAATTTTACCATAAATTGACTAAAAATGTAATTAAATTCATTTTAATAGTTATTTAAGGTATAAAAATGATTTCTACAAATTATTTAGTATTTTTAATTGATTAAAACTATTTTTCGTGAATTATTTTTAAATTATATATATAATATACGATTTTTCTAATAAAATGAGTTTTTATTGGTTTTTAATGTGTTTTAGAGTAAATTACATAATTTCTACTTATTAAATGTATTTTTGTGATACAAGGGCATTTTTGGTATTTTCATAAATTTTCTGTGTTTGTGGACCCCGATCGGTAGACTGTAGTTTGGAGTCCGACCGAGGGGTTGTGATTGTAATTCTATGTTTATTTTTGAAGTGTGTTTCTTTGCAGGGCCGGCTCTACTCTTTGAGTAGAGAGATGTCCGTTTTATAGGGGAGGTTCTGTTGGATTTTTGATAGAATTCTCGTAAAACGTGATGTCCGATCGAACCCTAATTTTGATTCTGTGTCCAATATTCTAGATCAAGTTTTTAGGATTTTCTATTAGGTTTATTCTGATGTTTATTATTTTTGTATGTTTAGTTGCACTGAGACCGAGGCCTAGTGGACCAGACCCATCGGACCTTTCTCGAGGAGCGCACTAAGTGTGAGTTACTATTTTATATATATGTGCTCTAGGGTGCATGATTTTAGAAATATATGTTTTATTTTGATAAAATATGCATTCATGGTTTAATAATTACTTAGGTTTACTTTCGTATATTTTCGGTATATTTTGGTATATTTTAAACTATATGCATGTTTAATTAATAAATTATTCTTAAAATGTTTTTATGTATATTCATGGTTTATTTCTAGTTTATTTTGTAAATAAATTGAATTTATTTGACGTGTATATACCTGAAATATACTTGGTTTATTTTTGGTATATTTCTAGTCTATATATGGTTTATGTTGCTGTTTATTTCAAATTCATGCATCATTTATCTTTATGAATGAATGTTTTATATTTCAATAAAGGATATTAATAGAACGTGCTACCTAATGGGCAGCACTAGGACCGAGTACGTACCGGTACGCTTATAGCATTTAGGCTATATTACTAACCAGATTGTGGATATTGATTGGATATGATTATTTAATGTGTGATATGATTTGGGGGTGTGATTGTTGGAGCTTGGTTGACCTAGTGTCTCGGGGCTAATCATACTGATAGTCAGACTGCTGGAGCCCGGTTGACTTTGTGTCTCGAGGCTAGTCTACTGTCTAAATGGAATAAGTGAGCCTGTGTGGCTAGAGTGTTTTCTAACACTGTTTTAAGGTTGTGAATTTCTAGGGTTCTATTTGATCCTTCATAACCAGTGGTTTTCAGACAAAATATATAAAAAATGATTTTATTGCATCTGTGTGTATTTGCCTGTATATATAATTATATATACTGTTGACTGTGCATTGTCATTTAGTATGCATGTATATATATTATAGTAATTCACTCAGTGAGGTTTGACTCCCCTCCGTTGACTATTTTTCAGGTTAGTCATCATCTTCAGACCTCAGTAGCAGGCCTGTACGCCAGATTTCTTTCGCCCCGGCTTCTTTATGTAAAATGCTTATCTGAGTCTTGAGTTTTATTTTATAATCTAGACACTGCTGTAGTTGTAAATAAATTGTGAGTTATGTATTTTAAGAATTTAAACTGAAACTTGTATTAACAGATCTATTTACATATATGAGATATGGATTTCATTTGAAATCCCGTGGTGGATTATTATTTTGATAATTATGATTTTATTTTCGTTGCATTAAGAAATTGTTGTTATTATTATTGCATGTTTATTTTATTTTTTAGGCTTGCTACGGGTTTCGGATTCGAAAGAATTCCCGTTCCCTAGCGCCGGTCATGGCCCCTGTTTTGGGTCATGACAAAATACATATTAATACATGTTATATAAACCTACATAAAATAGTCGAAGAAGGAAAAACTCGGCATAAAGGCGAATTAACAGAAGACTCTCGGGATCCTAAAAAAATAATTAAGGAGAGTCAGACCTTACTAAGTAAGTTAATAAAAGAAATGTATATAGTGTGAAAATCTCCTTTAAAAATATATTTTTATGAAAATATAAAATTTATAATTTAAAATATTTCATTTATTGAAATTCTCTTTACTGAGATAAAGTATTTGAAATCATAAAAAACTGTAAAAATATAATAACCTTTCTTGAATAATTTTTTTTAAGAAAACTAGGTAGAATCCTAGTCTACAATTCTAATAGCATTTCAGCTCTTTTATAATCTAAAGACTGCCAGTTCTCTAGAGTAAAACATTCACCGAGCTACCAGTCACAGTCAAATCACTTAAACCAATATTTACTGGCGGTTCCTGAGAGCAAAACATCACTGAGCTATATAACCTCAGACACTCACTCTTAATCATATAAGTTCGCACATGGTCCTGATGAAACTTATAAGATAGCCCGTTCTACCGTAGTTTATTTTAAAGTAAATAAAAGTAAATAAAATAAGGAAGATTACAATAAAATAAAAATAAAAATTAACTAATCATATAAAAATTTAATGTAAACACGCTTATATAACCATAGAAAATAATAGGAGAATTTAATTCAAGTATATTTTTATAATAATATAATTCTTTTAATAATTTCTCCCATTTATCAAAATCAAAAAATTTATAATTAACATAAAAATATCCTACACACCTCCAAATATCGGGTTGGGCCCCCAAACTACACTTTATGTCCAACCGAGAACCAATTTCACAAATGACAATTTATAAACAATAAAATTCTATTTAAATACCAAATTAATTTATTTACACAATAAAAGCATAAAAGACATTTATTTACAAAATAAATAATAAAATCCACATTAATAATCAAATTATATTATAAAAGCCCTTATTCTAATTTTTGAAATTAAATAGCATCTAATCACCGATAATCATTTTAATTATTTAATTATGTAATTAAGTAACTGACAACTCATTTAAATCTTAAAAATCATAAATAAAATTTTATTCGGATATTATTCTGATAATTACTAATAATTATCTAAAAATAGAAATTAATTCATAAAAATTATTTTAATATTATTTATTACTCAAAAATATCCAAAACATAATAATTCACCATAATTTCAATTAAAATATAAAATTTACTAATTTTTCCCAAAATTCATTTTTGACATAAACATTCAGAAATTTATAATAAAAATGTAGTACATAATTTTAATAAACTTCCTTAACAAAACTTGCTTAAAATAAATAGTATAATTTATTAAAAATATAAAATTTATTCAGGCTTGGGAACAGTGTTGTGAACTGTAACCTGAGACCCTGGGAATTCAAAAAATTCATAAAATTCAAATTTTTTTTTAGAAAATCTTACAACACCCACAAAAATCTATCCTAAAGAACTAACATCAAATAAAATCAAATTGAAATTAAATTTCACAATTTAACAAAAATATCCAAAATTAAAATTTTGCAAAATTGAGTTGGGGAAAAGAGAGCCTAGAAGATGAGGATTATTTCAAGATCAACGGTGTGCCTTGAGGTGGCTAGAATCGGCTTCGGTAACCTCTCACACCAAACGACACTAAGAGAGAAGGAGAGGTAGAGGGAGTGGTGGCGACGGGAAGAGGAAGAGATAGAGGTGGTGTCGTCGGCGTTGGCAAGTGGTGGTGCAATGGCGGTGGGTGGTGGTGGAGCAAGTGGCTGTCAGTGGGAGGGGAAGAGGAAGAAAGAAAAAAAGAAAAGAAAAAAAGGAGAAAAAGAAAAAGAAAAAGAAAAAAAACGTTTTTGATATTTTTTTAAGTACAAAAAGTACACATATATAAATATTATATTAAAAATACCCATTCCAATAATTACACACTTATATATATATATAATTCAAATATACTCTTAAAATTAAATTACAATTTTTATTAACACTATAATTTTAATACCAATTTAATAAAATAAAATAAATTTAATAATACCCATTTAATATTAATAAAATAAAATTCATATTTAAATTCCCAATTAATTCATAAAAATTCATATTATTATATTTTTACCCTCCGCCATGTCAGCTTTTTTAACAGTGTTAGCTGATTTGCTGTTATTTGCTAATAGAGTGAAACACGTGGTACTAGTTTATTAGGGTTCAAACCATAAGGTGGAAGTCGATTAGGGTTCAAATCACATAATATTTTTTTGTACTTTTCCCTTAATAAAAATAGCATTATATTTGAAAATTGAGGAAAAAGAAAAAAAATAGAGAGAAAAACGTAAAATAAAACAAAATATTTTTTTCAATTTTTGACTTTTATGTTTGGATGGAAAAAAAAGGTATAAGTGGGAAAGAGAAATAAATTTATTTTTTTATTAAAAAGTTCAAACGTATGTAATGTATTTATTTGTATACCTCTATAATAATAATAATAATAATAATAATAATAATAATAATAATAATAACAATAATAATAAAAGCAATTAAGACGTGTTAAAATAAATAAGAATAAAATAGTAAAATTTATTATTGTAGTACGTTTTTCACTATTTTTTTTTTATTCTCTCTAATTTGAAATTAGGGGTGAGCATGTCATGACCTAAACTGGGAAGTCATGACCAGCGCTAGGGAATGAGAATTCTTTCGAATTCAGAACTTGTAGCAAGCCTTAAAAATAAAAACACAACATGCAATAAATAAATAAAATATGTTAGAATTAAAACTTTAAATCGATATAAAAATAAACACATAAATGTCATATTATAAATAAAAATATTCATACAATATTTTAATACAAAGTCTCAAACTAATACAACACACTACAAGTAAAATAACATTACTACTGCAGTTTTCTAGAATACAATAAAATGTTTAAATATGAAGTCTACATAAAATAGCTGAGGCGAAAGAAGACTGAGTAATACTGGTACGGTCTGACGAATAAGACTCTCCTAAAAAAATGGTTGAGAGGGGGTCAGACCTCACTGAATGAATTATCATAATATATATATATATATATGCACCTCCTAATGTCATATGCAATCAAGCATCAATATATATATAAATATATACAATCATTTCACACAGATGCTGAAATCCACTTTTATATATAATAAATACAGAAAATGTTTATTTGAGTGAATGATCAAATAGAACCCTAAAATATTTGTAACCTCAATAAAAATATCACACTAGCTACACAGGCTAACTGAATTCCAAATTAATTATCTTATTCCATTTTTGAATAGTAGACTGACCCCAAGACACTAAGTCAACTGAGCTCCAGCAGTCTCACTATCAGTGTGATTGGCGCTGAGACACTAGATCAATTAAGCTCCCGCAATCACACTATTCAATCACATCAATTCTCAATAATCAATCAATCAATTAAATGTCACCTTAAGTGATTTAATAGCTTAACCCTAAAATCTATCACACCAATACGTACACGGTCCTAGTGTAGCTCACTAGGTAACACATTCTATTGATATCTTTCATAGAAAATCACGTATATATATTGAAAATAATAAAATGCATCATTTAAAACATAATGACATTCTTTTGAAAAGAATATACTACTTAAATACTAAACATATACCATAAATATATCAAAAATATACTCGATATGTATGCCTCACATATACAAAAAACTAAACCATGAATATACATAAAATGTACTAATTGTATATTGAAAATATAACAAGCATATATGTTGCAAAAATGTTGAAATATACCAAAAACTTACTGAAAGTATACCTAACATATACTAAATCATTTATTAAAATAATTCATGCTTAAACTCATATTAAAACATGAAAACTCATAATCATGTGTCTACATGCAATGTATATATAAAATAATAACTCACAGGTTTATGCTTCTCGAGACTGACTTGACGGGCCTGGTCCGATAGGCCTCGATCTCGGCGCAACTAGAAAAATAAATATTAATGATAATATCAGAACAAGTTCTAACTTATACTTCTAAAATTCTAAAGGAAGACTCGATCTGAGAATTCAAAACTCAATCAAAATACAGAAACTCAGAATTGACCCGACGTCACATTTTACAAGAATTCTACCAAAAAATCGACAAAGTCTCCTCTATAAAATGGACATCTCTCAACTAAAAAGTAGAGCCGATCCTGCAAGAAAACACACTTCTAAATCACAGTAGTTCAACACCTCGGGTTGGGACCCCAAACTACTCAAATTTCCAACTGAGGTTCACAATTTGCAATAAAAAAATATTAAATAATAATATATTAAAATCATTAAAAATTCATAAAATCAATAATAAATTACAATATAATTTATTTAAACATCAAAACACTAAATATACTTATTTTCACATTAATAAAATAAAAATCTCAAATAATTATATAATATTAATAAAAATCCAAAATTTTCAATAATTCAGCATAAAATAGTAAAATTCACTTTTAATTATTCAAATAGTTTAAATATATTATAAAAGTAGTTAAAAACCCATTTAATCACCAAAATAGTAAATAATTTATTATTTCAATATAATTTTCAAAAATTAGTATTAATCAGTTAAAAATAGTAAATAATTTGTAAAAATTATTTTAATACCCTATAAAATTCTAAAATCATTTAAAACATATTATTTAACTATAATTTCAACAAAAATACACAATTAACCTATATATCCAAAAGTCACATAATACTAAAATATTCCCAAAAATTATATAAAATTACCAAAAATTATATTATCAATACTAAAATTAATAACTTAAATTAATAACACTAATTTAATCAAATTTACATTCAAAATAATTAAATAACATAATTAACCAAAAAATGCAATTTAAATTATTAAAATATTCAAAAATACCCATTATTCAAATTAATTCAAAAAAATGTACAAAAAAAAATATTTTTGAGAAGCTTGAGCTACATATAACAACAATCTCAAAACAAAAATTCATGGATCAAACCCAAAAATAAAATAAAAATTCGAAACATGGACATAAACAAAAACTTGCTAGAACTTAAAATCAAGGAAGATTGAGCTCAAACGAAGCTCGAAAATGAACTCACCAGTGCTCAAGGATTCAAATAAGGCCAAGAACATAAGGTCACGTGGCTGAGAGCACCACCGGTAACAATGGAGGCTCACGGGGGCTGTCTCGGCTTCGCGCGATTCTGGTGGCTCCAGGCATGGTCAGCAGCGGTGGTTAACAACTAGAGGAAGGAGGAAGGTGATGGTGGTTGTCGATGATGGTAGGTGGCTCCGGCGTGGTATGGCTGATTAGCACAGTAAGTGTGACGGGGAAGAAGAAGAAAGCAAATGGAAAGAAAAAGAAGAATACCACCACTACTACTACTACTAATAATAATAACAATAACAATAAAAATATTAATAATAATACTTTTAAAAATATTAGCAATTAAAAATGATTTTAACACTTTAAATAGTAAAAATCACAAAATAATTATTTTACATAAATAAAATATTTAGAATAAAATAAATGGATAATATACATAAATAATAATAATATATAAATAAAATTTAAATTTTTTATTAACATTTCATATCTCAAAATAATTTTATATTATTTAAAATATAGGGTCATTACAGAGCAAGACCCGCTGGAATCTGAGTTTTTTGGCCCAACATGACTCGAGATGCTGTTTTGTTTCGGCTTTTATGGTGCTGAGATGATTGGTTCAGGTGATGGGTAATGGAGTTTTTGGGTTTCGGGTAAGGGGAGGTATTTTTTTCCCCTGACCTACCCGAATTTTCAAAATTTGCCTCTTCTCTCACGCTGTCTCTCATCATCTCTCTTCTCTTCTCAAACCCTAATATCTATTTTCATTCTTCAAGACTTCAACCTTTAAGAAACCTTACTCTTCACTTATCTCTCTTTAGTTCTCTCATTTTTAGTTCAGTCTTTTTTTGATTTATAATATACAACACTCTATTTTTTTTGCTATTAAAATAGTCCAAATCTTTATTTAATATATTAAGTCAACCATATCATGATTAACAAAGTCCATATATTATTTAATCTCATAAAAGATTACAAAATTTTTATTTTTATAATACATAAGAGTTATAATTAAAAATAAGTACAAAACATATCCTTTTTGTCTAAGTGTATGCTTATAATACGAGGAGAGAGAATGAGAGTTTGGTCGGTGATCTTTGCTCCATACTTTATTTGTAATACGATATGCTTCAAAAAAGTCACACTTCAAACTTCACTATTTGAAAAAATACTTGTGATTTGGTGAGTCATGACTTAATGAATATAAATATTAATTAAATTCTAAAGCCATAAAAAGAAAAAAATGATATTAAATCACAATACTAGTATGATTAATTCAAATGCAAGTGTTAATGAAATATTCATTGATTTTGTTATGGCTTGACAAGACAAATATTGCTCTCGGGATTCATGTGAAACAATTACCATTTGATTTTATTGGCTAGTATATAACATGTGAATCGTATGATTTTCTTTGATTATTTACATTTGCCATGTGATTTGCAAATATTTGCTAAGCCGGTCACAACATCCTTTTATATCCATATGCAAGTGCTCACGTGTGAATTTGCATATAACTTGTAAACACTAATGTATAGACATAATCAATCAATAAGTAAACCATAAACATTTAAATAATCAAAAGGAAATTCACCTTAATCACACAATTTCACCCAAGAATTCAATCAATATTTATATTCACTCTTTAAGATGCCAAACACTTTATGGATGATTTGAATCACCTTCTCGAGCTTCACCAATACTTTGAGATCCTAAAATATAACATATATTTGATTAAAAAAATATGCCTACACTAAGTGTTTATGTTTGGTATACAATTGAGACATATGTGTAAACTTAACATTTATGCATATTTTTCTCCTTGTTAGGCAGCTTGACTATACTAGACTTGGAAGTGAATAAGTTTCACCACATAACTTCAAATTGCTTAATTTAATAAAAAAACTAGACACTCAAGGCTATAACATATCCAAAAATGAACTCAATATATACCTTGCATAATAAATGGTGAATTTTTGAATTCAGACATGTGCTTTGTATAGAAATAGTTTGAGCAGGTCTCAATCAATTTAGAATTTCTCATGTTATACAAGTATATTGCAAAAGAAAAAAAATTATAAACTTCACTAACACATAAATTAACAAATTTTATGTTTTACACTTCTTCTAATTTAGCCTCTAAGATTTTCATATTAATCAGGGAAAACTAGACTGCTTGTAGACATTGTAAGCATAACTAGTCCCACTCCAAGGATGATTTTTTACTACAAACCTATTATTTCACAAAAATGAATCACATAGTTTTAGATAATATATAAAGGAATAAAACTCATGTTTATCACTTTGTCTAAATTAGTCTCTAACATCCTCAAAATAATTAATCAACATCAGGTAGTTTGCTGGAATAGTTACCTGAACCAATCCTAAATAAACATCAATAGAGTTTCACGTACTTGATATTTCACTAAAAAATTTTACATAAATCAAGTCAAGATAAGAAATAAACCCACAAGTTTCATGTTTCGTACTTCCCCTAATTCTGCTTTTATAGCCTCAAAACTTAGAGTGCAATATATAGCTATAAACTAGAATTTTTAGCATGAAGAACACTATATTCATTATAAAAATAAATTAACTTATATTCCTTTTTAATTCTTCAATTAATTTGTTTCCCTTGCTAATTCTTTCTAATTACCATACTCAACATATCAAGATGGAAGAATTATATAAGAAAATAAGATGAATTTACTTACCTTTGCCAAATTAGAAAACCCCTAAAATTTTCCCCTTTTTCTTCCTTCTTCCTTTCTCTTTTTCTTTTTTTTTCTTCTCCTTATTTTTCTTCTTTCATTACAGCCCCCTTTTCCTTACATTTATCTACTTATTTTTTTTTTATATATACATCTATATTTTTAATGTCAAGAGACATATAAAAGGTGGACAAGTGGAGTTTTCTAAAAAAATTTTCCTATCTCCCATACATATCCACTAATTAATATATTATTATTATTATATTTTAATAAAATATCAAACAAAAGTTCAAATCAATCCTCCTTCTATGCAAAAGGTTAATCTAGTCCCTAAAGTTATGTAAATAAATCAACTAAATTCAATTCTTTACATATTTATTTATTGACTAGCTTTCAATTTTGTAATACTCTAAATACATTCTATATTACACATATTCAAGTATACCATTGCAATACACTAAAACAAATGAGAGGATGTGAAATTCACATAGTCAAATGGAATGATTTTAGATGCATATGCTCAAGTGAATTATATGTAATGCATGCAAATTTAAATGAAATGTTTATGGTTAGGGTCAAGGATGTTACATAATAAATCACAGTGCCTTTTTTGAATAGATCGTCATCTTTATTGACGATATGTTTATTAATGATAATCAACGGAAGTTCTTACATTTTTGTGTTATAATATGATTTTGCTTTATCGTTTCAGTTGGTTATTTATAAAAAAAAATCCCTATAAATATAGTTTATATTTTGTATAAATATGTAAAATTTTTAGATATGTACTCGATGTTATATTTTGTTGATTTTATTATAATAAAATTTTTGATTTTTGAATTTTTTTATATGTGTAATATTTGGTGTTCAATTTATGTTAAATTTATAGATCTATTGTTTTGTTTTTTACAATAATTTATAGTTATAGATCTATTGTTTATGATAGTTTTTATTTGTGAAAAATGTAAGGCTTGTGAATATTTGTTATATATATAGATCTATGTTATAGTTATATATATGTGCTTATTTTAGATGGATCTATTATGTATCTAACATGCATGTTAAAAAATTGTGTCTTTTTATACATATTGAATTTATTTTGGTTAATTTGTTGAAAAAATAATTTTGACAATATTATACTATTATTTGTTATATGTGACTCTGTGTCAAAATAAATGTGTGTTTGGGTAGTTTTTTAGATTCGAGAAATTTATATATTTTTATATATCTATACACATTTTTTTAAATTTTTTATAGATTTGTAATAATTTTTTATAGATCTATAATTAATTTTTTTAGATCTCTAATTTTATATTATTTTTATAGATAATATATTTTTTGTATTTATGTTTATTCTAAATAAAATTTGGGTTTCACCATTCACCATATAATTAAAATAGTTTCTGTCGATGTTTATGTGTTTGTATTCTCATTTATAATAATGATATGTGAATTTTTTTTAATCATGTCTGTGGCTTTTGAAAAATAATAATTTTTTTCTTTGTTCTGTGTATTAATCTGTGACTACTTTTAAAGTTCCTATTGGTGGAGGCTTAAAGTTATAACACAAAAAGGGGTGAAAGCATAAGCTTTACAAAATTGAGCTATAACTCTATAACTTTCGAAAAAAAGGGGTGGAAGCATTCATTGCAATCTTAATGGAAGCATTAGTAGATAAAATAAGGTATAAATAAATTCATTTTGTTTTTATCTGGTATATAATTAATAAAATGAGATAACAATCAATGATCTGATTATGTTTATTTTTGTTTTATGTTTTTTCATGGAGATGGAGAAGACCAATGACAATAATAATGCCACTGGTTCGAACCCTAAGGTGGTGGAAGCCTTAAATGCACCTGCGGGCAATCAAATTGAGACTCAGGGTCAGCCTAAGCCTGCTTCTAAAAAAGGAAAAGACACTGAACCAAGATTTTCAATCTGACAGTTTTTTGAGAGAATTAAGGATGAGAATGGTGTTGTCATCAAAGGTAAATATATTTATTGTGCTTCCTCTTACAATGCTCACTTTAAAAAATATGGAACTTCTTCTTTAAAAAACTATGTTATGACTTGCTTAAAATTTCCTCATAATAAAGATGCTAGGCAGTCACTGTTAACATTTAAAACTGTTGGGGTGGAGGCACAGGATAAAACACAGAATGCTTGCTTAGGAACATGAAAATTTGAGCAAGAGGCTATTAGAAAATCACTTGCACAAATGATAATAACTGATGAATTACCATTTAAATTTATTGAGGGTGGTGGGTTCAAGAACTTAATGTCTGCTGCATGTCCATGCTTTAAAATACCCTCTGGGTGGACTATAAGTAAGGATTGTTATAATATATTTGTGCATGAGAAGGTGAAGCTAAAAAATTTTATGAAGGAACACTGTCAAAGAATCAATATCACTATTAATTCTTGGACATCCAATCAAAGAATAAATGACATGTGTATGACTGCTCACTTTATTGATGACAATTTGAATTTGCACAAAAAGATAATATCCTTTGTCCCAGTTACATCTCATAGGGGGAATGCCTTGTTAAGGCTTTAAAGAATAGTTTAATGGATTGGGGAATTAGAAATATATTCTCTAATAACATTGCAATTATGTATTTTAAAAAGAAAATGTTAAGTTGGGGGCCTCTTTTATTAGATTAATATTCTTACATATCAGATGTATAGCTCACATCATGAATCTGATTGTAAATGATGGGTTAAAAGAGGTTAATGTGTCTATAAAAAAATGAGAGAGACAATAAGATACATTAGAAATAGTCCTGTTAGGCTGAGAAAATTTAGAGAAATTTCTGAGTTGATTGGGGTGGAGTCAAAATGCTTTTTGTCTCTTGATGTCCCTACAATGTGGAATTTCACCTATATAATGTTACAAATTGCATGTTCATTTGAGAAATCTTTTGAGGAGACGGAGTCCTCTTTTAGAGTTGATTTGGGTGATGATATACTAGATTTCCTTGACTAGCAATTTATTAGTAAAATGGTTGGTATGTTGAAGGTGTTTTATGATATAACTGTTAAGATTTCTGGTTATAATTATATGACATCAAATAGTTTTTTCTTTGAAATTTCTTTTTTGAATTGCATGATTATTGAGTGGTAATCATCCTCTGATATGCTTATTCATAAAATGGGCATCAACATGAAACAAAAATTTGATAAATATTAAGAAGATCCACAGAAAATGAACTCTCTTATCTTTTTTACTACAATCCTTGATCCTTGATATAAACTGGAGTTTCTTGAATTTTATTTTAATCAAATGTATGGTGATGATGGGGTTAGAAGCAGTTTATTCATTAACATGAAGTCTGATATGCATCTCTTGTTTGATGATTATGTGTCTTCATATGCTTCATTTGCTGCCTTTGATCCAGACTACTAAGTCAGGTTCTGCAACTGATTTGGCAACTTGTGGGAATAAAATGTCTTTAACGAAAGCTAGATTCAAGAAGCATAAACAGGAATTTGGAATAGGTGGAAGTAAATTATCAAAAATTGAAATATATCTTAGTGAGGCAATTATGGAAGATGAGGGGGCTTTTGATATCCTTAGATGGTGGAAGTTAAATTCTAAGAGGCTCCCAATTCTTTCTCATATGGCTAGAGACGTTATAGCTATTCCTATATCAACTATAGCTTCTAAGTCCTATTTCAGTAGTTCCAGTCGTGTTCTTGATTCTTTATGGAGTTCATTAACTCCCAAAATAGTTAAAGCATTAATTTATTCATAGGATTGTGTCATGACCCAAACTAGGAGTCATAATCGGCGCTAGAGAACAGGAATTCTTTCGAATCTGGAACCTATAGTAAGCCTTAGAAAATAAAATCATGCAATAAATAAATAAAAAGTATGACAAAATTAAAATTTTTTGAATCAATATATAAAATAAATACTCCAAATCCTTTCATAAATAAATATTTCATACAATGTTCAGCTACAACTCTCTGAGTATTAAATATCAAAACAAAATAATACTCTTCTGATACAATAACACTACTACAACAGTTTCTAGAATACAAATCAGAGTTTAAAATATACATTTACATAAAATAGCTGAGATGGAAGAACACTAGCGAGGAACTATACTACTAAGGTCTGACGATATAGGATCTCTTAAAAAAAAAGTAATTGAGGGGGGTTAGACCTTACCGAGTAATTATTATACTATATATACATGCAATCTAAACATATCTAATCATGCATTCATATATATATATATGTATATTCACGCATTCCACACATATGCCAACTCTGCTTTTATAAATATACTAGATGCGGAAAACATTTATTTTAATTCATGAAGGATCGAATAGAACCCTATTAATTGTAACCTCAATCAACCATATTGCCACTCTAGCCATGCAGGCTCACTTAAATCCAAATAGATCACTTATTCCAATTTGGATAGTAGACTGGCCCCGAGACACTAAGTCAACCGAGCTCCCATAGTCTAACTGTCAGTGTGATTGACCCTGAGACACTTGGTCAATCGAGCTCCAACAATCACACTATCAATCACCTCGCATCTCAATCAAATCAATAGATCATTTATTATGTTATGGACAGTAGACTAGCCCCGAGACACTACGTCAATTAAGCTCCAACAGTCTGACTATCAATGTGATTGGTCCTGAGACACTGAGTCAACCGAGCTTATGCAATCACACTCTCAATCATACCATCAATCTTTAATTAAATTAATCAAATTAATTATAATCACCACAATTAATTCTCAATCAACCTTGATCTATCGCACCGGTACGTACACAGTCCTAGTGCTGCCCACTAAGTAGCACGTTCTATTGATATCCTTCATTTAAAATAATCCATTCATATGGATAAATAAATAATGCAGAATAATAATCATAATGATAAAATAAACCATATATATATATATATATATATATATATATATATATATATATATACTAGAAATATACCTAAAACAAACTAAGTACATTTCGAGCGTATATATATCAGATAAATTCAAATCAATTATAATATATATCGAAAATAAACCATATATATACTAGAAATATATTTAAACTAAACCAAGTATATTTCAGACATATATATGTCAAATAAAACTTGAAATATACTAAAGATATACTCTAAGTACACAAATCATTTAATAAAATAATTATGCATAAAAATTCATTTAAAACATGTATATGTACTAAAACATGCATTTAGGTTTAACACATATCCAAAAAAAATATACCAAAAATACCCTCATTATCTAGCATGCATATATCAAAAATAAACCCTAAATGTGCCAATAACATGTCAGGTTTAAATCAATAATAAAACATGTATTTATTAAGGAATATATAAAAAATATACTTAAAATATACCTAAAGCATATTGATCATTCAATAAAATAATTATGAATAAATATACATTTAAATCATATATATATACTGAAATGTACTAAACATAAACCCAATTATTTAACATGCATATATCAAAATAACATGCATAATTATTTAACATGCATATATATATAAAAGTATAAATCCTAGATATACCAAAAATATTATAATTTAAATCACTTTTAAAAACATATAATGAAAATGAAAAATCCTAAGTGATGCACCCTATATGCAATGCATATATATACAATATAATAACTCACAGATTAGCGCTCCACGAGACAAACTTGGCGGGCCTAGTCCGTTAGGCCTCGGTCTTAGTGCAACTAAAAAAATAAAATAACATTAACAATTAGAATAAACTTCTAATTCTATGATTCTAGGATTACTATAGAAAGACTCATAAAAAAATTTGAAACTAGACTCGGACCGGTTGTCACATTTTACGAGAAATCTAACGAAATTTTGACAGAGTTTCCTCTATAAAATGGACATCTTCCTACAAAAGTAGGGCCGATCTTGCATAGAAAACACACTTCGAATACAAAATTCTCCTAACTCCTTGGTCGGGATCTCAAACTACAATTTTCCCCGATCGAGGTCCACAATTCACCACAAGATATAATAAAATATACATAAATTCAACAAATACCAAAAATGCCCTTTAAGTATCAAAATATAGCAATTTAAACATAAAAAACATTAAAAAAAATTATTTTACCCGTAATTACTTAAAAACCCTAATAATAATATAATATAAATAAAAATCAATATTTCTCAAAAAATACACCAATATTAATAAAAATTCATTTTATAAATCCAAATTACTTAATTAATCCATAAACATACTAAAAGTTACTAAAAACCCATTTATTTACAAAAATAATATATTATATATATTTTGAAATTAATTTTTGAAAAATAGTATTAATTAGTTAAAAATAGTAAATAGTTTATAAAAATCATTTTTATACTTCAAATAATTATTAAAACCAATTAAATTTAATATTTAACCAAAATTACTACCAAATTACCAAAATACCCCTAATATATAAAAATTCACATAATATACAATAATTATTCAAAAATTCACTAAAAATTATATAATTACTCAAAAGTTATTTTCTCAATATATAATTCAATAATATCAATAATTATACTCAATTAACCAATTAATCTTAACAAAATATTCATATAAACTAAAAAAAATTATATTAATTACACAAAAATCACAAAAATTATAAATTAAATTCTAAAATTAATTTCAACCTCTATAAAAACCAAAAATCACAATTTCACAATTTATTTAATTAATTTACAAAAATTAGAAAATATTAATAAAATAATAAAAAATTCACAAAAATCAAAATAAATTTCAAAAATTCTACAAAAATTCCAGGATGTAGATTAAGCTAAGAGAATAAACTTTTGAGAAGGAATTTAGCTTGAATCACTAAGATTGAAGTTCAAAAAAATCAAGAAACTCAAATGGCCGAAATTGAAATCAAGCTCAAATCCTTACCAAATCGAGTTTTCAAGCTAAAGGAAGCTTGGAATAAGCTTATATAGAGTTCTAGGAGTTCAACAGCACCAGAATCACCGAATTTGGTGATCGAAAATGCCTTGAACGAAGGAGACTTGATTTTCGGCTTCTTCGGCTTCCACAGTGACCACCGCCGCTGGAGAGGGTGGAGGACAGTGGCGGAGCAGCTGGGGAAGGCGGCGGCACTCCGAGAGGTACACCGACGGCCTCTGAACGACGTTACAAAGGTGAGGGGTGAGGGGGGGGGTGTCGTCGGGCATAAGGAAGGAGATAGGTTTTATTATATATATATATATATATATATATATATATATATATATATATATATATATATGCTTGCACAAATTCTAATAATCTGCTTGTTTATTTTCTTTGCAGATCTTGAACCAGTAGGCAGTGGCCCTTCTTTAGCTCAGTTAATTAGCTCACTACAAATTTCTTGAATTATCTCTTATTTTGTGTATAAATTTGTGCCATTTTTATTTGATTGCCTCCTTTAGTTGCTGTGACCAACCTGATGTGCCTTAATTGAGGTGTCTATATTGATGTTGCAACATCTCTGATTGTGTTTGAACATATTAAACAGGCAATGATGATGCTTCTACATTTAGGTTTTTTATTGATTCAAAGTATGCATGCTTAAATTTCTTTAGTGGCTTTTGTTTTAGTTTAGTTACTATAAATGTGACTACATCTTGATGTTGAAAATGCTCTTTTCTGAGCCTCTTTAATATGTTTTTGGCAATGATGATGCTTCCACCCCTTTTATGTTTTTTGATATAGATTAGAATGATGTGCTCTATTTCACTAGGTGGCTTTTTGTGCCTCTTTAATATGTTTTTAGCAATGATGATGCTTCCACCCCTTTTATGTTTTTTTTGATATAGATTAGAATGATGTGCTCTGTTTCACTAGGTGGTTGTTTTCTTTGCTATTAGAAAATGGAGCTTTATTCTAAATATAATCTGATTACAAGCATCGTGAGCTTACTCTTTGCCTATTACTTTTATTTTCTTATAGTAATCTTTTAATATTTTTTGTAATTGAAATTGTGCTTGTTGTTTGCAAATGAACTCTATAGGTGAATTACAAATATATGAATCTGCTGCAATTAGATTTTTTGGATTTCTGCAGTCTATTTTTTAGTAATTTTGGGACATATTGCTACAAAAGTCAATAGTTGATTGTAATATGGTGGATAGCAATTCTTAGGCCTACAATCTTAGTCTGCTTTATTTTTTTTTATGCAAAATGCAATGCTTTAATTTTTTTTATAATTAAAACTGAACTATTTTTTGTATCTAAAGTTATAGTATTTGTATACAACAAATGTAATATTTAGAAAGTGTAAATGTATGGGCTTGGCCCAAATATATTAGTGAAATTAGCATATCAATTTATTTATTTTTATTTTTGTAACCTAAAAAAATGGGCCCAATCTATCTAAGCCCAAACTGAGTTCCGAACTAACTAAACCCGACTATTTTCGGCTTTTAAAAAGTTGGGTTCTTCCCCTTAATAGGATCAATTCGGGCCTAAAATTGTTCTTCCAAAAACCAATCGATTTTAGCATTTATGCCACTCGACCCGCCCGATGCTCACCCCTATTTGAAATGTTTGTTATAGTGTCATGACCTAAACTGAGGGCCATGACCGGCGCTAGGGAACGGGAATTCTTTCGAATCCAGAACTCGTATCAAGCCTTAAAATAAAACATGCAATAATTAAAATAAAATATACACCATAATTAAAATCATAAACCAATGTAATAAAAATAATCTCTTTCATATTATAATAGCAAAATATTAATACACTATTCAGGGGAGGCCTCTGAATTAAAATCACATACAGTAAATATAAAAAACAACTCACTACTGATACAAAATATGACTACTGTAGTTTTCTATAGTACAATATAAAAATTAAGTAGATAATTTACATAAAAGAGTCGGGGCGGAAGAAATCCGGTGGATAGGTCTATTATTGAAGTCTGAAGAAGAAGACTCTCCTGTAAAATATCAACTGAGGGGAGTCAGACCTCACTGAGTGAATTGTTATAATATATATACATGCATTTCCTAATGAAAAATGCAATCAAACATTCATATATAATAAATATATATACAAGCAATCCACACAGATGCTAAAAATTAATTATATAATAATACTGAAAAATCATAGTTTTATGAAGGATCAAATAAAACCCTATTTAATCGCAACCTTAATCAATAATAACATCACTCTAGCTATACAAGCTCACTTAATTCCAAATAAATTCACTTAATCCATATAGATAGTAGACTGGCCCCAAGGCACTAAGTCAACCGAGCTCCAGCAGTCTGACTATCAGTGTGATTGGCCCCGAGACACTTGGTCAACCGAGCTCTAGCAATCACACCTTTAATCACATCACATCTCAATCAAATCAATCATATCATTCTCAATTAAATCACAATCACCACAATTAATTCTTACTCAACCCTAAATCTATCGCACCGGTATGTACACGGTTCTAGTGCTGCCCACTAGGTAGCACGTTCTATCGATATCCTTCATTTAAAATAAAACATACATTCGAAAAATAAATAATGCATGATGATATTCATAATAGCAAAATAATCCATATATATACCATAAATATACCTAAAATAAAATAAGTATATTTCAAGTATATATATGTCAAATGAATTCAAATCAAATATAAAATATATCAAAAATAAACCAATAATATACTTAAAAACAATTTAAGTATAAATCAATAATATGACATGCATTTACTTAGAAATTTACCTAAAATATACTAAAAATATACCTAAAGTATACTAATCATTTAATAAAACAATTATGAATAGTTATACATTTAAAACATGTGTTTTCTAAAACATGCAACCTAAATGCGATGTATATATAAAATAACAACTCACAGATGTGTGCTCCTAAAGACTGGTCTAACGGACCCGGTCCACTAGACCTCGGTCTCAGCGCAACTAAACAATAAAATAATAATGGAAATCAGAATAAACTTCTAACTTAAACTTTTAGAGACTCGATCTAGGATTACAAAACACAGACTGACACAAAATTTACTCGATGTCACCTTTTATGAGAATTCTACCAAAAATTCGGCAGAACCTCCTCTATAAAATGGATATCTCTCTACTAAAAAGTAGAGTCGGTCCTGCGAGAAAGCACACTTCGAAAACTAGAATTCACACAACCTTCGGTTGGGATCCCGAACTGCACAATTCCCCAACTGAGGTCCACAATTCACCAAAAAATCCAACTAATATAATAAATATACTAAAAATCAATAAATACCATAAATATCCTCAAAATATCAAAATATTACATATTTAACATTAAAACACCACAAATAATTATTTTCCCAATAATTACATAAAAATCCCTAAATAATAATATAATATTATTAAAAATCACATTTCTCAATAATTCAATATTAATTAATAAAAATTCACTTTATATATTCAAATAAATAAAATAGCATAAATACATATTAAAATTTACTAAAAACCCATTTTATTACCAAAATAATACATAATATATTATTTGAAAACAATTTTTGAAAATTAGTATTAATTAATTAAAAATAGTAAATAATTTGTAAAAATCATTTTAGTACCTTAAATAATTATAAAACCAACTAAAATATATTATTTAGCTATAATCTTAACAAAATTATGTATTTACCGTTATAATTCAAAAATACACATAATATATTATTATTATTACTTAAAAATTCTATAAAAATTCTATAAATGCAT
Source organism: Mallotus nudiflorus (assembly GCA_947683625.1). NCBI lineage: Eukaryota > Viridiplantae > Streptophyta > Magnoliopsida > Malpighiales > Euphorbiaceae > Mallotus > Mallotus nudiflorus. The sequence continues at coordinate 412,041 of CANTUR010001056.1, forward strand.
AAAATTTATTTTCTCAACATATATATTACTAATATTAACAAAAAAACATATTAAACAATAATTTCAACAAAAATTCAAGTATAACCTAATTATCCAATATTGACATAAACTAAAAATATTATTAAAAATTATATAAAAATCCCAAAAATTAATTTTATTTACTCTAAAATTAATATCAACTCATAATAACACCAAATCAAAAAAATTTTATAATTAAATAAATTAATTTACGAAAATTAATTAAATAATAATAAAATATTCAAAAATTCATAAAAATTAAATTAAATTTCAAAAATTCAAAAAAAAATATAGACATGTAGATTAAGCTACCATGAACAACTTTTGTGAAGGAAGATTGTCTAAATCATCAAGATCAAGCTAAAAAAAATCAAAAACCCTAAAGCTCAAAAATAAAAATTCAACAAAACTTACAAACGAGATGGTTTGAGCTCAATCCGATCTTAGAAATGGAGTCCTTATAACTTAAGGAATCTAAAGAATCCAAGAACTCAAGCAAAGGTGGTTGGATCCTCATCGGAGCTACTATAGCAATAGGTGAAGAATTCGATTTTCTGGCGGTTTTAAGGCTTCTAGACGGCGGTGGCGAAATTGGAAGGAGGTGGTGGTCGGTTGGAAGTGATGGAGGCACACTGACAAGGGAAGAATTGGATGTGCAGTGGGGGAAGATAAAGCTACTGTAAGTTTTCTCTTCTTGTTCTATTTTTTGGTCCTTGTTTTGGTTCATCACGTTTTTGTATGTATTTATGCTGTGTGTTGTTGGTTTTTAATATATGGTATGTATACATGTGTTCATTTATTGTATGCATGTGTTTATATATATATATATATATATATATATATATATATATATATATATATATATTGTCACGACCCAAAACAGGGGCCATAACCGGCGCTAGGGAACAGGAATTCTTTCGAATCCGGAACCCGTAGCAAGCCTTTAAGAATAAAATAAAAGCATGCAATAATAATAACATAAATAAAATATCTCGCAGCAGAAATAAATCTCATAAATAAAATAAAATAGTAATCCACCAACAAATATAATAACCAAATCCATCTCATATATATATAAACTTTTAATACAAATCTCAGTTCAAATCTTTAAAATACATATCTTATACAAATATAATACATAAATCCCACAAACTTGACCATAACTACTGCAGTGTCTAGAATATAAAATAACATCAAGTGAGCAATTTACATAATAAAGTCGAGGCAGAAGAAATTCGGCGTGAGGTCTGAAGACGAAGACTCTCCTGAAAAATAGTCAACGAAGGGGAGTCAGACCTCACTGAGTAAATTTTTTTAATATATATACATGCATAGCTAAATGAAAATACACACATTCCATAATATATATAATAAATATATATATACAGACAAAATCACACACATGTAGCAAAATCATTTTATATATATACTGAAAATAATATCCATTTATGAAGGATCAAATAGAACCCTAAATGATCGTAACCTCAAATAGTGTTAGACAACACTCTAGCCATACAGGCTCACTTATTCCAATAAATTCACTTGTTCCATTTGGATAGTAGACTGGCCTCGAGATACTAAGTCAATCGAGCTCCAGCAGTCTGACTGTCAGTGTGATTGGCCCCGAGACACTAGATCAACCGAGCTCCAACAATCACACTCTCAAATCACATCACACATCAATCAAATCAATCCAATCAACATCCATAAATAGGTTAGTAATATAACCTAAATTCTATCATCGTATCGATACGTACTCGGTCATAGTGCTGCCCCACTAGGTAGCATGTTCTATTGATATCCTTCATTTAAAATAAATCCATACATTCATAAAATAAATGATGTATGTCCTTAATTAAAATAAAAATATAAACCATATATATACTAGAAATATACAAAAAATAAACCAAGTATATTTCGAGTATATATACGTCGAATAAATTCAATTTAATTATAAAATAAACTAGAAATATACTTAAAAACATTTTAAGAATAATTCATTAATAAAACATGCATTTAATTTAAAATATACCAAAATATACCTAAAATAAACCTAAGCAATTATTAAACCATTTATGCATATTTTATAAAATAAAACATACATTTCTAAAAAACATGCAATCCTAATACAAGTATATATAAAATAACAACTCACAGTTATTGCGCTCCTCAAGAAGGGTCCGACGGGCCTGGTCCACTAGGGCTCGGTCTTGGTGCAACTAAACAAACAAATGACAATATGAAATCAGAATAAGTCTAACGTAATTCTAGAGACTTGATATAAAAATATCGAACACAAAATTATAATAGGAATTCAACGGATATCACGTTTTACGAGAATTCTATCAAAAATTCGACAGAACCTCCCTTGTAAAACGGACATCTCTCTACTCAGAAAGTAGAGCCGGTCCTATAAAGAAACACACTTCAAAAATATACAGCCACGCAACCCCTCGGTCAGACTCCCGAACTACAATTCTACCGATCGAGGTTCACAATTCACGAAATAAACATAGAACACATTTAAAATGCCAAAATTACCAAAAATACCCTTTAATACTCAAAATATAACAAATTAGAGATTTAAACGCTAAAAATAATTATTTTACAGATAAATACATAAAAACCCTAATTTTGATAAAATATTATTAAAAATCCATAATTCTTGATAAATTCATAAATATTAAGCGAAATTCATTTTAAAACTTCAAATTACATAATTAATCCTAAAAGATATTAAAAATCGATAAAAACTCATTTATTTAGAAAAATAGTTTATTATATATAATTTGAAAATAATTTTTGAAAAATAGTTTTAATTAGTTAAAAATAGTAATAATTTGTAGAAATCATTTTTATACCTCAAATAACTATTAAAACCAATTTAATTATATTTTTAGTCAATTTAGTGCCAAATTACCAAAATACCCCTACTATATATAAATTCACTATAATTAATCAAAAATTAACGAAAAATAGTATAATTACTCAAAAATTAATTTCTCAACATATAATTCAATAATATCAATAATTATACTCAATTAATCAATTAATTTCAACAAAATACATAATTAACCTAATTTTCTAAAAATCACATAAAATAAATAAATTCACAATAATTATATAAAAATCAAAAAAATTACAAATAAATTTCTAAAATGCATTTTAACACCTATAAACACCATAAATCACAATTTCATAATTTAATTAATTAATTTACGAAAATTAAAAAATATTAATAAAATAATAAAAAATTCACAAAAATCAAAATAATTCCCAAAAATTCTAAAAAAATTACAGCTTGTATATTGAGCTACTAGGATCTATCTTTGTGAAGGAAGTTTGCTTGAATCATTGAAATCGAAGCTGAAAAAAAATCAAGAACTCAAGTTGACCGAAATTAAAAATTGGAAACCTAGGGAAATCTAGACCAAATCAAGTGAAACCAAGCTTAGAAATGCACTCACCGGAGCTCAAGGAAGAGATAGAGATTGGTGGCACTTCAAACGGTGGCCAGAATCGTTGTGATCAGAGTTAGGATCGATTTTCTGTTTCCTTGAAGAAAACCGACCAAACAACGCCGGAAAAGGGAGCTTTAGGCGACGAAATGGGCTAGAGATGGAGGAGGACAGCTGAGAGGCACACCAATGGCAAGAAATTGACATGACAGTATCTGTAAATGGAGATGGGCCGTCGGGAAAGAAGAGGAAGAAGTCAATGACAATTTTGTAAATATGGTAAACTTTTTGATTTTGTAAAGTATATGTGTATGTATATATATAACTTTAATTTATATAATAATAATATATGAATATTATATTCATAATATTTATTCACCACATATTAAAATAATAATATTTACACACATATACATATATCTAATACACATTATTTATTAAAACTATACAATATAAATTTAATTAAAATAAACCGTAATTAATTAAATGTGCATATATGCATGTATATGTATATGTGTTAATACGATACTTAAAAATCATGCATGAACTAATGCAAATTCACAAAACCGTCCAAAATAATTAATAATTATTTATTTAAGTTTTAATTTCCTCAAAAATAAAACTCTCAGGAAAATTTTACGTAAAAGATTTAAAATAATTAAAAATGACTTTAATAAATAATAAACTAATTAAATAATCAAATATATATAAAAATTATTAACAGTGCATATTCCAATACAATTTAAAATTATTTAAAAACTCGGAATATTACAGTCTTCTCCCCTTATAAGAATTTGTCCCTGAATTTCATAAAAGAATAAAGAAAAAGAAAGAAAGCAGAATCAGTTTAAAATTATTCTCTATCCTCTTAATGTATATATATTTTAATTTTTAAAACTCAAAAATATAATATATTGCATTTAATTTTATTATTTTGTCATTCGTTTATTTTTCATTGTTTCCAAAACTCACTTAGTGAAAAAAAATAAATAAAAAGAAAGAAAGCACAATCAGTGAATATTCGTCAAGAAAGACACATATGAACGTGTTTTTTACCATGTACTTAAATTTTACATAACATTGTTACTCTATATAGAGTTGATTTTCATTTGCTTTGGATACAAATTAGCCTTCATTAATTTAATTTATAAAATAAAATAATAATGATTTTATAAAAATATATATCCTTTTGATGTATTTTGTATAATTAAGAAAAATTAATTTTTACGAAACCCGTGTAAAGTGAAATTTTGCTTAAATCTTTTTTTATTAACTCAATTTACTCTATATAAATAATGAAGGATACAGAAAATATAGGCAAAATTAACCTCTATTTATTCAGTAAAAGTTTGAGAAAACACAAGTAAAATTAATCATAAACATACTTTATGAACAATCTTATTTTGTTCACCACATGAACACTTTTGCGAAAAAGGAAGTCATTTTATACCGTGCTAATACTATTAATCAATCGAATGAGAATAAGATTTTTCTTTTTTCTTTTTCTTTTTCTTTTTTGGATTTTAGTTGACATTTATGGAGCATATAATTTTTTTGAAGAATGAATAAAATTAATTAATATGAAAAAAGAAAAGATAATCAAAACAGAAAAACATATGCCTTAAAAGGTACAATGGCATTAAGCCCACTGGATTGAATCCGGTCCACATACGAAAGCAAAACAATGGCTTTTTTATATAACTGGCTGTAAGAAAATGCTCTACGATAGCAACGCGTTGAGAAACGAAGGGGAGGTGGTGAAATTTGCTCAACCATGGCTAAGATAAAAAAAAAAAAAAAAAAAAGGTGGATGAGGTTTTTGAAAAATAAAAAAAGCCGAATCTATTCATTGAAAATTATTTAAAATGTTAAAAAATGAGTAACTTAGATCATTTGTTGGATTTAGCATAAACCTCCTCTAACCGGACGTTAGATGGGGCAGCAAATTTGTTTTGGTGAATAGTGCTAACGTAAATTGCTAGGCACTGATAACCACACTAAATACTAATTTTTTTTATAATTACAAAATAGTTCTATATTTTTACATTTCTAATATTTTTGACCAATTTCAATTAACAATATTTATTTGACTATTATTTTTTTAAGTTTTAGTTGCACTTATATAAAAATTGAATTAAGATGATTCATTATTAAACTAAATTTTGATTAAAACAAATATAAATATTAATAATATTTATAAATAAATATTAATAATATTTAAAATTAGATAAAAATATAAAAAATTAAAAGTGTAGGTGTTATTTGTCAAGATAATAAAAAGTAATAAAATAATAAATAATAAAATATATAAAAGAATATATAAATAATATTTTTTTGGTGCAGAAATTGATGTTAAGGGCTAGAAATCAAATTACTGTACATACATAAATTTGGTCCAAAACTTATACCAAATTTGTGTTTTGAGTTGGAGATGACTTTAATAGTATAATTCATTTCAAAACATTTATTCAAAAAAATATTTGAAATAGCATTTTTCTTAACAACTAACAACTATATAAATTTACTTTCGAGCTTTCTATTATGATTTTATTTCTACTTTACTTCATTTGCTATTAAATAAGATTGATTTGGCACATTTAATAATATTTGAAAATATATTTGCTATTAAAGTTTTCATTCATGGCATTGTGCAGTTCTTCCTTTTATTCTCTGAATGAAAATTATCGCACAAAAATTATCATCATGCAATGTATAAATATATTTTTTTATTGGTGTCGTGTTGTTAGTACTACAATAAATTTACGAATATTAGTTTATTAGTTATTAGCGGAGATAAGAGAATTTACATAACTTATGTGGGACTCATAAGAGGTCTCTTTTCTTTGGAAACGACAAAAAAATAACCCTTAATGTTGCCAATATTCAAACTAAAACATAAGTCCTGGGTTGCTTTAGCCTTAGCCACTAGGCCAACGCTTCAAACGCGCAATGTATATCTCAATTGCTATGTTTTGTTTCTTTTCAAGCATGGAAAGAAAAGACTTCCTCTCTTGCAGTGAAGAATTATGATTCGTCATTCATTTTTTTATATCATTATATTACATTATGAAAGAAAATGGCAACGTCAACAAATTGAGTCATCATATTTATTTATCAGATCCAGAGTTTTCTAGTGTCTTAATTTGGAAGTGGTTCGGGCATTTTATATTCATAACATAAGTTAAGAAAGATATTTGTTTTATAACTAAATAACCTTGGGTGCTTCTATCAAATTTTAAAATTTTTATTTATTTTAAATATATTATATTCTATTGTTAAATTTATGATTTATATTTTAAATATTTTATAGTTAACTAATATATTTCCTTTATAAATATGCAGGTTGAGGGCACATATTGAAATCTAGATTTTTTTTTTCATTCTCCCCACAATGTAGTATGAGAATAGCCATGAAGTAAAATAATAATAATAATATATTTATTTATTTTTACATCACAGTTCAATTAGAAAAATTTTGTTTATATTAAACGATTACATTTGATGTTTAAATTTGTGAAATATATTTCAGATATTTTATATTTAATTAATAAAAACGAAATGTATATTTTTTGTTTTACAAATTCAATGTATAATAGAAAATAAATTTTATATCAAACTATAGATGTAATATATTCTCAATAAATAAATAATAAGGAAAAACTTATATATAGCGACTTGCTATGGTAGCGGGCATTAAAATATTAGTAACAATGTCTACAGTATAAAAAGATGTATAAAGATAGATGTAATGGTATATATATATAACTAAAGGATAATTTAGTAATTTAAATTTTATCGGCATCCTCTTCCTCTCCTAAAATTCACAATATATTTGCCTTGCCTTTCTGCTCTCCTCCACCCTCACCATTCCTCTCCATCTCCTCTCCATCTCTAATGGTCCACCTCTTTTCCTTTCACCACCACCATTATCTTCTTTATGCATTATTCTCCTTCAACCCAATTGTCATGACCCAAAATCAGGGGCCATGACCTGCGCTAGGGAACGAGAATTTTTTCGAATTCGGAACCCGTAGCAAGCCTTAAAATAATAAAAATATATAATAAATAAAATTAAAATAAATATACCTTAATTAAAAATTTCAATTTAATATAATAAAATAATCTCTTTCATATCATGAAATAATCTGATACAATATTTAGATTAAACATCTGAATTAAAATCTCATACAGCAAAATAATTAAAACTCACTACTATTACAAATACAACTACTGCAGTTTATTAGAGTATAATAATAAATAACTAAGTAAGTAATTTATATAATAAAGCTGGGGCAGAAGAAATTTGGCGGATAGGCCTATTGTTGAGGTTTGAAGAAGAGGACTCTCTTGTAAAAACATCAACTGAGGGGAGTCAGACTTCACTGAGTGAATTATTATAATATATATACACGCATTTCTAAATGAAAAATACAAACACTCATAAGTATATATATAAATATATATACAAGCATGTACACACAGATGCTGAAAATCACTTTATAATTAATACTGAAAAATATCAGTTTATGAAGGATCAAATAGAACTCTAAGTTATCGCAAGCTCAAATATCAACAGGAAACGCTTTAGCCATACTGGCTCATTAGGTTCTAAGTAAATTCACTTAATCCAACTAGACAGTAGACTGGCCCCAAGACACTAAGTCAACCGAGCTTCAGTAGTCTGACTGTCAGTGTGATTAGCCCAGAGACACATGGTCAACTGAGCTCTAGCAATCACACCATCAATCACATCTCACATTAATCAAATCAATCAAGTCATAATCCATAAATAAGTTAGTAATTCAACCTATCATCTATCGCACCGGTACATACTCGGTCCTAGTGTTGCCTACTAGGAAGCACGTTCTATTGATATCCTTTATTTTAAAATAAAACATACATTTGAGAATAAATATATATACAATGGCATTCAAAATGATCAAATAAACCATATATATACCAAAAATATATCTAAAATAAACTAAGTATATTTCATGTATATATACGTAAAATGAATTCAATTAAATAATGAAATATACTCAAAATCAACCAATAATATACTTAAACATGATTTGAATATAAATTAAAAAGAAAACATGCATTTATTTTAAAATATACCAATAATATACTAAAAATATACCTAAAATATACTTAAGCATTTGATAAAGCAATTATGCAAAATTTTACATTTAAAACATATAATTCTAAAACATGCAACCTAAAGCAATGTATATATATAATAATAACTCACAGGGATGCGCTCCTCGAGACTGGTCCGACGGGCCTGGTCCACTAGGCCTCGGTCTCGGTGTAACTAAATAACAAAAGCGATCACAAATCAGAATATATATCTAACTTAGACCTCTAGAGACTTGATCTATAATTCTAAATATAAACAGACATAGAATAGGAATTAGATCTGATGTACGTTTTACGAGAATTCTACCAAAAATTTGATAGAACCTCCTCTGTAAAATGGACATCTCTCTACTAAAAAATAGAGTCGGTCCTATAAGAAAAATATACTTCGAGTATAAAAATTCTCATAACCCTCGATTGGGATCCCGAACTACCAAAATTTCCCAACCGAGGTTCACAATTCACCACAAATTCAAATAACACAATAAAATATATTAAAATTCAATAAATACCATAAATGCCCTTAAAATATCAAAATATAGCATATTAAGCATTAAAACACCAAAAATAATTATTTTCCTAATAATTACTCAAAAACCCTAATTAATAATATAATATTATTGAAAATCCATTTTCTCGATAATTCCACAACTATCAATAAAAATTCATTTTATAAATTCAAATTACTTAATTAGTCCAAACATATATTAAAATTTACTAAAAATCCATTTATTTACAAAAATAGTATATTATATATTATCTGAAAATAATTTTCAAAAATTAGTATTAATTAGTTAAAATTAGTAAATAATTTGTAAAAGCCATTTTTATACCTCAAATAATACTAAAACCAATTAAACTAAATATTTAACTAAAATTACCACCAAAATACCAAATTACCCCTAATATTTAAAAATACACATAAAATACTAATAATACAAAAAAAATTCAATAAAAATTATATAAATACACAAAAATTATTTTCTCAACATATATCTCCATAATATAAAAAAAAAAACATATAATTAACCCATTATTTCTAACAAAAAAATTTATATAACCTATATTTTTAAAATTGACATAAACTAAAAATAATTATAAAAATTACAAAAAATTCACAAAAATTATAAAATAAATTCTAAAATTAATAATAACCACCAATAACACCAAAAATCACAATTTCATAATTTATATAATTAATTTACGAAAATAATAAAATAATAATAAAATATTCAAAATTTCACAAAAATCAAAATAAATCCCAAAAATCACAAAAAATTTAGGGAAGTAGCTTGAGCTAGAGGGATTAAATTTTGTAAAGGGATTTTTCATGAATCATTCAAAAATTCCCAAAAAAAAATGGAACCCTAAAATGGTCGAAATTGAAAACA